>JACGWL010000012.1:5706242-6139807 GCA_034509725.1 Sesamum angolense
CGTACTATTGAGATAGTGTGATCAATAAAATAAATACCTTATATGAAAAGATAAGTCTTCAATTTGAGTGTCACTATCATAACCTTTTACTTAGAAGGAAACATAAGCAAGTAGTCTAATTTATGTGGGTGAAGAGAGATATGAAGAAATTGGAAATTATAATCGCACATTTTATTGCACGTTGGGAACTTCTTATCCCACTTATATACTCATATTTTTCATGCCTTGTAGAACCTTATTCACTTGTCCTACAATTATTTTTACGTATTGTCTAAAGTAATTATGATTAATGGAACCTGTTTCAACTCTTAACATATCATTTTCCAAATGACAGGTGTGGAATACACTTGTATGCATGAATACCATACCATCAAAACTATAACATATGTTCATGGTAAAGAGAAACAATTACATAAATCTATTGATTAACACCTTATTTTTAGTTGAATATTAATATTTGGGGGAGAATAGTTACTAGAATGCATATAATGCATGCTTAACAATATTTTACAAGCTAGGAATTATTAAGTTAAACAAATATTCTACTTAAGTCATAGCTCCAACACTATGTTTCTTTCTTGCTTACAACTTTTTTCTCGCTCTAAAAGACATTTTGTGTTAATATGCTTGTAGCATCACATTATGCAGTATCATTTATTTTTGTTTGGTCACATATTGGTTTCATATATCCAAATGTATTATTTCATTCATGAGCATTTGTTTTATTTTTGGCATATTTACTATACGGGCTTGTGGCTCTAACAAAAATAAATATGCACTTAATTGGTCAATTCTTAATATAATAGTTTGTTTCAAATATTATATGTTCCTAATACTAATAGTTCTATTAATATACAACTCAAATAATCTAATTTGCACAATTAGCTTTTATGTTGTTTTAATAAACTATATGTTTGTTTTTATGGATAAATCAAATACTTCAGTGTCTTATTTAAGTACGAAGATGTACCTGAAGCCCTACTACCCATGCAACAAAGAGCGTCGATATTTAGCTGTCCAATTTGCATGGAAGAACTAGTGGAAGAAACATCGACGAAGTGCGGACACATGAAGCACTAACCAACGAAAGAAAATTACCAAAAGTAGAAGGAAATTCAAAGTAAAAGACATATTTAGGATCTACCTTTCAAACAATGGTCGATAGGACCATAATTCTTAGAATGCATAAATACGTTTTCTAGAACATCTTCAAGTTAATAGTTTCTTGTTGGTTGCTACATTTTGCCATTGTTAGTTGGACATTGATGTCACTACTACTATTAGGCAAATAATTTCATAGGAAGAACGGGAGATAATTACTTAAATATCATTTGTGTATATTTTGTGCATATATTCTGTTATGAGTCCTGTACTAGTTATATAATGTAATAATTAATATGTATGTTTGAGCTTATAGGGATAGTCACGATCTTTCATCTAATTCGAACTTGTACATTATTGATTAACTTATAATGTTGTTGCTAAACTTCATAAAATGGAGAAATAATGAAAAATATTCGCACTTAGTCAAGTCAGAAATTCAATTTTTAAATAAGCTTTTAAGTTATACCACTTGATCCACATCTTAGGTAACTTGACAAGTTTGATTTAACTTATGAAATATTTTTGTGTTTTTTTTGTGTATATTTAACTTATAAAATATTTGTGTATTTGGGACACTAACCCAAGTCTAGTTGAAAGGTGACCTAAAGAGTCACACAAAAATCACGAGAAGGAACGAGGAACTAATTTGGAATTAATTCCACGAGTAATTTGATTACTTGCTAGATGAGAGATCCATTAAATGGAAGGCCCAAGGATTAAATTAAATGGACTAATTTAATATTAGGCTTGTCTTTATTATTTAATAAGTTGGACTTATTAAATTAATAAAGACAATTTTGGGTTTAAGTATTTAATTGGATTAAATACATATTGGCTTAATTGGGTGGATTTTATTAAATTGGATTTAATTAAAATCAAGTGGGCCTTGAATTTTACTAGGTAAAATCGGCCAATACACATAAATTAAGCCCATTGAAAATTCTAGGAAAGAAAACATTTGACTAGCAATTTTTACTTTTGGAAAGTGTTACGTTGGTCATTGTTTATTGGAATAAAGAACATATTGCCTTATAGTTGATGATATGAACGTAGACACATTCTAGTACATCCATACAAGGTATATATATATGTTATATTTAATTATCTGGAATAATTAATTATTAAACAACACATAATGAGTTGTGTAGAGAACACACACTCCTCTCCTAGACGTACCAATCGGCCGCCCCCTCTCCGCTCTCTTGGCTGGAGTTTTCTCCTTTCTCTTGTTCTCTTCTGGCAAGGCGACTAAGAGATCCAACTCTGGTGTGGTGTGGATAAATTACAGGGTTCCTAGGTTAGAGTTTCGAGTGAACGAAACGAACTAAAAGGAACAACAAGATTTAAATTTCGTTCTTCTCATTTCTTTTTCTTCACCATAGGCTCATGTTAATTTCTGTATTTTATTTTTATTATGCTACATCGAATGCCCGGGAATTCCAAGGGTACACCCATCGGAACCATGGTTTTATATTCATTTAATTTTTATTATTTACCGCTTCCGTTTGCGCGTTGCCTCCACGCAATCCCTTTCTGTCCAAATCGTCTACCTCTAGACTCTTTGAGTCTACCAACTTCCTCATCATATCCTTAGAGATATGGCCTAGCCTCGCGTGCCATATCTGCACGTTATCATGATTATCTAATTTTGGTTTGTTGAGTAGTCATAATCCTATTAGACTGTTGGAGAATATAAAGACCATTAACCAATGTACCAAGCAGATGAGAGTTATTATATAAAAATCATTTTTATTGATTGCAAATGCATAACCATCATTGTCTAAAATAGGAATGAAGATAATATCTTTTATCATGCTCGGTACATAATACAGTTCTTTAATTCAATCCGAATATGATCACTAATACCTAAATTGAGAGATCCCACGACTTTTGCAGCACGACCTTCCCATCGCCTAGCCTTAAGATCATCTCGTCCTTACTTTGCCTTCTACTTCTTTTGAACACCTAAAAATTATTGTGTGAGCTCCACAGCCGGTATCCAATACCTAAGAAGCAGAATTAGTTATCATATTCACTTTAATCAGAAACATACCTGGGTTGGAGAGGAGTTGTGGGCACTCCCTCTTCTAATAGCCATTTTTCTTGGCAATGCATGCATGCACACATCATTTGCCCTCGATCACTGTGAACCACCTAGCTTCCCTTTCCCTTTGCTCATTCCCAATGGAGCAGCAGGGGCGCCAGTGGCGCTAGCAGTTGCTGCGACGATCTTCCTCTTTTCCTTCTTCCTCTTCTAGCGTCCGGCCCTCTAGCCTTTCGCCTTGGAGGATGAAGCTCTCCTACCAATACCGCTGTGGCAGGCTTGTGGGTCATTGCCTCGTATTGGATATATTAAGTAACACATTTATGGATTTTCGAAGCCCATTAATATTGTAGTTAATAATAAACAGGTTGTAGGATGGAGGAAGTGACTGCGGGATGACATCTATGTATGTGTCATTATCAAACCCAGGTTTGAGATCTTGGAGCTTCTCCACTAGGGATATCATCTTAATCCCATGTCTATGAACAGAGGATCCTCATCCATCTTGGTTCCAAAGAATGCTTTTGTAGCTGTATATCTAACATGCCTATCAAGAATGCTTAAACCTCTTTGATGCAGAGCATTATCGAGGGAACGTCATCGAGCTTATCATATGGCTTTTGGTTGTCATTAGTCATTGAAGCCAATATGATACTGTGGACCTTGCGGTTGTCCTCAAGCCATTTATCGAACGTAACACGCTCCTCGGGCAAAGACCTTTGTTCTCAAAATTTAGGACAATCCTCAGATTTCTCGACCAGTCATTATAGTTCGTGCCATTGAAGTTGTTAGTCTCCATAATCATGGTTAAGGGCTTCTTAGACATTTTCTACAAAATAGAAAATAAACAGAAATCAACAATGCTTGTAAGATTACGAATAAGCTTAAAAACTTAATCTTTAGTCTTTAACTCTCCACTCTTTGTACGGAAGCCCACCACTTTCAAGTAGGGTTTTAGAAAACTATTTTCTAGTGGGCTTGGAATCCACAAGTGCATTTAACATGTCCCGCTTTTATGATTCACATGAAAAAGGCATTGTGGGAGGTACCTTATACCATTCTCATTCCATGATCCCAAGATCTTTTGCCTCACCTCTTCACATGATTTCGAGGACTCTAAGCGAATCATATTACTCGGTGTTAGGCCCAACCCATCAATCAAATCACATTTCAGTCGTTGCTCCCAAAGACTTGTGAGACAAGAAAATGATCAACATGTTCCTTTGTTCACAATAATGGCGTAGTTTTTCTCTATTACAAATGTACCACGACTTGTGAGACACATTTGGGTAGCGGTAGCTTCCGCACCACATTGCTATAGATGGAAGGCTTGGACAGATCAAAATAATTTTGATCTGAATCCATTATGGGCCTAACATTCAACTGGGTCCCACCAAGTGAGAGTTAGTATTGAGTTTTAGACCGAGACCTCATCACATGATAACATTGCATGCATAAATATAAAATATTTAAAGCATTAGAAAAACGCATCGCATGCAATGAAACCTAGCAGTGAGTCCATCTATAAATTTAACATATGCTTGAGCCCTAGTTTGCACAGTTAGACACAACTGCAAGAATTTGTGACATTTAAATGTACATATAGTGAGACTATATATATATCACATGAAATAGATTAAAATCATATGTATTAGAGTCGTCCTGATATATCTATAGAACAATGAGAACAAATAGCACAAGAGAATTAACCACACACACACACATATAGATATATACATATGAAAAAATCATAAATAGAGAACAATAAACAACATTCCCTCGAGAAATTAAAAATTCCTTAAATTTAAAAGACTCAATAAAACTAGAAACCCTTTTCAATTTCTCTTTAAAGAGTTTAATAAACAAAAAATATGAAAGACTCATATTATAAAATAAACCTACATAAATAAATTAAAAAGATTTTACCTTCACCAATGTCTTTTGAGAGGGAAAGAGAAAAACTATGATGGCGTTTTGTGAGAGGTGATGTCTAAAAATTCTTGGAGATTTTTAATTCTAATTCAATGAATATGAAGAAAGAAGAGATGGGATATATGATGTGTTAGGAAGTGAATCTAAACAAAGTTATACCAATTCATTAGATACCTTTTTAGCCTATAATCAATGTAGCGAGTGAGTGCCAATTGATAATTTAAGAATTTGCATCACTGAATTTGTAATCTTTTAATTTATTTTCAGATAAAGCAATATTTTTCAAACATAGGTTACCTCTACAAAATTAAAGTTATCATTTCATGGTTTATGTACAGAGCATGTTTAGATTTAATAATTTTATCATTCACATATTCTTCAATGAGGGAGGTTGTAAGCTAGTCAGTCAATTAAAATGATGATTATAATCTACATAAGAAAATTAAAGCTATTCGTTTAATTGGAATTTTAAGGAGAAGTAAAGATACTCACAAGACATTTTTCTATTAACTATTTAAAAATTTAAGATGAAATCAATTCAAAATTTAAAAGATTTTAAGGAATTGAGAGATTTGAGAAAGTTGTTTCGAGTTGTTGTTCAAATGACATGAAGTCTTCGAAGAGTGGAAAAATCATTTTCTGATATTGAATATATCAAGAAATAATTGGAACTTAAAGAAAAGAAAATATTGTTTGATAAATTAGTGTATATTTTAAATGATATTACATTCTTTAATTTTTTTTATGGAGGAAAAATTACTAATGATAAACTTTAATTCTAAAAAAAAAAAAATGCTTTTTAAATTTAAGAAACCATTCTATCAATTGTCCATTCCAAAGAGTAGAAATTTAGGTTCATGTATTTATGGAGCCTAGATGACATAATTTCTTGTGAGCTACTGTTGTTTCCAAAATTAAAAAACTGAAAAGCATAAAATTTTGTCTTTGGTTTTTGTCAAAATTCAGTAAATTGTAGCATGAAAATTTTAATTATACTACTTAGTTTTTTTAGAAAATAAAGCTTAAGGAATGACTAAGATAGGGTACGTTACAGTGCTAGTAAGTGGCTGTTTCAATTGTCATCAATTGTAAACATAGCCAATGGCAATTTGTAAGTACATGCAAAGTGAAAATGAATCCAAGTAAGAAATTCAAAGTATAAGAAAATAGGTTACTAGAGAAATTGACGTAGAATACTATTTATAAAACTTTAAAAAATAATTATGAAAAAAGTAGTTGCAATTAACGTAAAAACAAAAATAAAAAATGTGATTGTAGAAGGAGTTTCATTCTTCACCTGCTAAATGATACATATGACGTCATGACTGTACGTGTCCTAGAGGGTTTGGGATTGCATGGTAATTTTGTCGTGTAATTGCATGGTAATTGTTGCTTAAGTATGGGGAGTTTACGTGTCTCAATAAGACATAAATTCAACATACGCACATGAAAGAAATTGGATGAACCCTAAATTTCAGTTTAGATTCTCATAAATAAATGGTGCGATTGGTTGCTAAAATAGTGAGAAGGAGAAGTTCCTATAGAATACAAAGGCTACCATGGGCAACGTGTTTCAAAACACAACCTTGTTTCCAGGGCTTACATAAACCACCAACAATAGAGAAACACCGTAGGTCATGTTTCAGAAGAAGGTCATGGTTCCCTTTGTTTGCTTGGAGTTTTAAGAGAAGAACACTTACATAGATGGATTACTAAAATGGTGTTATATTTATATCCATTCAGCATTACTATCTCAAAGATAAATGGTTTAAGATCTTTGATCATAATAAATATCGCCTTTTATTGTCGTTTGTTGTACTAAATTTTAAATTGCATATAACTTAGCTAGCATTTATCTTTCAAGTTAATCATTAAATAACAACTCATAGTACATAGGAAAAATTAATGCATTGTTGGTTGTTAATTACGCGCATTTTGTTTACTCAATGTAGCACTACAAAAAAATGCGCGATCTATAACGGTTTTTTCTAACCACCATAGGCCGTTCAAATAGGCACGGCTTTTGTAACTGGTTTGTAAGGGAACGGATGTACTGATGTCATTGGAGTGGTAAAAAATCTCCTTTTTTTTTGTAACTGCTATAACTGTGCCAACGGTCGTTACAAATTTTGTGTTGTGCCTAAAACTGTTACAATATATGTTGTGGGACGTAAATTGCAATTTTCCAAGTCATAAGCCACTCTATCCAAACCACTCAACAACGGGAACAACTCGGATGTGTCGGTATGACATTATCATCTAGTGGCCTATTTACTATAACAATTACTACCTTGTTACAAGAAAATTAAACGGTACTACAAATGTATATGTTAGACTTGTCAATTTACGAAAATTCATAAAATTTTGATGAAGCTATTTAGGATATTCAAGATTTAAATTTTGATTTTAAAAGATTATGGAATCTTGAAAATTTTACATGAAACTGTGACACAGTTAATTAACAGAATTGTAAAATTCTTAAGCAAAAATATTTTATATAGTGTGTTTTCGTAATAGGCAAGTAAAATGTGTACTACATGAATATAAAAATAAGTTTTAACCAAGATTTTCTCAATATTTGTAAAAGCTTGAATCTCCAACCTGAACTATTTATTTTTTTTTAGGTAAAGCAATTAACCTTTTCAATTAATAGAATCCGCCCAAAATTTGAAAAAATACAACATGGAGAGGTCGTACGGGTCGAGCACTAAGAAATAAGGACAGCCAACCGAAGTGACGATGGCTCTATACGGGAAGAAATGAAGGCGCTTGGGCCACTCTAGCTAGTTTATGAGGAATTTTATTTGTCAGATACTTTATGGTCCTGATGTCGCACTAGTACAGAAGAACAATAATTTGTAGAACGAGATAACATATTTGTGTAGAAACTATTAGAGAATCCAATATTTGATTCGAAACGGATACTAAACTGCAAATTGGATCTCATTCTAAATGGTTAAAAAATCTAAAATCTGAATATCTCAATTAGTAGAAACTTTAAAACAATGCAGGTGTATATACAACACATATGCCCGTGTGTGGTATTGCATCATGACAATTATATGGTGTTAATACTATATATCTATATTCAAGAGTTATTATATTATTTTCTTTATTTTCGCTAGACCTTAGAAGTCATATTCTATTAGTAGCATAATTATAAAATATGTGTGTCGAAGAATAAAATTGTTAATGGTGACCCTAGAATATGATTCATGTGCGTCTTCAGTATTGATAATATCTATTGTGGTTGAACTTTGGTGGTTGTTTGAGTGGACCGACTTTGGTGGCAGTTTTGACTTTTGAGTGTAAACAACCGGTGTAGTGGTCGCCGGGTTTTGGTGGATGTGGGTTGTCCTCCAGATCCGGCTCCCTGGAACGTTTATTTCTCTGGTTTACGATTTATCGTTTCTACTATTTATAAATATGTAGATAATATATTTATTTCTGTAATTATATTCCCTATAATTTATTGTTATTTTGAACAGTAATTTTAGGGTTATTGTAACCCATAATTCCTTGTAATAGTTTGATTAGGGTTTGATTTCATTGGGATTATAAATGGGAATAAACTCCCAACAATATCAAAACATTAATCTTAGCATGCAATAAGTGCGAAGCTCCTTTGAGGGAAGTTCTTATTAAGAAAGCAAATACTAACCAAATTGAACAAAAAATTATAAACGGATTTATAAAGTATAAGATAATACTGCCACATATACTCTATTAAAATGACGTGATGCAAAATTGATGAGTTATTTGCACTTTGTACATGATCCAAAGTATACCAACTAAATGACTCATGCTTTACATTTTCAAACTAAAATTACAGAAATTTAGATAATATATAAACATTTGTGCTTCGCACTAAAAAAGCACAAAATATTTTTAAAGTTAAGTCCAAACATGTCAAATTACATAAGATGTGGCTCTAGTAGTATAGCTTAAAAGCTTATTTAAAATTGAATTTGTAACTTGATTAAGTATGATTTTTTTCCATTATTCCTCGATTTTATGAAGTTTAGAGTCAACTGGATAAGGAAGTCAATAATGTACGAGTTCCATTATTAGATTGAAAATCTTGACGACCTCTTTAAGTGCACGCATACAAATAATTATTACGAAATATAACTAGCACGGGATTCACAGCACAATATATGCACAAAATATACACAAATGATATTTGAGTAATTATCTCCTTTCTTTCTACGATTTACTATTTATAATAATAATAGCGACATGGATCTCCAACTAACAATGGCAAAATATAGCAAACAACAAGAAACTATTAACTAGAAGATGTTCATCTAGAAAACAAGTATTTATGCATACTAAGGATTATGGTCAAAATATAGGAAACAACAAGAAACTATTAACTAGAAGATGTTCATCCAGAAAACAAGTATTTTTGCATACTAAGGATTATGGTCCTATCGACCATTGTCTGAAACATATATCCTAAATATGTCTCTTACTTTCAACTTTCTTCTACATATCGGACATTTTCATTCATTGATCAGTGCTTCAACAATGCACCTTCTGCAGAATACATGACCGCGCTTCGTGGATGTTTCTTCCACCAGTTCTTCCATGCAAATTGGACACTTGAACATCGATGCTCTTTGTTGCATGGGTGGTGGGACTTCAGGTACATCCTCGTACTTCAATGAAATAAGTGAAGTATTAGATTAAACCATAAAATAAATGTATAGTTTATTAAAATAAAATAAAGTTAATTGTATACTTTAGATTATTTGAATAGTATACTAATAGAACTATTAGTATTAGAAAGATATAATATTTGAAAAAAAAAACTATAATGTTAGGAATTGAACAGCTTAGGTGAATTTTTATTTTTATTAGAGCCACAAGCTCTTATAATAAATATTGCCAAATATGCTCATGAATGAAATAATTCATGGGATATATGGCTCCAATGGATGAAAAAACAATAATAATGAATATTGAATAATGCAATGCTAAAATTATATTAACACAATAAATTTCTTTGAAAGCAAGAAAAATAATTGTACGCAAGAAAGAAACATATATAGTGTTGGATCTTGGGATTAAGTGGATATATTTGTTTAACTTAATTATTCGGTAGCTTGTAAAATGTTGTTAAACACGCATCATACACATTCTAGTACCTTTTTTCCCTCAAATACTAATATTCAACTAAAAGAAAAAGTGTGAGTAGATTTATATAATGGTTTGTCTTATCCTGAATTCATATTACAGTTTACGATGATACTAAAGTTTGTGCATACAAGTTTATTCCGCACATGTCATATATAAAAACAAAAACGCATCTTAAGAGTTGAAAAAGGTCCCATTAACCATTATTAATTTATAGTAAGTTAAGATAAAAGTATGACCAAGTGAATAAGGTTCAACTAAGTACAGAAAAAAGAGCAATATAAGTGTGTAAGAGTTTTAATGTGCAATAAACGTGCAATAATATTTCTCAATTTTTTTCATATTTGTATACATACTATTAATTTAGCTTCTTCCTATGTTTCCTTCTGGGTAAAATCTATAATAGTGAGATTTCGACTTAAGACCTATCTTTTCATATAATGTAGTATTTATTGAACACTTCACCTAAATTGTACCCAAGTATTTTGAAAAAATGATATATGTATATGTTGTCTCTAAAATATGCATCCTTTGTAGTCAAACACCCAAGCAAAGCTAATTAAGTTTCACTAATCTCATAAAAATAATTTGATTTTGTGAGTTAATAGTATTTTATGAGTAAATTAACATAGAATCTATATGAATGCATGTATGTATGTGTGCGTGTCTGCGAGAGAGAGAGAGAGAGAGAGAGAGAGAGAGAGAGAGAGAGAGAGAGAGAGAGAGAGAGAATTAAACTTTTAGCTCATGTTAAACGACAATGATCAATGTTCACCACAAGAATTAATGGTAACACCAACGACAAATGATCCACGCAAAATAGTAGAATTCGTTGCTAATGTAGATTAACAATTAATTCAATACACATTTTATTTGCTAATTAATTAGTTCGACGCTAATTAATTGGTTATTATATTAATATATTAAAATGATATGCAACACTACAAATATACTTAGTTTCAATTACCAAAATAAATTCCTCTTATTATCTTAGTTGTTTCTTTTATCTTATATACAAACATAAAGGAATTTCTTTTAATAAAATTCATATAAAGACATTGAAGAAATGATGCACAACGATGCTCATTTATGGAAGAAAAAATGGATATTATTAGCATTCAACAATATCGGAAAGACTTCATAAAGAGCTATTAAATTCGACTCCCACAAATTGTGTTTGAATGTCTGAATTGGTCCATAATTTTAATTTTTAAATATAATGAAATAGTTCATTTAAAAGTATGAATTTAATCAATTGTTAACTTATTACAACTTATAGCATTCACGAGTAATATTTGCATATATATATATATATATATATAATATATATATAATATATATATATGCATATACACACAGACACACTATACGTTTATGTAATTATTAACTATTTAAACGTAAATGACCAATCGCACAGATGTTAAGTCATAATTTTGTATATAATAGGTGTTCTAACATAATTTGTTGTTTTGACCTTTCAAAATATCACTGGCCTTTTAAAGTAACTCACCTAAAAGTTTAATGTTTCTTTATTAACCTATTTCATAATAAGTTCTGTAGAGGGTAATCATATCGTCATGCATCAAGTTCAATAGAATGTAATTATATTAATTTTGACATGCATAGCTTTACTAATAAATACAGATCACTTAAGTTTTTAATATAGAATAAAAGTATCTAGTACAGAAGTGTTAAATTTTATCACGTGATAATAAAACTCAAATGGTTGACACGTATCTGTTTTTGAATACTTATGAACAACATTAGATATTATGAAACTGCCAAGATCCATGTACTTCTATATTAAGATATCAAGTTTATATACCATGCAAAATATTTCAACCATGGAGACTTCTACTCAAATTTAAAGATATATGAGAACATAGATCAATTTGCACCGTTTATGTCACAAGTAGCTTCAAATACACGCAAATACTTGGAATAACACAAACATATCAAAAAATTCTTGTGTTAGAAGAGCTAATCCAAGATAAAAAAATATCTTCTTAAAACTATGCAATTAATAATAATTGTAACTCTGAATATTTTTTTGGGATTAAGATTCCTTTGATTTAAAGAAAGTGGGAAACTTAAAATGGGGATGTCATTTGTACATCAAGAGAAATACTTTTATCTCAAAAAACAACACAATAAAAAACAAGAATAGAAGAATTGAAAATAATGACATTGAATTAATTCTTAGCAACTATCACTAGGCCAAAGAATAGAACAAAAATCATTTTTAGATTAAATTTTTTAAGAAAAATAGAACGATCTATCATAGAAAATGATTATCCATCTACAAATTCAACATGATGCTTGAGCCCTTGTTCGCACAGACATACTACAAGAGTTTGTGACATTCAAATGTACACATAGCGAGACTATATATATTACAAAAAATGGATAAAAATCATATGTATTAGAGTCTTCTCTAATAGATCTATAAAACAATGAGAAGCAACAACACAAAAGTATTAACGACACGCACGCACACACACACACACACACACACACACACCACACACACACACACACACATATATATATTATATATATATATATATATATTATATATATATGAAAAATTCATAAATAGAGAACAATAAACAACATTCCCTCAAGAACTTAAAGATTCCTTAAGTATAAAAGAATCAATAAAACGAAAACCCTTTTGAATTTCTCTTTAAAGAGTTTAACAAACAAAAAGACGAAAGACTCATTTGAAAAAATGAACATACATAAATAAATTTAAAAAAAATTACCTTCACCAATGTCTTGAGAGGAAAAAAGGAAAAACTAAGATGGTGGTTTATGACAGGTGACGTCTGAAAATTCTTAGAGATTTGTAATTCTACAGCAATGAAGATGAAGAAAGAAGAGATGCGGTATATGATGTGTTAGGAACTGAATCTAAATAAAATTATACCAATTCATCAAATGCCTTTTTAGCCTATAATCAATATAATGAGTAAATGCCAATTGATATTTTTAAAATATGCATCACTGAATTTGTAATCTTTTAATTTATTTTCAAATAAAGCAATATTTTTCAAACATAGGTTACCTCTACAAAATTAAAGTTATCATTTCATGGTTGTATTTACAGAGCATTTTTAGATTTCATAATTTTATCATTTATATATTCTTCAATAAGGGAAGTCGTAAGCAAGTCTGTCAATGAAAATGATTATTATAATCTACTCAAGGAAATTAAAGCTATTCGTTTTATTGGGATTTTAAGGAGAAATAAAGATAATCGCGAGTCATTTTTCTATTAATTTCTTTAGTAATTTAAGATGAAATCAATTCAAAATTTAAAAAACTTTAAGGAATTAAGAGAATTTAGAAAGTTTTTTTTAGTTTTTTTTTGAATGACATGAAGTCTTCGAAGAGGGGAAAAATCATTTTCTTATATTAAATATATCAAGAAATAAATGGAACTTAAAGAAAAAAAAATTGTTTCAGAAATTAGTGTATATTTTAAATGATATTAGGTGCTTTGATTTTTTTTTATGGAGGAAGAATTACTAATGATAAACTTTAATTCTAACAAATCCAAAAAAAATGGTTTTAAAATTTAAGAAACCATTCTGTCAATTATCAATTCCAAAATGCAGAAATTCAGGTTCATATATTTATGGATTCTAGATGACAAAATTTCTTGTGAGTTACTGCTATTTCCAAAATTAAAAAACTTAAAAGAATAGAGATTTTGTCGTTGGTTTTGTCAAATTCAGTAAATTATAGCATGAACTTTAATTATAATACTTATTTTTTAGAAAAAAAAGCTTAAGGAATGACTAAGATAGGGTACTTTACAATGCCAATTAGTGGTTGTTTGAATTGTTATCAATTTCAAAAATAGCCAATGGTAATTTGCAAGTACATTCAAAGAAAAAAGAATGCAAGTAAGAAATTCAAAGTAAAAGAAAATAGGTTACTAGAGAATTTGACGTAGAATAATGTTTATAGACCTTTCAAAAATAATTATCAAAGAACTACTTGCAATTAATATTAAAACAAAAATAAAAATTATGATTCGTAGAAGGAGTTTCATTCTTCAATTGCTAGCTAGGGAATGATACATAAGACGTCATAATCGTGTCCCAGAAGGTTTGCGATTGCATGGCAATTTTGTCGTGCGATTGCAAGGTGACTTTATTGCTTACGTATGGTTAGTTTAATTGTCCCAAGTACACACAAATTCAACATATGCACATGATAGAAATGGGACGAACTCTAAATTTCACTATAGAATCTCATAAATAAATGGTCCGATTGGTTGCTAAAATAGTAAAATGGAGAAGTTCCTATAGAAAACAAAGGCTACACAGGCAACGTGTTTCAAAACACAACCTTGTTTCCAAGGCCAACATAAACCACCAAGAATAGGAGAAACACCGTAGGTCATGTTTCAGAAGACGGTCATGGTTCCTTTGTTTGGTTGGAGTTTTCAGAGAACATTTACATAGATAGGTTACTAAAATGGTGTTATATTTATATCCATTGAGCATTACTATCTCAAAGATAATTAGTTCAAGATATTTTATCATAGCTAATATCTCCTTTTATTGTTGTTTGATGTACTAAATTTGAAATTGCGCATAAGTTAACTGGCATTTGTCTTTCAAGTCAATCATTAAATAACAATTCATAGTACATAGGAAAAATTCATGCATTGTTGGTCATTAACTACGCTTTGTTTACTCAATGTAGTTCATTTCTAATTTTAGGTTTTTTATGTTTTCTTTAGCTATGATCAAACTTCTTCAGGTATTGCTTTAAAAACTTTGGAGTCGTAGACCTGCTGTCCATGACCCGGCCTCTTTTTTTAAAAAAGAAATTCCAATGTCCACAACTTGTAATAAAATTATTATTATTTTTAAATAATTAATATTTTTATTATTTTCTTTTTCTAATAATTTTTCTATAGTCTATTAGGGAATAATACAAATAATATTGTGTTTGATTGAAAAGTTACTCATGAGAATGGAAAAATTATGGAGAGTATGTATTATGCTTTATTATTGACATTTTGCTCCTATTTGAATACTAGAAACTATAATTTGTAGAAAGGATACTGTTAAATACATCTGGTTCTTAGAATTTAAATGTTGCCTATCTTTTTTTTTTATTTTAAAGTAAGAGCGATGAACTATTATTTATTGAAATGAATAGATTATAAGTACAATCATTCCTATCGATATCAACTATTATAATAATCACATCATGCTCAATAACACCTTACTATCACAATAGACAGCAACTCCAATTATGTAGTAGATTAACTCCTGTTATACATCAGATAACATCCCACGCACCTGGCAGGGTTCGAACTCATGACCTCTTATTTACTATCTGTTATACATGATCATGTATTAAAATCAATTATGCGGTGGTAAAAATAGTGATGTACAAAAAACTATCTAGTTATACAAATTTATTATCTAAAAGTCTTTTGTTTTGGATTGTTCACAAGCAATTATGATATATTAAGAATTGATAATTTCTATCTACAACTTTTTGGTTGTCTTTTGTTTTTTTTTTTTTTTTGTTTTATATTCAAGTGATATTATATTAAAAAACAATTGGCATAGAAATAAAGTAACAACGTACGTAGAGAATTTTCTATACTATATAAAAAAGAAAAAAATATTTTTTCTCACAAATAGCGGTTACTTATATCGCGATACAAATTTTTTCAATTATAAAAAGTGCTCTTATACATTTTCAACCACTCCTAGTCAAATTCTTCTTCTCATCTATAGTATCTATACTAATATGAAAATTTCAGCCACACCAGTGATTTTTTTTTGTGTTGATAATATCCCTAACTTAATTTTATTTAATTTGTTAATTTTTTAAAATATAATATGTTAGTTTATATATATATAATATATATATATATATATATTATTCTTATCTATAATATATTTTAAGATGTAAATAATTATTTATTATATGCATACAGAGATAATGTACCATAACGACTAGTATTTAATAATGTAAGTACATGGATGGTCCATTAAGTTTATGTTTAGAATCATTGTAGTGTATCATCTTTATTTCCCCACAATAGCATTCTAAACTTTATATTTTACTTCGAACTAGTCACTGTTTTAGTTAAAATCTAGTTGAAATTTTGACTTTATTTTTATTTATTCAATTTAGTCCCTAAAATTTTTAAAAAATTTATATTGGTCCATATTTTTGGGGAGAAAAAGTATTATAGCTCAGTACAAGAAATGATGTCATTAGCAATAATGCAAATTCCTAGTAAAATAGTGAAATTCCTTACTAATTTACATAGACATGAATTTAACAAGAAAATATTCGTTGTTAGCTCGTCGTTGAGTTTATTATCAAATTATTTTGTTGTTAATTTTGCTATAACTTTAGTAAAAAACATTTGGGGGAAATTTTTTAAATTTTTTTGCCAAAACCAACTATGAAATTTTGCAACATTAAAATTCTTTTTTAATTATAAATAGCAAGGAAATTAATATTTCGTTGCTAATATTAATTTAGAAATGAAAAGAACATAAATTCTTATTCCTTGCTAATTCTTTCCTATGACCAACAAATTTACTTTCTTTTTTAATTTTCAAAGTTATTTTCATAATTTATTGTAGTGGCCTCCAACCCAAAACATTAGTTTTAGTGCTTATCTAAAGGCCAACAGCATATTTGTAGAAATTTAAAAGTCAGAAAATTATATTGCTCTTGGATTCATGCATACCTTCATCCATTTTTTTTTTCATGCAAAAAATAATAAAAAAATAATAAAAAAAGTATTTTAGCCCATATTTTCACAACAAAAAAAAAACCTTCATCTAGGTGTGCATTAGTTCAAGAGCACTATAATTTTGTCAAAATCTGTTCAAGTTTCTTACCATATGCTGCTGACCATCAAAGGAGCAACTCTTAAATAAGCACCAACAACCAATATTTTATATGGGAAGCTATAGTATTTTTTCACCCATAATAAAGATCAATATCATATCTTTTAAAATTTAAGGAATTAAAGTAAAAAACAATTCAAATTCCAGTCATATTTTCATTGGAAGTGGTTAGAAAAATTTATGTGAAATAAATATAAAGTTTAGGGAGTGAAAATAAGGAATTAAAGTGATTTTTAACATGAACTTAAGGTAGCAATTAGGGTACTTACTCTGAAATATATTAATAACTTGAAAATAAATATATATAGCATGTGTAAGTCTATATCCTCATACTCGAGACAGGATCCTAAAACTAGTAGTTGAACATTGATTGTGGATAAACATTTTTAAAATAAAATTCAAATTTTCTATAACACCACCCAAAAAAGTGGATCTCAGCTGAAGAAAAAGAAACCCTAAAATTGTAAATGCACTTCATTTAGTAGATGAAATGTAATTATTAACCAACAATTCCATGAAATTTTCTTACGTACTATGAATGCTTATTCAGTAATCTACTTGAAAGATAAATGTTAGTTAAATTATCACTATTTTAAAATTGAGTACAACAAATGCTAGTAAAGGGCAATGTTGGTGGTGATCAAAGGATGTCTTCAAGATAGTAATGTTCAGTGAATATATGTGTAACACCATTTTTAGTAAACCATCTATGTAATTAAATTGCAAGTGATGCAACATTTATTTATGAATCTATTAACAGCTTTAGGATTTGTCCTGTTTCCACCGTGTACATATGTTGAATTTATATCTACTTGGTAGACTCAAACTCTTCGTACGTATAACATAATTACCATGTAATCGTGCAATAAAAAACTCCTCGTACGAACAACATAATTACCATGCAATCGTGCAACAAAATTGCCATGAAAACATCAATTATGATGTCTTATATCCCTAGTAGAAATTGAAGAATGAACCTCCTATGCATCACAATATACTTCGATGTTGTAAATACTTTTTATACAACGTCATATTTCCTTAATAACCTATTCTTTATCACTTTTAATTTCTTTCTCGCCTTCATTTCCACTTTGTATGTAACTACAAAATTACGGTTGAACATGTTTACAAATTGGTACTTACTCATTGCATTGATTATATAGGCTAAAAAGGTATTTGATGAATTGGCATAATTTTGTTTGGATTTACTTCCTAACATAATATAGTCATCTTCTTCTTTCTTCATCTTCATCTCTCTTATGCTTTCACATAATTGCAGTACAATTATATATCTCTAGAAAAGTTTTAGCATCACCTCTCACGAGCACCATCTCAATTTTTCCTTTCAAAAGGCACCAACGACAACTGGTGAAGGTAATTTTTTTTCCTCTCTTATGCTTTCATTTTTTGTTTATTAAACTCTTTAAAAGAAATTTAAAAGGGTTCTAATCATTTTGAGTTTTGGTTTTAACATGAATCTTTATGTTTTCGAGAGAATGTTATTTACTTTTTGCTATTTTTGAATTTTTGAATTTAGTCATTTATAAATATTTTCGTCATATTTATATGTACTTTTGTGTTATTGGTTCTCATTGTCCTAGAGATCTATTTGTCATGATTACAGTACATGGTTTTTATCCATTTTATGTGATATATATAGTCTTGGAATATATACATTTGAATGGATCTTAGCCACAATTTCTTGTCATGATGTATAGCTATGCGAACTAGGGGCTTAAGCATCATGTTGAATTTATAAATGGATTCAAGAAGGATATGAAAATATGATAAACTTGCATTATTGTTTTTTTTTTTTTTAATTTCATTGCAATCTCTATTTGAGAAATTTGGGGATAGAATAGACATTATTTGATTCTAGACAGTTATATGCAATGTCAGTTTATTCTATTTCTCTTAAAATATTTGGGGATAGAAATTAATCAATGTCATTTATTTTCACTTTTCCTAGGATCTTATTCTCTGGAATTAGATGAAGAACTAAAATTACATTACTTGATTTTCTATTTGAGTTGCTAATTTTGAGATAAAAGTATTTTTCTTGAGGTCGAAATTGCATCTCTATTTAAGTTTTCTACTTCTTTTATAGTGAGAATCTTAATACCAAATAAATTATTTATCCTACACAATTATTATTATTTGTATAGTTTCATGAAGACAATTTTGGTAGCTCTTCTAGCCTTTGCATGCATTTGAAACTACTTCTAGTCGACACAAATAATGGAAATTGATCTATTTGCTCATATATCTCTAAATTTGAAGAAATCTACATGGTTGAAACATTTTGAATGATGTATATACTCAATATCTTAATATAAAAGTATTGTGATGATTTTGAATCAAAATTTGCTATATGTATTCCAAAATATCTTCAAAATTTCATAATTGTTGTTCTTCATATGTATTCCAAAATAGAAATGTCTCAACCATTTGAGTTCCATTATTTACAAGCGACAAAGTTTGATCAACTTTTGAGTTCTAAATACTTTTTATGTTACATCGAAAATTTAAGTAATCTATATCTATTAGTAAAGCTACGCATGTGGAAATTGACACAATTAGATTCTATTGAACTTGATGCATGATGATATGATTATTGTAGCTAGAAAAAAACTAGCTTAATAAAGAAATGTTGAATGTTTAGTTCAATTACTTTAAACTTTCAACGATATTTTGAAAGGTCAAAACAATTGATTATGTTAGGAAACTCAACTATTTGTCGTGCACAACATTTAATCACTTCATAGTATATATGATAACGGAAAACCTAAGATAAACAATATAATATGTTTTGGTAATTGAAACTAAATTTATTTGTGGCATTGCATAACATTTTAATTATTATAATAACCATTTTGTCTTCTTGTTTTCTACCTTGAGATGATGCGCGATTTTGACCTCAACAATCCAGCTCCGTCTGAAGATGTGAACGCGAATCTAGAGCTTGGGTTACCTTCTGTTTAAGTCATGGAAAATCAAAATACTAATAATCACGAGTAACAGTAATCTACCATAGACCTTCTGAACAAGCAAAGATTTACATAATTAGACAACAATATTAAATTTAGCTTTATATTTTGTCATATAATTTGGAGTGTTATGATTTATCTCAGATTTTCAATAGGCCCAGAAAAAAATCAAAGGATGATTCGATATGCTAATGTTGGATATGAAGGACACCACACAAGTTTTCAGATATTACACCACATCTTGATTTTCTTCTTATACGAATTTACGAAATCAAAAAGCATATTCTTACTTCTTAAAGTACAAAACTAATTAACGATAAAAAAAAAAAAAAAAACATGATGGAGATGATGAGGTTTATAGAGAATTAAATGAAGAAAATAAAATATTTGCTTCTTAGTAAAGTTTGTACCACGCTTTCAAATTATGATAGTCATTAGTGAATATACGTATTTATTTAGTTTAATAAATAAGATTAGGAATGTTTTTCATATTGATAGTTACTCCATTAACTATAATACTTTTAGAATTTGTAAGAAACACCAATACAAGGGATCGAAAAAGAAACATACAGTTTCAATATATTCTATAGAAATAATAATTATGCACTTTTTTCATTTTTACTATGGAAAATTCAAATCTATAGAGATAAAATTTGATAACAATACTATTTTCATTTTATATAAATTGACAACAAACTATTATTAAAATGGGTTGAGAGTTTTGTCTCGATAACATCAAATAGTTGATGAATAAATTCTTTACTTGTGTGCGATACCTGATTTAAGTTGTTAACCATTCTCTTAGAAGATGCCTCTTTTTTGCTTTTTCGACTACAAATCTAGAGTTCGATGAATAACAAAAAGTGTTATCTAAACTATTGCTAAGGTTTTATTTACTCTTATAAAATAATAAATGTACGTAATACTTACCCCTTATAATTAAGTATTTAGATAATATTGCCCTTATATTTATATATATACATATTTGTTTTCAAAGAATTATTTTTGACATTTCGCATTTTAATTTGATTAAAATTTTCATAATTAAAAAATATATTTTAATTATAATAAAATTATAATTAGTAAGTTAAATAGTTAAAATTTTATTACATTTTACAGATTCAAAGTTAAGTAATGAATGAGTATAATAAATACACAAAACTTTCATAAATTTGTTTTTATTAATTTGGTAATAAATTAAGTTATTAACTATTTTAACTTTTAGATAAAAATGAGTAATTACAAATTCTTTTTAATATATTTTTTTTGAAAAATATATTTATTCATTTTTTGCTAAAAGTGTAACTTTGGTCAAACAAATATACTAGTTAATTTCTTTGTAAAAGTATATACGAGTTGTTGGGATTTTGTATTTATTGTTTAACTATTGTATATATTAAATTATTACTTTATTTTTAATTTAAATTTTCCACTTACTAAAAGTTCTTGTTTTGTAGAAAATAACTTGGTGACGATTTGATGTGCAAACTACTAAAATATATTGAGAATACTATAATTATTCAATGCATGAGGAATAATGTTATCCAATTATCCAATTATGTCGTCGTTTTTTCTCTAAGTATTGGCTTTCAATTGAGTGTAATCATAAGTGCTTAAAATATATAATGATGACAAAGCTGCATGCACCAATAATATAATAACTTCACTAACTGTTGTTACTTGTCCTTTATATCATTTCTAATGATGACATCACTATTTTGGTTAAAGCATGAGTTAAAATAGAAACATCCCTCTCTAAAGGCTTTGTCTGTTGGTCGAAGATGTTGCTATTGTACACACAAGTCTTGGTTGAGTTCATCTTCAATCCATTGGTATTTATGTTGAAAAATTATATATCTACATCATTAAAAATAATGTATGTAAAATCATGTGAAGGCCGATGTGTAGTTGATTACATACCTTAATGCATATATAGATCTTTTTTTATATCTATCTCCAAATGCATATACATACATGTTATCTTGGTTTTAGTCTCTATCTCTAAATTGGTATTGTCTATGTACATCAAACATTAAAAGCAATTATATTCATAAAATTTATCGACATCTATTTACAAATCAAATTGGTATTGCTTGATAATCACTTAAATACTAATGAGCTTTTCTTTTTCTTTTCTTTTTCTCTTGGTCTTTGTGCATACCGCAAATCATGTTTTGTTGTATGTTTCAGTCTTTTCAAATGTTTGCTATGATTATAAGAATACTTATACTATTGATCACTGCCGTTTATCATGAACCATAAATTTAATTATCTTTATTTCTCTTTCTCTCAACTCATAGAATACTAGTAACTCCCCAAATTAAATTATCTTTATGATAAAACTATTTATCATTGTTTTCTAACATGAACCATATCTTCAATAGTATCTATCCCACTCTTATGTAGATTCTATATTAATTTAATAATAAAACACTATCCCTCTCTCTTGCTCTCTCTCTCTCTCTCACACACACACACACACAAATTCAAAATTTAATCATAAATCAGTACTAATTCCCCAAATTAAATTACCTTTATGACTTTTATTCAAGAAATAAAACAAGCCTAGATTTTCATTGTTCTAATTTAGTTGTTAGTTTCTCTTATCTTAATGACAACTTCTGTTTAATTTATTTATCTAAATAATATATGTTAATATTTTTTTACACTTCTCATGTATATCTTTTTCATTTTCAGAAAAAATTGAAAAATACAATATAAACCCCATGATTGTACTTTTTGTTATTTTTTTGGGAAAGTTACATATACTTTTAACTTTGATCATTTCATGCTGTAACTATATAGCAAAATATTTATTAGTACTTTAAACAAGTAGATGGAAATCTAATACATTTTATGCACTATGAATTCCACAAATAAATTCATAATTATTGGTGATCAATTTCACTCAAACTTCTTGGTGCTCTCTATTCAACATCAATTTTATTTGATTTGTCCATGAATACATTGACAAGCATGTGTTTGTGTGCAATAATGAATTATGAATTGTAACACATAACTTGGGAGATCTCCAACTTCCTTTTTCGTTTTTAGTAAAAGTCATCTGTACTTAGATGAGTATTTTGCCAAGGACCCTTGTCGTTTGTTAAGTTATGTGTAATATTCTCATACATAATGATCAATGAAAATAAAATATAGTAATTCTAGCCTATGAATCCACAAAATCATTCGTACTCGTCATCCATTGCTACTTGCCTATAATTTTCATGTGCAACATCATACACTACTTAGTCTGCTAGTATGTTTCCTTCCCAATAGATATGTCTAGTTGTTATGTCCATTCCATGAACAACTTTTTCATCCACATCCGCAATCACTGCAACCTTACATCCCCTATTTTTGGAGCGTTTGAAAGGTCACCAATGACAATATATTTCAAATATAGCCATAGAGAATTAATCCCATACTCCGTTGCTAGTGCCTTGCCCTTTTACCATAGGTGATAGTTTAATCATCATACTCCTTCATTCGGGACCCTATTGATGTACCACGACAACGTCCCCTTTGCCATCCCAAATGAACCCCTCACCCCCCCCCCCCCCGCCATGCATGGGTTGCTGAGACTCAACCCATCTATGTTGACATTTAACCACCCAAGTGAATGTAAGAACCAAAGCACCACCTTTGGCTTTGATCAGTTAGATCTCTGGAATATGAAGTCTAATTGAATCCCCACCAATCGATCTCTTTCTTAGTAGTTCATTGTCTAATTTGGGAACCGTAAACATCCATTAAGTGATTAAGCACATTCACAATAATCCTAAAAATGAAGAATTTCTTCCCACCTTGCTTCGTTGCTTTCCCTTCAACCCACAAAAATCACAATATAAGAAGTAGCATCAACCTGCTAATATGATGTTTTGACGTAAAAGGGGTGGAGTATTTTTCATGCTGGAATCACTATTGCCAAATTGCTTGTGATTGGCATATCCAATCCAAATGGCCTAACAAATACTTCCAAACCAGACGCACCTTTGTATTAGAATGGATGACCAAAAGCCAATTGGATTGGTTGTTTTTCATTTGACAATCTTTATCAAAATAATATTAGATTGATATACACGGTAAAAATTCATCAAGATAGCAATATATTTCGTTGTGCTTACTACTAATATTGAACGGGATTTCAATGTCCCAATGAAATACCCACAGACCGAAAGGTTAAACCCCTGTAGTTGGGGAGCCGAAAAGTTTTGAACTTCGGAGGGTTGGTCTGAAACATTCCAAGTCGAGGACCTCGAGACTGACATCGAAGGTCCTACGGAGACTTGCTCTAAGTACTGCAGTCGTGTTTCTTTTGTAGGAGATGTAGGTCGTCTGTGCTGTTTTAGTGGGTTAGTTGACAAAGTAGTCAACTGACTGAAGTGACTCGCGGGAATTGTCATATAGAAGCTTCTTAAGGCTTGGCCGGTATGATTGGGATTTTCGATTTCGGTAGTATGAGAATTAGTCCTCTTACTTGAGGAATCATGTCAATCACGTGCATACGAAGACTGTATCTTGGATATGGAGAGCGGTGGTTGTGTCGTGAGTCTTGGTCATCATAAGCATTATCCAGTGCAGTCGGAGTATGTAGCGAGGACAATGGATTCCAAGAGAGGATCTACCCCCTGTCATTATATGACAAAGAATTCTCCCATGCACCTTGAGATGGTTTAGAATCTAAAAGTCTTTGGCCAAAGCGATTGATCGATCAGGGATAGGTTTCCTAGATCGGATCAGTAGAGTAAACGCATCTCGAGTGTTAAGCATATTTGCTTAGTTGAAGACAGGAACCAACATCCAATTTCATGCCCTGGACTAAGGCCATGAAACAATTGACAGTAGGACCATATTTGTATGGATTAGGAGCCTAAATATTCACCCCAACATTCACCTAGTCTCTAATGCCATGGACTGTTGCTACATGGCCATCCATGGTAACAGGCCATTTCCGATTATGGGATCATAAAAAATTGTGTTGTTCACACATGCCCAAGTCTAGCTGAGGGTGAACCTAAAGAGTCATACCCTACCACTATAGACTGATGGAATTTAATTAATTGGATTAATTAGAATTTCAAGTTAGCTAGTAAAATTAATTGGATTAATTTTATTGGGCTTGGTCCAATTTATAAGTTGGATTTATAAATTGAAAGACAGAGCACGGGCTTGAATCAGTTAATTGGATTAAAAGATAAGGAGTTTAATGTTGGGCTTATGATTAAATCAGATTTAATATAAGTCCATGAGATGTGGGCTTGATCCTATCGAGTCCGGTTCATTAAATACAAGCCTAAGGCCTTGGTTGGACCTTGCCTAAGTCAAGGAGGACAATTTTAGAAGGTTCTTTAACTGATTTTAGAGGTAATTTTCGTGCATGAGGGTGGCTAGGGTTAGAATGATTGTTTTAGAGCTTAACTAAGTTAGGACTCCTTGTTTGTGTATGACTAGGTCATATATATACCTTCATCAAACCCTAGCTACACACACACACATACTAGCCTCTCCAAATCTGAAAAATTTCATGCCTCCCTCTCTCTTCCATGTTTTCCATCTTCAAGATTTTTCATTTGGTCTTAGAGATTAAATAAAAACGAAAGAGAGATCAAATTTTGATCTCCATCTCTTATGTGGAGATTTTGCTAGCATGAAATCTTTACATCTTTTAGTTGTGGCGTGTCATTCTTGGGGGGGTCTCAAGATTGAGATCTCGTCATGGACGAATCTGGAAATAAAAACGGAGAGGAGACAACGCGTGTAGCCACACGAGAAAAATGACAACGGTATATCTTTATTTTACGTTTTCACATCTTCTGTTTCTCATATTAAATTCTATAGCTTATGTTTTATTTTATACGCAAAACGCCTGGGAAAGATCAAGGGTACACCCTTTGATCGGGATTTATTTATTGCTTTATTGTCATGTTAAATAATTTTTTTCCATTTTTCGCGCTTCCGCCGCACTTTCCCGGCCGATCCGCTTCCTTCAAGTGGTATCAGAGCCAAGTTCAGTGTATAGGCCTAGAATCTATATGTATTACGTATCTCAACATATTTACATGTTTTTAATTGACTTTGTAAACATGTTTTTTGGATTTTAATTGCATATCTAAATCTAGGGTTTATGTGTTTAATTTTCCTTATAATATTAGGCATAAGAAATTTTTTGAAATTTGGGATTTCTGAAAATTAATTATTTTCTTATTGTTTCAAATACCCAGAGAAAAGGTTTCAGAAAAAAAAAAAAGGTAGCAGTGACCGCTACCTTTCGGCCGGCTGGCAAGCGCGCGCTGTGCGCGGCCATGGGCAGGCAGCATGGCAGGCAGGGGGCTTGCGCGCGTGCCTGCTGCCGGCTGGTCGTCTGGACCATTTTTTATGATTTTTTCACATTTTTTTATTTTAGATTTTTTCTGATTTTGCTTCATATTTTTCTGAAACAGTTAATTTTTTGGTGAATTTAAGTTTTGGTTGAGATTTGGTATTTCCCAAGATTAAATTACTAAAATTAATTTGAATAGATTTTCAAACAAGAATTGATTTTTGCATGGGTTGCACTATTATTAATTAAATAGAATTTGATTAACAATTCTTGATCAACCTTTGTTGAGGAAACCCGTTAACATGGGTGACCGTCTAGCAACGGTACATGGCACTATACACTAGGTGAATGTTAGTGTGAAATTTTAGGCTCTCGAGTCTATATGGGTACAGTCATTCCGTTTACCATCTTCTGGCCTTAGTTTACTGCATGAAATTTAGTGTCGATTCCAATCCTTGTGTAAACGTCTATGCTTTAATACTTGAGATTGTGTTAGGCCAAATTGCTCGACATATGAACCTCTTTTCCTATTCGATCAATGACTGTGGTCACACGTTCATAAACGTGAATGCATCACTAAGTGCATAGGAGATACCTCTGTCACGTATTGACAGGGGATCAATCCTCTTCTTGCAACTCACCGTCCTCGCCACGTACTCCTACTGTACTGGACAAGACTTATCACGAGCATATCAGATCTATGCCATTCGTCATCCCAGCGAAGAACATGGAAACAAACCAATCACCAATTCTTCTAGAAAATACAACGACCAACCTGTGACCATTAAGGTGACTCCCCTTTTTGCATGGATGGGAATGGTCATGAGAACCAATGTTTAGATGACGAAACCAAAACTAACATGGTTGCCCTTCAACTCTCCAATCCCATCTTTCTAGTTTTTTTTTTATTTTTTTATTCACCTTTTAATATTGTGGCCTCCTTCTTTGTGTGAAGCAAGGATGATCGACAACCAAAGCAATGAAGATGGTCAGAGTTCCCCAAGGCGATGGTGGTGTATGTACTCGAGGTAGAATTTTGGAGACAGAGATAATGCCATCTCTATCCACGATTACTTCAAAGGACCAACACTGGCATATGAGCTCCACCTTTCTACGCGAACAGAGATGACCACAAATACTGGTGAGACATGATTCTAACAAATGTAAAACTAAATGGAAAAAAAAACCATCCAACTTCCATGAAAAACTTCATAACTTTGATACCATTTGTTCACAAATTACCACATAATATGCATATAAAACAAATTAATGTATGTGTTAGAACACCAACTTTATGGATCTCTTGTACTGCTTGAAATACGAACAGGCTTCCACTTGATATACCTTGTATGAGGCACCACAAAACAAACTAACTTTATTTCCAGCCCAGTGATCCTACATATGCCAAGAGACAACCAGTGTCTTCTTCCAATGCTGACATTGTAGGTCTCATGAATTCCTTGGTGGTTCTCCAGTATAACTTGATGTATTTCTTGAGTCAATAGGTTCCTTATTTATAATATACCATTAGAAACTTGTAATCTAATTCAATCTTTTTATTTATTTATTTATTTTTATCTCTATCCATTTTATCAAAAAGTATGAATCACGTTTGTTGCACGTAATGCTTATCACCTCAACGAAAGTGATTACGTTTGTTAAAAGATTAATTAAGTAAAATTACGATATATCATAAATTAAGAATTTTTTTTTTAAAATGTAATGAGTACTTGCATTATAAATGAAAAGAACATTAAATGCAATGAGTTTGAACTTTTAAAAATCATTGCAAAAGCTTTCTGTCAAAAACAAATTCAAAAGCTAAATAATAATATAACTATATAAGTTGTTATGTAAACATATGCTTCCATTAGTTATTTGCTTGTTCTATTTTCTTGGCAGAAGAATTCTCTTGCTTGATTTCATGAATTTTCTAGGTTTTCTTAATAAAATTATTAATTATTTTCCACTATAAAATTACCGAATTTGGAATGGATTTTTTAGGAATGGTCAGTAGCGGTCCAATTTGGAACCATTTTTCTAAAACCTTTGAAATTAATTTCTCTGAATGACGTTATCATGCCATTTTATAAAATACAGGATTTTTGCAACGGGCAAAACATTGCAACACCCGTTCTACAGATTTTTCAAAATGTTCCATAAATTATTTTTAAATTTGTACTCGTCTGTTTTGGGCCAACCAATTTAAAATTGTGATGGCTATTTCAATTTTTGGAGGGTTAAACTCTGTTAGCATTTAATAATGTCGGGAAGACTTTATAAAGAGCTATTAAATTTGACTCCCACAAATTGTGTTTGAATGTCTGAATTGGTTCATAATTCTAATTTTTAAATATAAAGAAGTAGTTCATTTAAAAATATGAATTTAATCAATTGTTAACACTTATTTACAAATCACCATATTCACGAGTATTATTTTTCATATATATATATACACACACACTATGCATTTATGTAATTATTAACTATTTAAACATAAATGATCAATCACAAAGCTTTTAAGTCATAATTTTGTAAATAATAGGTTTTCTAACATAACCAGTTGTTTTGACCTTTCAAAATATTGCTGGCCGTTTAAAGTAACTTACCTAAAAGTTTAATGTTTTTTTATTAACCTATTTATTTCTATAATAAATTCTTTCGAGGGTAATCATATCATCATGCATCAAGTTCAATATAATGTAAGTATATAATTTTGAGATGCATAACTTTAGTAATAAAGATAGATCATATTAAATTTTTGATATAGGATAAAAGTATCTAGTACGGAGAAGTTTATCAAATTTTCTCACATGTAAATAATAGAACTCATATGGTTGACCGGTATATGTTTTCAAATACTTATGAACAACATCAGATATTATGAAACTGGCAACATCCACATATTTTTATATTAAGATATTGAGTTTATATACATGCAAAATATTTCAACTATGGTGATTTCTACGCAAATGTAAGATTTATGGGCATATAGATCAATTTGCGTTGTTTGTGTCAGAAGTAGCTTCAAATGCATGCAAATACTTGGAATAACATAAACGTATGAAAATAATCTTGTGCTAGAAGAGCTAATCCAATACAAAAATTGTCTTCTTGAAACTATGCAATTAATAATAATTGTACACTATGCAATTAATAATAATTGTACAAAAATTGGGATTAGAGTTCCTTTGATTTAAAATAAGTGGGAAACTTAAAATGGAGATGTCATTTCCATATCAGGAAAGATACTTTTATCTCACAAAACAACTCAAATAGAAACCAAGACTAGAAGAATTGAAAATAATGACATTGAACTAATTATTAGCAACTATCACCAAGCCAAAGAATAGAAAAAAAAACATTTTTACATTAAATATTTTAAGAAAAATGGAATGATATGTCATAGAAAATGTCATTCATCTATAAATTCAAGAGATGCTTGAGCCCTATTTCGCACAGTTAGAAATCACTACAAGAATTTGTGACATTCAAATGTACATATAGCAAACTATATATATCACATGAAATGGATGAAATCATATGTATTAGAGTCATATCTAATAGATCTTTAGAACATTGAGAACAAATAACACAACAGAATTAACCACACACAAATATATATATATATATAGAAAAATTCATGAATAGAGAAAAATAAACAACATTCGCTGAAGAACTTAAAGATTCCTTAAGTGCAAAAGACTCAATAAAACTAGAAACCCTTTTCAATTCTCTTTAAAGAGTTTAATAAACAAAAAAGATGAAAGGCTCGTTTTAAAAAACTAAACATACATAAATAAATTAAAGAAATTACCTTCACCAATGTCTTTTGAGAGGAAAAAAGGAAAAACTAAGATGGTGTTTTGTGAGAGGTAATGTCTAAAAATTCTTGGAGATTTTTAATTCTACTGCAATGAAGATGAACAAAGAAGAGATGTGGTATATGATGTGTTAGGAACTGAATCTAAACAAAGTTATGCCAATTCATTAGATACCTTTTTAGCCTATAATCATTGTAATGAGTAAGTGCCAATTGATATTTTTAGATTTGCATCATTGAATTTGTAATCTTTAATTTATTTTCAAATAAAGCAATATTTTGCAAACATAGGTTACCTCTACAAAATTAAAGTTATCATTTCATGGTTGTATGTAAAGAGCATGTTTAGATTTCATAATTTTATGGTTTACATATTCTTTACTGAGGGAAGTCGTAAGCAAGTCTATCAATGAAAATGATGATTATAATCTACTTATTAATATTAAAGCTATTCGTTTTATTGGAATTTTAAGGAGAAGTAAAGATACTTGCGAGTCATTTTTCTATTAACTATTTAGAAATTTAAGATGAAATCAATTCCAAATTTAAAAGACTTTAAGGAATTGAGAGATTGGAAAAAGTTGTTTCGAGTTGTTGTTCAAATGACATGAAGTCTTGGAAGAGTGGAAAAATTATTTTCTGATATTAAATATATCAAGAAATAAATGGAAGTTAAAGAAAAAAATATTGTTTGAGAAATTAGTGTATATTTTAAATGATATTAGGTTCTTTAATTTTTTATGGAGGAAAAATTACTAATGATAAACTTTAATTCCAGCAAATTCAAAAAAAAATTATTTTTTAAATTTAAGAAACGATTCTATCAATTATCCATTCGAAAGTGTAGAAATTCAGGTTCATATATTTTATGGAGTCTAGATGACATAATTTCTTGTGAATTACTGGTGTTTTCAAAATTAAATAATTGAAAAGCATAGAAATTTTGTCTTTGATTTTTGTCAAATTCAGTAAATTGTAGCATGAAAATTTTAATTAAAATACTTAGTTTTCTAGAAAAATAAAGCTTAAGGAATGACTAAGATAGGGTACTTTTATAGTGCATATAAGTGGTTGTTTGCCAATGGTAATTTGTAAGTACATACAAAGTGAAAATGAATGCAAGTAAGAAATTCAAAGTGAAAGAAAATAGATCACTAGAGAAATTGACGTAGAATACTATTTGTAAACTTTTAAAAAATAATTATCAAAAAAGTATTTCAATGTGATTGGTTAGAAGGAGTTTCATTCTTCAATTGCTTAATGATACATAAAACGTCATAACCGTACGTGTCCTAGAGGATTTGCGGTTGCATGGTACTTTTGTCGTGCAATTGCATAGTAATTATGTTGCTTAGGTATGGGGAGTTTACGTGTCCCAAGAAGACACAAATTCAACATAAGAACATGATAGAAATGGGACGTATCCTAAATTTTACTATAGATTCTCATAAATAAATTGTGCGATTGGTTGCTAAAATAGTAAAAAGGAGAAGTTCCTATAGAAAACAAAGGCTACCACGGGCAATGTGTTTCAAAACACAACCTTGTTTCCAGGGCCACATAAACCACCAAGAATAGAGAAACACCATAGGTCATGTTTCAGAAGACGGTCATGGTTCCCTTTATTTGCTTGGAGTTTTAAGAGAAGAACACTTACATAGATGGATTACTAAAACGGTGTTATATTTATATGCACGGAGCATTACTATCTCAAAGGTAATTAGTTTAATATCATTGATCATAATAAATATCGCCTTTTATTGTTATTTGTTGTACTAAATTTGAAATTGCGTATAACTTAACTACCATTTATCTTTCTAGTCAATCATTAAATAACAACTCAAAGTAGGTAAGAAAAATTCATGCATTGTTGGTTATTATCTATGCGCGTTTTGTTTACTGAATGTTGCATTACAAAAAAATGCACAATTTGTAACGACTTTTTTGTAACGGCCATAGGTCGTTCCAATAGGCACAACTTTTGTAATTGTTGTGTAATGGATTGGACATACTGACATCATTGGGTGGTAAAAAATCTTTATTTTTCTTTTTTGTTTAACGGCTATAACCGTGCTAAAGGCGGTTACAAATTTTGTGTTATACCTAAAACCGTTACAATTTCTTGGTCGTTACTAATTTGCAGCGGCTTTTGTAATTTCCCCGTTTATCCCTCATCTGCCCAGAATATCTATAGCACTAGGTCCCACCTTCAAATCCATGTCATTGGACTTTGATACCTTGGCCTCAGTCCCTAGTATACATGCTGCGAAACAGGCCTGAAGTGAAATTAAGAGCATATGGCTGGCAGTTATAGGACTAAAATGTGGGTGGGATGTAAATGGTAATTTGTTGACACTTATGGAACTAAATATGGCGATGGATAAAAGAATGGGATCAAAATCGCAAATAAATATATGTTATGGGGTGTAAATTATAATTTTTCTAGGCATAAGCCATTCTATCCAAACCCCTCACTAGCGGAAACAACTCGGATGTGTCGGTATGATATTATCAATCTAGTGGTCTGTTTACCATAACAATTACTACTTTGTTACAAGACAATTAAATAGTAGTACAAATGTACATCTCAGGCCTGTAAATTTCTGAAAATTCATAAAATTTTGATGAAGCTTTTGAGGATATTCATGATTTAAATTTTGATTTTAAAAGATTATGGAATCTTGAAAATTTTACATGAAATTGTGACACAGTTATTTAACAAAATTGTGTATTCTTAAACAAAAATATTTTTGTATAGTGTGTTTTGGTAATAGGCAAGTAAAATGTGTGCTGCATGAATATAAAAAATAAGTTTTAACCAAAATTTTCTCAATATTTGTAAAAGCTTGAATCTCTATCCCGAACTATTTCTATTTTATTTTTTAAGATAAAGCAATTAACCTTTTTAATTAATAGAATCCGCCCAAAATTAATGGGGAGGTCAGCTGGGTCGAGCACTAAGAAATAAGGACAACCAACCGAAGCGACGATTGCTCCATACGGGAACAATCGAAGACACTTGGGCCACTTTAGCTAGTTTATGTGGAATTTTATTTGTCAGAGACTTTATGGCCCTGATGTCGCACTAGTACAAAAGAACAATAATCTGTAAAACGAGACAACATATTTGTGTATAAACTGTTAGAAAATTCAATATTTGATTCCAAATGGATACCAAACAACAAATTGGATCTAATTCTAAATGGTTAGAAAATCCAAAGTCTTAATATCTCAATTTGTTGAAACATTAAAACAATGCAGGTGTATATACAACACATATGTCTGTATGTGGTATTGCATCATGACAATTTATATGGTGTTTATACTATATATCTATATTCAAGAGTTATTATATTCTTTTCTTTATTTTCTCTAAATCTTAGAAGTCATATTCTATGAGTAGCATACTTATAAAATATGTGTGTCGAAGAATAAAATTGTTATTGGTGATCCTAGAATACGATTCATGCATGTCTTCAGTATTGATCATATCTATAGTGGTTAAGCCTTGGTGGTTTGTTTGAATAGACCGGTCTTGGTGGCGGTTTTGACTTTTGAACGTTAGCAACCGGTGTACTGGTTGCCGGTTTTGGTGGCTGTGGGTTGTCCTTCTGATCCGGATCCGGCTCCCTGAATCATATATTTCTCTGGTTTTCGATTTATCTTATCTGTTATTTATAAATCTATAGATAATATATTTTTTTTGTAATTATATTTTCTGTAATTTGTTGTTATTTTTAGACACTAATTTTTAGGGTTATTGTAACCCACAATTCCTTGTAATAATTTGATTAGGGTTTGATTTCATTGGGATCATAATTGGGAATAAATTCTCAACAATATCAAAACATTAATCTTAGCATGCAATAAGTGCGAAGCTCCTTTGAGGGAAGTTCCTATTAAGAAAGCAAATACTAACCAAATTGAACAAATATTATAAACGGAAATATGAAGTTTAAGATAATACTGCAACATATAATCAATTAAAATGACGTGATGCAAAAATTGACAAGTTATTTGCACTTAGTACATGATCCAAGGTATACCAACTAAAAGAGTCATGGTTTGCGCTTTCAAACTAAAATTACAAAATTTGTAGATAATATATAAACATGTGTGCTTTGCACTAAAAGCACAAAATATTTTGAAAGTTAAGTCCAAACATGTCAAATTACCGAAGATGTGGCTCTAGTAGTATAGCTTAAAAGCTTATTTAAAATAGAATTTCTAACTTTAATAAGCATGAAAGTTTTCCATTATTTTTCTATTTTATGAAGTTTAGAGACAACTGGATAAGGAAGTCAATAATGTACGAGTTCCATTATTAGATTAAAAATCTTGATGACCTCTTAAGTGCATGCATACAAATAATTATTACAAAATATAACTAGCACGGGATTCACAGCACAATATATGGACAAAATATACACAAATGATATTTGAGTAATTATCTACCTTTTTTCTACGATTTTCTATTTATAATAATAAGTGCTACATGGATCTCCAACTAACAATGGCAAAATATAACAAACAACAAGAAACTATTAACTAGAATATGTTCATCTAGAAAACAACTATTTATGCATACTACTAAGGATTATGGTCAAAATATAGCAAAACAAAGAAACTATTGACTAGAACATGTTCATCCAGATAACAAGTATTTCTGAATACCAAGGATTATGGTCCTATCAACCATTGCTTGAATGATATAAATATGTCTCTCTCTTTCAGCTTTCTTCTGCATATTGGACATTTTCTTTCATTGGTCAATGCCTCCACAATGCACCTTCTACAGAATACATGACCGCATTTCGTGGATGTTTCTTCCACCAGTTCTTCCATGCAAATTGGACAATTGAACATCGGTGCTCTTTGTTGCATGGGTGGTGGGACTTCAGGTACATCCTCGTACTTCAATGAAATAAGCGAAGTATTAGATTAAACCATAAAATAAATGTATAGTTTATTAAAATAAAATAAAGTTTTCCATATACTTTAGATTATTAAATAAAATAAAGTATTCAGTTTTTATTTTTATTAGAGCCACAAGCTCATATAGTAAATATGCCAAAATAGAACATATTCTCATGAATGAAATAATTCAATTGGATATAAGGCACCAATGGATGACAAAACAATAATAATGGATATTGAATAATGCAATGCTAAAATTATATTAAGACAATAAATTTCTTTTAAAGCAAGAAAAATGATTGTACGCATGAAAGAAACATATATAGTGTTGAATCTTGGATTAAGTGGATATATTTGTTTAACTTAATTATTTGCTAGCTTGTAAAATGTTGTTAATACACATTCTAGTACCTATGCTCCCTCAAATACTAATATTCAACTAAAAGAAAAAAGCTTTAATAGATTTATATAATGGTTTGTCTTATCCTGAATTCATATTATAATTTATGATGATACTAAAATTTGTGCATACAAGTTTGTTCCGCACATGCCATATAAAAAAAAAAAGGCATCTTAAGAGTTGAAAAAAGTCCCATTAACCATTATTAATTTAGATAATAAGGTAAGATAAGAGTATCACCAAGTGAATAAGGTTCAACTAAGTACAGAAAAAATGAGCAATAAGTGCAGTAAGAAGTTTCAATGTGCAATAAACGTGCAATAATATTTCCCAATTTTTTCCATCTTTGTATACATACCATTAATTCAGCTTCTTCTTATGTTTTCTTCTGAGTAAAATCTATAATAGTGAGATTTCGACTTAAGACGTATCTTTTAATATAAGGTAATATTTATTGATCATTCCACCTAAATTGTACCAAAGTATTTTGAAAAAATGATATATATATATATATATATATAATATATATATATATATTGTCTCTAAAATATGCATCCTTTGTAGTCAAACACCCAAGCAAAGCTAATTAAGTTTCACTAATCTCATAAAGATAATTTGATTTTGTGAGTTAATAGTATTTTATGAGTAAATTATCATCAAAATCTATATGTATGCATGTATGTATGTGTGTGTGTGTGTCAAAGAGAGAGAGAGAGAGAGAGAGAGAGAGAGAGTTAAACTTTTAGCTCATGATAAACAACAATGATCAATGTTCACCACAAGAATTAACGGTAACACCAACGACAAATAATCCTTCCAAAATAGTAGAATTCGTTGCTAATATAGATTAGCAATCAATTCAATACAAACTTTATTTGCTAATTAATTAGTTCGACGCTAATTTTAGTATGAAATATTTTTATAGCTATTCCGCCATTTTTTTATAAGGTTGTATTTTGATCTTACAATTGTTTTATTATTATACGTTTTAGTCATTTTTTTACCAGAGTTCATCCTTCTCAAAGAAAAATGGCATATGCGTTTCAAGTGACTTTTTAAAATTAGGACTTTTGTTCATATTAGCCTAGTTTTGCCATCATTGTTTGTCCTTTAACTTTACTAGATAGCATTTTGGTCTTGCATTATTTTTAATTTTTGCGGGTGTAATTCTTTTTGCATCAAAGTTCACTCATATAATTGCTGGAGGTGAACTCTGACAAACAAAAGGTCTGAGAATTATGCAAATTAAAAAGTTATAGGCCAAAAATGCTACCGTAGAAAATTAAAGGAGGAAAATTTCAAATGACCTATATTATGAGACAAAAAATACATTTAGTATTAAATATTATAGGACACTTATTAAGTCATATGATCGCACCTTTACGACATGGTCTTCCCACTGTGCAATGTGCTAAACTCTATTAACAAGTTGCGTTGTGCGAAGTGTATGGAGGCTATAGTCATTATTCCCCTGACTTGCTGCAAATGTAAACATTGTTAGTTCAAATTCATTTTAAATTGAAAGTAAGAGATAAAGCTAATTTTGAATCCCAATTTTTGGTAAGTAAAATTGAAGTATACGTCTAAAACACAAAATAAAAAGTTACATTTGGACAAAGAAAATCATTTATAGTTTCCTTTGTGTTTAGGCAATGAACTCTAGATTTATAGTGGCTAATGAAAAAATACACATCTACAAAGAGAAAGGTTGTATGATCTAAGTTCAGATTTGAATTGAACAACTTAAAATTCAGTATTGAACACAAATAAAGGATTTATTCATCAACTATTTGATGTTATCAAAACCAAACTCTCCAATCAATTTCAATAATAGTTTACTCATATAAGTTATAATAACTTTACTTAATAGAGACTCAAGGTGCACCGTGGGCCTGGCCGACTCAGGACCGGCACGGACCAGCCCAGAAAATTCCAGCTAGGACCAACCCTCTACTTTTTATGATCGGTTTAGGGTGGTCTTGGGCCTTTAAATTGTCCCCAATTGGGTTCATTTATAAACCCAGGCCCAGTCCATGTACCAGCCCGGTTGAGACCAGGACCAGACCAGGCGCAAATCAAGCCCAAATTGCTTATTTTATTTTTATTTTTTTATAAAATAAAAATTTTCTTTTTGAACAATTACTTAAATTCATAGTAGTATGGTGAAATAAAATAAACAATAAATTAAATCACACAAAAAATCATCACAATAAGAAATAATAGTTAAGATTACATAATGAACTTAAATGATAATAAATTCAAAAATAATTTATAATAAACCTTGAAGAATATAAATAAAAGATAGTAATCAATTAAAGTACCAAATATTTAGAAATAGAACAATAATGATAATAATTCTTGGAGTTCCAAAGTATAAAAAAAACTATTAGAATAGTTAGTTTAGGAGAATAAAATAAGATTTTTATTTTATTGTATAAAAAATAGGCCCAGCCCAGGCCCGACTCAGGACTAGTTGGTCCTAGGCTACTGGGCTGAGCTGGTCCTAGATTTTAGTACTTGGGACTAGCCTAGGACCAGCCCCGTCCCAAGCTGGCTAGGCCAACCAAGCCCATTTTTTTATTGGTTCAATCCAATCCTAGGTCGGGCTAGCCCAGCTCTGCCCACTGCGCGTCTTGAATAAGAACCAAATATTATAATAATTTACAAGAGCATAATGATCTATTTTAGGGTCACCAAAAGATCAATATTAGATTTAAGTAGTTGTATCAATTCCAATTCAATTTAAAAATAATAGAGTACTAAGATAGAAAAGTTAAATTATCTTCTTATATGGCAAATTCTTGTCCCACCAGGTTTGGCAGAACCAACCAATCACACAGCAAGTCTATCACACTTGCCATGTAATTGATTATTCTCCCTAAATTGCACACCAATCACGGGGCAAATGTATTACACATGCCATTTAATTGGTTCATGTTCGACCAGGTACGGGCAAAAATGTCTCCTCCTTATACTTATTATTATTCACGTGTTCTTTCTTTCGTAAAACGTCGTAAACCTAGAAAATTTTCTTCTATGTTTCATCATTGTTTTCCAAATTGGAACATAAATGCTAGCTAAGAAACCGCATTGACTTCATCAATGCTAATCTTTTGTTGATAAGAACCATTTATTTTGTTTCCTTCATTTAATTGCTTTATAAAACTCAGCATCTCCATAATGTACCATTACATGTATTGCCTCTTTGATAACCAACATCAGTATATCGAAACATTCTTTGATTTCTTCTGGACGAACTGGAAGCATGAGATAACACTTAAAATTATATGACACAAATATAAACGTGAATTTAATAATTGTTGTGTAATCACAGAAAGCTTTACCAGTTCAAAATGTGTTCAGGAGATTATAATTACTTCGTTATTATTTGTATTTTGATTTGTTGTCACTTGAACAGAAGGTGACCCAAGCTCCAGATTTGTGTTCACATCTTTCGAAGGGGGTTGATTGTTGAGGTCTAAATCACGCATCATCTGAAGGTAGAAAACAAGAAGCCAAATTGGATATTATAATAACTGATTAAAATGGTATGAAACACTACAAAATACTTAGTTTCAATTACAAATATAAATTCCTCCTATTATCTTAGGTGTTTCTTTTATCTTATATACTGGCATAAGGAATTTCTTTCAATAAAATTCATATAAAGACATTGAAGAAATGATCCACAACGATGCTTATTTATGGAAGAAAAAATGGATATTATTAGCATTAAACAGTATCGGAAAGACTTCATAAAGAGCTATTAAATGTCACTCCACAAATTGTGTTTGAATGTCTGAATTGGTCCATAATTCTAATTTTTAACTATAAAGAAATAGTTCATTTAAAAAATTAATTTAATCAATTGTTAACTTATTTACAACTTATCACATTCACGAGTAATATACACACACATTATACATTTATGTAATTATTAACTATTTAAACATAAATGATCAATCGCAAAGCGTTTAAGTCATAATTTTGTATACAATAGGATTTCTAACATAATCAGTTGTTTTGACCTTTCAAAATATCGCTGGCCATTTAAAGTAACTCACCTAAAAGTTTAATGTTTTTTTATTAACCTATTTATTTCTATATTAAGTTTTGTAGAGGGTAATCATATCGTCATGCATCAAGTTCAATAGAATGTAATTATATTAATTCTGACATGCATAGCTTTACTAATAAAGACAAATCACTTAAATTTTTGGTATAGAATAAAAGTATCTAGTACGGAAGTGTTGATCAAATTTTGTCACGTCTAAATAATAGAATTTAAATGGTTGACACGTACTTCTATATTAAGATATCAAGTTATTATACCATGCAAAATATTTCAACCACGGAGATTTCTACTCAAATTTAAAAATATATGAGCACATAGATCAATTTGCACTATTTGTGTCACAAGTAGCTTTAAATACATGCAAATACTTGGAATAACACAAACATATAAGAAACTTCTTGTGCTAGAAGAGCTAATCAAAGATAAAAATTGTCTTCTTGAAACTGTGCAATTAATAATAATTGTACACTCTGAATATTTTTTGGGGTTAAGATTCCTTTGATTTAAAATAAGTAGGAAACTTAAAATGGAGATATCATTTCAACATCAAAGAAAATACTTTTATCTCAAAACACAACTCAAATAAAAACAAGTAAGACTGGAAGAATTGAAAATAATGACATTGAATTAATTTTTAGCAACTATTACTAGGCCAAAGAATAGAAAAAAAATCATTTTTACATTAAAATGTTTAAGAAAAATAGAATGATATGTCATAGAAAATGGTTATCCATCTACAAATTCAACATGATGCTTGAGCCCTAGTTTGCATTCAAATATACACATAGCGAGACTATATATATCACAAAAAATGGATGAAAATCATATGTATTAGAGTCATCTCTAATAAATCTATAGAACAATGAGAACTATTAACACAAAAGTATTAACCACACACACACATGCACACAAACACACACACACACACACACACACACACACACACACACACATATATATATATATATATATATATGTATGAAAAATTCAGAAATAGAGAATAGTAAACGACATTCCCTCAAGAACTTAAAGATTCCTTAAGTATAAAAGACTCAATGAAACTAGAAACCCATTTGAATTTCTCTTAAAGTGTTTAATAAACAAAAACATGAAAGACTCATTTGAAAAAATAAACATACATAAATAAATTTAAAAACAATTACCTTCACCAATGTCTTTTGAGAGGAAAAAAAAAACTAAGATGGTGGTTTATGAGATGTGATGTTCAAAAATTCTTAGAGATTTGTAATTCAACTTCAACGAAGATGAAGAAAGAAGAGATGGGGTATATGATGTGTTAGGAACTAAATCTAAACAAAATTATGTCGATTCATCATAGACCTTTCTAGCCTATAATCAATATAATGAGTAAGTGCCAATTGATATTATTAGAAATTTGCATCACTGAATTTGTAATCTTTTATTTATTTTTTTCAGTAAAGCAATATTTATCAAACATAGGTTACCTCTACAAAATTTAAGTTATCATTTCATGGTTGTATTTATAGTGCGTCTTTAGATTTCATAATTTTATCATTTACATATTCTTCAATGAGGGAAGTCGTAAGCAAGTCTGTCAATGAAAATGATGATTATAATCTACTTAAGGAAATTAAAGCTATTCATTTTATTGGAATTTTAAGGAGAAGTAAAAATACTTGCGAGTCATTTTTCTATTAATTTCTTTAGAAATTTAAGATGAAATCAATTCAAAATTTTAAAAACTAGCGAGTCATTTTTTTTACGGAGGAAAAATTACTAATGATAAACTTTAATTCTAAAAAATCCAAAAGAAAAACGCTTTTAAAATTTAAGAAACCATTCTATCAATTATCAATTCTAAAGTGCAGAAATTCAAGTTCATATATTTATGGATTCTAGTTGACAAAATTTCTTGTGAGTTACTGTTATTTCCAAAATTAAAAAACTTAAAAGAATAGAGATTTTGTCTTCGGTTTTTGTCAAATTCAGTAAATTGTAGCATGAAAGTTTTTATTATAATACTTATTTTTTTGTCCAATTAGTGATTGTTTGAATTGTTATCAATTGTAAACACATCCAATGGTAATTTGTAAGTACATGCAAAGTGAAAATGAATGCAAGTAAGAAATTCAAAGTAAAAGAAAATAGGTTACTAGAGAATTTGACGTAGAATACTATTTATAGACCTTCCAAAAATAATTATCAGAGAAGTATTTGAAATTAATATAAACATAAAAATAAAAATTTTGATTCGTAGAAGGAGTTTCATTCTTCAATTGCTAGCTAGGGAATGATACATAAGACGTCATAGCCGTGTCCTAGAAGGTTTGTGATTGCATGGCAATTTGGTTTTCTGATTGCAAGGTAATTATGTTCCTTACGTATAGCGAGTTTAATTGTCCCAAGTAGACACAAATTCAACATAAGCACATAATAGAAATGGGACGAACTCTAAATTTCACTATAGATTAAATAAATGGTGTGATTGGTTGCTAAAACAGTGAAAAGGAGAAGTCCTATAGAAAACAAAGGCTACCACGGGCAACGTGTTTCAAAACACAACCTTGTTTTCAGGGCCTATATAAACGACTAAGAATAGAGAGAAAACACCTTAGGTCATGTTTCAGAAGACGGTCATGGTTCCTTTATTTGCTTGGAGTTTCCCGTGAACACTTACATAGATAGGTTACTAAAATGGTGTTATATTTATATCCATTGAGCATGAACATCTCGAAGATAATTAGTTCAAGATCTTTGATCATACCTAATATCGGCTTTTAGTTGTTTGTTGTACTAAATTTGAAATTGTGTATAAGTTAACTGGCATTTATCTTTCAAGTCAATCATTAAATAACAACTCATAGTACGTAGGAAAAATTTATGCATGTTGGTTATTACTTACGTTTTGTTTACTCAATGTAGTTCGTTTATAATTTTAGGTTTTTTATTTTTTCCTTCAACTAAGATCAACCTTTTTCCGGTATTGCTTTAAAAACATTGGAGTCGCAGACCTGCTGTCCACGACCCGGCCCCTTTTTTTACAAACAATCTCCAATGTCCTCAACTTGTAATAAAATTATTATCATTTTTAAATAATTATTATTTTATTATAACTTTTTTATAATTAAAAAAAAAGTAGATAAGCCCCAAGTCAGTTTCTGTAGCCTATTAGAGAATAATACAAATAATATTGTGTTTGATTGAAAAGTTACTGATGAGAATGAAAATATTATGGAGACTATGTATTATGCTTTATTATTGACATTTTGCTCTTATTTGAATACTAGAAACTATTATGTGTAGAAAGGATACTATTAAATGCGTCTGGTTCTTAGAATTTAAATGTTACCTATCTTTTTTTTTATTTTAAGGCAACAACGATTAACTATTATTAATTGAAATAAATGAATCATAAGTACAATCATTCCTATTGATATCAACTATTTTAAGAATCATATCATGCTCAATAACACCTTGCTATCACAATAGACAATATGTCATACTATGTAGTATATTAACTTCTTTATACATCAGACAACATCCCACGTACCTGGCGTAATATGAAAATTTCAGCCACACCTATTTTTTTGTTTTGTGTTTTATGTTTAGAATCATTTTAGTGCATCTTTCTTTCCCCATAATAGCATTCTGAACATTATATTTTATTTTGAATTAGTCATTGTGACCATTTTTTTAGTGAAAATTTAGTGAAAATCTAGTTGGAATTGACTTTATTTTTATTTTTTCAATTGAGTCCCTGAATTTTTAAAAAATTTATATTAGTCCATATTTTTGGGCAGAAAATATATTATAGCTTAATACAAGAAATGACATACAAGAAATCATGTCCTTATGAATAGTGCAAGTTCCTAGTAAAATAGTGAAATTCGTTACTAATTTACATAGACACGAATTTAACAAGAAAATATTTGTTGTTAGCTCTTCGTTGAGTTTATTATCAAATTTTGTTGTTGTTGGTTTTTCTAAAATTTTACTAAAAACTATTTGGGGCAAATTTTTTAAATTTTTTGCCAAAACCAACTATGAAGTTTTGCAGCATTAGAATTCTTTTATAATTATATGTAGCAACGAAATTAATATTTAGAAATTAAAAGAACAAAAATTCTTATTCCTTGCTAATTCTTTCCTATGACCAACAAATTTATTTTCCTTTTTAATTTTCATAGCTATTGTCATAATTTCTTGTAGTGGCTTCAAACCCAAAATGTTGGTTGTTAGTGCTTATCTAAAGGCCTTGGTAGAAATTTAAAAGTCAGAAAATTATATTGCTTTTGGATTGATGCATACCTTCATCTAGGTGCATTAGTCCATGAGCACTATAATTTTGTCAAATTACAACAAAAATATATAACAAACACTGTAGTTCTCAGTTCAAGTTTCTTACCATATGCCTCTGACCATCAAAGGAGCAACTCTTAAATAAGCACCAACAACCAAAATTTTATATGGGAAGCTATTGTATTTTTTCACCCATAATAAAGATCAATATAATATCTTTTAAAATTTAAGGAATTAAAGTAAAAAAAAAAATTCAAATTTCAGTCATATTTTCATTGGGAAGTGGTTAGAAAAATTTACGTGAAGCAAAATAAAATTTAGGCAGTGAAATAAGGAATTAAAGTGACTTTTAACATGAACTTAAGGTAGCAATGGGTACTTAGTTTGAAATATATTAATAACTAGAAAAAAATATATATAGTTGAACATTGATCGTGGCGATACGTTTTAAAATAAAATTCAAAATTTTTTATAAGACCACCTAAAAACGTGGATCTCAGCTGAAGAAAAAGAAACCCTAAAATTGTAAATGTACTACATTTAGTAGATGAAACGTAATTATTAACCAACAATTCCATAAAATTTTCTTATATACTATGAATGGTTATTTAGTAATCTACTTGAAAGATAAATGTTAGTTAAATTATTGCTATTTTAAAGTTGAGTACAACAAATGTTAGTAAAAGGCAATGTTGGTCGTGATCAAAGGATGTCTTCAAGATAGTAATGTTCAATGATTATATATGTAACACCATTTTTAGTAAACCATCTATGTAATTATATTGCAAGTGATGCAACATTTATTTATGAGAATCTTTTGACAACTTTAGGATTTGTCCTGTTTCTATCATGTAATATGATGATTTTATGTCTACTTAGTAGACTCAAACTCTTCGTATGTATAACATAATTACCATGCAATCGTGCAATAAAAAACTCCTCGTATGAACAACATAATTACCATGCAATCACGCAATAAAATTACCATGAAAAGATCAATTATGATGTTTTATATCCCTAGCTAGAAATTGAAGAATGAACCTCCTTCTATGCATCACAATGTCTACTTTGAGGTTGTAAATACTTTTTCTGCTTGGTATACAAAAGGAATTTATAAACATTATACAACGTCATATTTCCTTAATAACCTATTCTTTTTCAGTTTTAATTTCTACTCGCCTTCATTTCCACTTTGTATGTAACTTCAAATTACTACTGAATATGTTTACAATCGATAATAATTTAATTAGCCACTTGGCGTCCCTATCATAGTTATGGCTAATTAATATATAAGATATATTTTTCTAAAAAACATTAATTATTATAATTGAAATCACCATGCATATAATTTATGGAATTTGAAAATACCAAATACAAAATCACTAATCTTTTAAGTTTCTTAATTTTAGAAACAACAACAGTAACTCACACAAGAAATATATCATCCTGACTCCATTACGATATAAACCCAAATTTCTATATGTTGGAGTTAAATTATATCATCTTGACTCCTTAAATTTGAAAAGCATTTTGGTTGGATGTCTTAGAATTAAAATTTCTTAATGAGGTTTTAGTAATTTTTCCTTCACAAAAAATTTAAAAGTAGCTAATATCATTTTAAATATATACTAATTTATCAAACTATATATGTTTTCTTTAAGTTTTAATAATTTCTTGATATAAAATGATTTTCCAACAACCTTTAGAAAGCTCCATTTCATTTGACCAACAACTCAGAACAACTTCTTCAACGCAGTTTGGATTCCTAATGGCGTTTTACATTTTGTATTCATATCATTTTATTTTTTCAATACTTACCTGTAAAATCCCAATAAAAATCATTGTTAACTTAAAGTGAATTATAATTATCATTTCATCAACAAACTTACATGTGAACATGATAAACCTATAAATTCTAAAAACAATCTGAAAATATAAACCATGAACATTAATTTGCAAGTAGAGGTAATCTTTGCTTAAAAATATGGCATTGTTTGAAAAAGAAAAGAAAAAAATTACAAATTCACTATATAAATGATGAAAATATAATTGGTACTTACTCATTGCATTGATTATATAGGCTGAAATGGTATTTGATGAATTGGCATAATTTTGTTCGGATTTACTTCCTAACACAATATAGTCATCTTTTTCTTTCTTCATCTTCATCTCTATTATGCTTTCACATAATTGCAGTACAATTATATATCTTTAGAAAAGTTTCAACATCACCTGTTAGCACCATCTTAGTTTTTCCTTTCAAAAGACACCAGCTGGGGAAGGTGATTTTTTTTTTTCTCTCTTATGCTTTCATTTTTTGTTTATTAAACTCTTCAAAAGAAATTTAAATGAGTTCTAATTTTGTTGAGTTTTTTTTTTTTTAAACAGGAATCTTTATTCAGAGAATGTTGTTTACTTTTTGCTATTTTTGAATTTTTTAATTTAGTCATTTTGAAATATTTTTGTCATATTTATATGTACTTTTGTGTTATTAGTTCTCATTGTTCTAGAAATCTATTTTTCATGATTACAGTACATGGTTTACATCCGTTTTATGTGATATATACATTTGAAAGGATCTTATCCACAATTTCTTATCATGATGTATAGCTATGCGAACTAGGGGCTTAAGCATCATGTTGAATTTAAAATGGATTAAAGAAGGATATGAAAGGTTTTATTGCACTTTTGGTCCCGTTAGATAGGGCCATTCTCATTTTTAGTCCCGCGCTTTGTCTGGTCGACACATATAGTCCTAAAGTTTACAGCAATTTTGACAGTATTAGTCCCAAACTCAAAACATTTTGGTTTTCTTCCTTAATGCTCGGAATTTGGCCCATCATGCTTCCGAAATAGATTAAACTGCCATAAATTCGTACCTTTTTCCGACCGCCTTGTCACCGGGTATTCCAAGCTCTCGATTTTACGGACTTCCTCCAACCACACAACCGCAGCTGATGGTTCGCAGACGCTTGGCTCCTTCAGCAACAAACAGCACAACCCTATTTCGTTTCTACCTTAGGGTGTAGAAGATACTCCGATACAGCGACTTAATGGAATTTTGGACAGCAATTTGGAAAGAAGCCTTTCTTTTATTGAAGAAATATAGGCAACATTACATAGATACTATTTCCTCCGTTGGAGGAGACAACTGTTTAGCCTCTCATGGTATTGAGGGATAGACTCTTTGGGGAAACCCCCATAGACTAAGAACTTGAAAAATTACAAAGATATAGACTTGGAATGTTATGCTTTGAAGAGTAGGGGAAAATATTTAATGATCCTCTTCTGCTTCGCTGCTTCCTTATTTATAGCCATCCGCGGACTTCAAATGCGGATTTCAAACTTCTTTTGAATGACGTCATTGCGTTCGTCATTTAGATGACATCATTGCTTCCGTCATCGTCCTTTCCAGCTGGTTCCATGATGGCTTGTCGGCCATTTAATTGCTAACTAGTTCCGACTGTTGGTTTTTGTGAATTTTACCGTTCCTTGTAAAAATTCTTTCTTTTACCCTTGTCCGGTTTTGGTTCGGGTTTCTTTTGGGTAACCTGTATCTTTGTCCCGAACAGTGGCTTTTCTTGTTTCTCGCAGCAAGGGCACACATGATTATGCCATTGCCCAACATGCAACATGTTGCATGCCTTCATCCTTGTGGCCTCGGTTGCAGGCAACTTGTTTTCCCAGATAAGCATTCTTTTCTTTTCGAACATGCTTTCTGCAAACTCGGTACTTTTTCCTGTCATGGAGTTTAACAGGAACGATCCATTTAATTTGTTCGAAAATATCTTAAATGGATACTTGACTTTGTCCATCTCTGTGAGACGGACCCATAATCCCCAAGCCTTTCTGGTAGAAATATCATCTTCACTGATTGCTGATACCAGGGGAGCTTCTCGGTAGCGACTTTGATTTTGCTGAAAGCCACCATGTCAGGTCTCTGTAGTTTGATAAAATGAAACGCCGGGTGAGACCCCTTTCCTGCAGTTTCTGGAGCTGCTGAGATAAATTTTAACTCCAGGATATCTCCTCTTTTTAAGTGGGGGTTATTTTGCAACGAATCATAGACCGCCCCACTAATCCATACCGGAAGTTTTGATATTTCCGGAAAATTGGGTGAAGTAGTATGAACTGAAGCTAAAGCCCCAAACTCATACCATTCCTTGACATCTTCAGGTTTAGATCATTCTAGCATCCAAACTCTGTTGTATTTCCCGGATGTTTCGATGATCGTTTTGCTTGGATTAACGCCTTTGCGAGAAACTAATTTCTCCCATTTTTGTTGGTAGTCCTGCCAAGCAGAAGATAAAGATATCAATTCGTTAGTATTAGCCTTAGAGTTTTCTGTCATCGGCCTAAGGCTAATCTCTTCCTCTTTTACCCCAGAGGCGCTGGGTTGACTTGAATCATCAGAAGTTTGCACTCCCTGTGACTCAATTGTTGCCTTCTCACCAGAGTCTGGTGATGGCCTTGTGCAAGCAGTACTCGAATCTGCCGCTACAGGTTTAGAGTCCTGTACTCTAAGTGTAGGTTTAGAGCCCTGCTCTCTCAACTCACAAGTCATCACCGAAGGCGATGCCTTTCGAATTGGTTCTTGTAAAGCGTTCCATAGCGCGGTTGATGCTACCAAGGAACTTCTTATATTTGTTTGGACTATGTCCAGATCAGCTATTTGGACTTGTCCGGCCACCTGGGCGTTAACCGCTAGCCGTTCAAATTCTCAGTCAAGCTCCTCGAGGTTCTCTCTGAGGTGCCTGAGTCTCAGCATGACGGAGTTTGCTTCAAATCCCTCCATCTCTCGTCAGGAAATCTGCAAGAATATTTTCATGAGATTTGACAACAACAATATTATAACAATAATATTGGCATTCAGCTTGCTATCTGATAATACGAGCTTTCTCAATTTTAGATTCTAATTTGTTTTTTAAGAAAGCTTTAACGTTGGTATTATCAACTTTCAAAGTAAATTCTTTAGCTAGTAAGAATAAAGGCCATTTCTTAAAAGCCTTCCAAACCGCAAAGAATTCTTTCTCGTTAATGTGCCACACTCGGGCTTGTTGTTCAGTGAACAACCCTCCAGTGTATCTACAAGGTTCTTCCCCTGTAGTAGTCTTTTTCATGAGCACTGCTGCCCATCTATAGTCGTTGGCGTCTGTGTAGACTACCAATTCGTCCTTGTCCTGCGGTATTGCAAGCTTTGGCAGATTATTGCAAACCTGCTTTAGCTCACGAACCCTTTGTGTGTGGATTTCCTCCCATTTCCACTTTGCACTTTCTGTTTGTTTCAAAAGTGGCCGGAAATCCTTTCTGTATTTTGCGAGATCCTTTATGAAGATACCTGCAAAATTCACTACTCCCAAGAAGCTTTGTAATTGCTTCTTATCCTTGAGTATATCGGGGAAATTGCGGATTTTCTCCACAATATGCTCCTGCAACTCAATACCTGCTTCGTCAATAAGAATTCCTAAAAATTCAATTTTATTGACTGCTATAGTAGCTTTCTTCTCAGAAAGTACTAAACCTTCTCTATAACATGCATCAGAAAATATCTCTAGATGTTTAATATGTTCTTTCATATTTCTAGATGCAATCAGGATGTCGTCAATATAGACGAACATGAATTCGAAATAATCCTTAAAAAGATTATCCATTTTCTCTGAAATATCTGGGGTGCATTAGCAAAACCCATTGGTAGTACGTTCCAGATACATTGACCTTGTGGTGTGGATAATGCAGTAAACTTCTTTGATTCACTCTCCATTTTAATCTGATAGAAACCAGATTTGCAATCAAATTTAGAAAACACTTTTGCCCCTTTAATGCAATCAATTAAGTGCTCTCTACTGGGGATGTAATAACCATCAAATTCAAGTATTTTATTAATACCTTGATAGTTGATTACCAACCTGGGTTACCTCTCTTTATATCGCCATGGTTTCTTACCAGAAATCCAGGGCTGCTGTATGCAGAGATTCCAGGCTCAATGAGTCCAAGGTTGATATGCTCTTTGATAATAATCTGCATATCCTTCTTGTCCTCCATGTTCATCTGGATAGGCTTGTATCGAACATACTCATATTTGCATTCCTCTTTGATCTTAAGAGTAGCTTCGATCTTATTCCTATCCCACCATGCTAGAGGATTTTCACTGAAATTTCTCTAGATTAGTCTCTTGACATTTTCGAGAGAAAGTATACTTTCCTCGCTTATGTCCATGGTCTTCAATTCCTGCGTCGCTTCCTTGAGGTTCTTGATTTCTTCCTCAGATTCCTCGTAGAAGCTATCACTATCGATGAGTCCCTGTTGCCTGAAAGGCAAAAGAACTTTATCGAATTTCCTCTTATCCTACATTTTCGGATGAGTTAATTTCGCATCAACATCACCACGCTTGCTGCGAAAATTTATAGGCATTATTCTGTTAAATGCCTTTTCTCTTCGCAAAACCTGTATCTCATTACCACAGTTAGTAGTAAAGATTAACAGATTTCTCTGATTATCCTGCATATATCTTGCAAATGTTTGAATAAAATTATTACCTAGCAAGATATCCGCACCTGTATCATGAAAATAAATGGGAGGTGTTTTTACCCTAAACCAGGGTGTTCCAAATGCTCCTCCGATAATGATTTTGGCTTCTCGAATTCCCGTATTGAGTATTAGGATTTTTTGTGAAAAATCTCTTCCTGCAATAACTGGTAGGGTTTCCCTTGCTTCTTTAGGGAAAACTCCAGGTTTTGCTGTGCAAATCCCTGATCCTGAGTCAATATAGGCTGCAAAATATTCTGTTTTATATTGATCATATAACATACCTACAGATATGTATATAGAAAAGGGGCTTGTCATTCAATCCTTATGGTCACACCATCAAGACTGAACTCCATACCGTTACCTTTTCTTCCCCATGGTTTATGATCTTCGAGGAAACTTAACCCCAAAGTCATACATCCATTTTCTCGTCCTGCAACACCTGCAACTAGAAATTCATGGCTTGCTATTTCTAACATGCCTTCATATCTACCAATAACAGGTTGCTGCAAATGATATAAGTCATCACAAGGAAAAAAGTTTTCATTCTTAGTGATGTCAAATATAACTTGTATTTCTTTCCATCCTTCAGGGCATTTAAATTTTACGTTATCTACCCTGATCTCTTGAGGAGTCAAAACTTTAGCTAAGTCCTTCTCTTTTCCTTTGTAGCCTTTTATCCTGTTTTCTGAAAAGGATATTCTGCTACTAAATTCAGTTCTAGAACTCATTGTTCGATCTAGGACTGGGTGATCTTTTATAATGATATCGACACCTCCTATTCTAGGTATCCTAATTGGATCTGGTGCCATTACCTTAGCAAATTCCTTGAAAATTCTGAGAATTTCGATATACTCTTTCCTAAGGAACAAATCAGAATGATGTGTGTTGGAAAGGCATAAGCAATTCTATAAGTTATAGAATATGGTCTATTATCTTCTTTCATTAGATCTTTTCTTTCAAAATCCTGATGAAGGGTTAAGACTCTGCTGAAATCTTGGTCAGCTAGGTTGTATGCTATCCTAGGATGAATATCAAACATCAATTTTCCTGCATACAGATTACCTATCGTTGTTCCAAGACAACCATCTCTTAAGTTATTGATTCTTCTATCCATTATTGATAAATGTATTTCTGAATCAATTCCTTCCTTAAAAGTTGCTTTTATTACTACTTCAATAGTTCCTATGTGGATCCATTTCATAGTAACTGCAATCTCTTCTCTAAGCCTACTTAATTCTTCAAGAATTTCTTCTTTAGGAATAAGCTGCATTTCCATCACATTACCAGTAAATTCCATGGGAATAGCAAACTCACCTGAATTTACTTTGTAGATTATGTGATGTTTCCTTTGGTTTAGTCCTATCTGGTTGAGGACTTTACCAATTCCTCCAATTCTGAATCCATCATATGGACTGATGTTGGAATCTTGTCCCATGATTCTTTCCATGGTTTTCTTTGACACCGTCATTCTGGAAAAGAATCCTGACAGGCTTTCAGAGGTTTGAAGCCTATCTTCTTCACTGTAATTATTCTGACTCAGTTGAAGATCCATCCGAATCAGTCTGTATCTCCTCTTCATAGACGCTTTCGTCCGAAGGAAGATCCTCAAATTGGTATATTGGTACCAATTCACCATAGTAGCTGCGTCTAATATGTCATCCATGGCTTCAAATTTTCTGATTTCACCACGTTTCTGCGGGCAGTCTGGAGCTATATGTCCTCTTGCTCCACATGTCCAACAGTTGCAATCTTTGAAACTTTCATTAGTCCGGGTATGGGCCCTTCTGAAAGTTTTTCTCGTAGGGGTTCTTCCTGTGGATCTTGTATCTGTTCTTCTAGATCATTGGGATGAAGCCCTTGTTGGTCCACTCCGTTGCCCAGATTTGTATGTTCAGGCTTTTGTTTTGGACCACCATGACCTTCGCCTAAAAGGAGTTCTTCTGGAATTTCTGGAGTATAGATCACTCCTGTGTTTCCTCCTTTTCCTTGGCTCACCTGATTCTCCGATAATAGTAGGAAAATCGTTATTCTCACAACAAATAGGGGTTCGTTTAATCGTACCTCTCAGTCTTTTCATGTTTTTTCTGGGTGGATGCTTGATAACACCAATCCTTCAACTTGTCTTTGAGGAAAGACATTCTCCTTGCTACTGAATCCATCTGTCCTTCAGGTACTTTGTATGATTGGATCAACATTTCCCTCCATGGACTGAAGATTTTTGCAAAGAACATTGGAGCTGCAACATCTACTGCTACTCCACTCTGAAAGAAATACTTACGAAACCAATAGATATATTCATCTACTGCGCAAATACTTCTTAGTTCAAGGCTGAAAAGCGCTTGTGCATATTCTCTAGCCTTTTCTGTTCTACTTCCTTCGAAGTACCCATATCCGATGAAGTGTATCTTGATAAGCCTTCCTAGCCGATCTGCAATTGCACTCTTGGAATCTCCGGCAAGGATACTAGCTTTGGTATCGGCCGGGGTATTATCCCATCCAATCTTCACAGAACCCTCCAAGCTTAACTCCACTAATTTAATGAAGTTTTCTTTATCGAGTTCTAAGGTAGTTGCCGCGATCTTTATGGCTGCTACCCATTCGTCTATCAGCTTCTCCATGTTTCGGAAGTCGATAACATCCAGGTTTAGTACAGCACCGTATGGATGTAAGGGCTGAAGCATCATTCTTGCCCAAGGTGTATTTTCAGGTGCTCTCCTAGGATTTCTCCCTGGATTCTCTCGAAGTCTGGTTCCCACAAACGTTGGTGTTGCGTTTGGTGTGGAAATCTGCACTTTCCCTCATTGGGTGATCTGTGGAGCTTCATTGGAACATGTGCTCCCCTCCGGCGGTGGTAGTGCTGGAGCAACTTCATTGGTTTGAATATTGACTAAGTCTATAATCCCAAGTTGGGAAAATGATTCAGCCAATTCTTGTAGATTGATAGATCCGCTCTGGTTACCTCCATTATTTTATGGAGTTAAGGATCTTCTGGATCTGTTCATCCCGAGTCTTTGGCTTCGGGATCTCCTTCGCCTTCCCCTTCTGGTGTAGAAGAGGTACTGTCCCAAGAGCATCCCTGATCCGTTCTTGTCTGGATCTATAGATGTTTCAGGTTTATCCCGTTGGTTCCTTTTCAGATCTGTGACTTCTGTCTTCAGATCTGTAAGATTCTTGTGTAGATCTGGGAGGATCTTAAGAATCACGTCCATCTTATGGCACAAGGAATCTACTTTCATAGGTACGTTGGATAACCTATGTCCATAGTCTTGGACCGTCTTCTGGATTTCCCTCAGATCTTGATAGATTTTCGAGGTATCGGCCTCGATCTCCTTCCAATTAATACCTCTAATCATAATTTTTAGAGAGATATTGGTGTAGGAATTGACCTTTTTCTATTTCTCCGGGTTGGAATTGGTCCATGAATTTCAGTGGTCTGCAAACGCCTCACCACCTGTCCTGGTACTACAAGTTGGACTTGGAGTTCCCTAGGTCCTTCTTGCTCAAAAATCGGGTTCATCTCTATTGGATCCCCGTTTTGTGGTTCCTCAGGAGTCCGAGGAGCTGCTTTCATCTTACATGGGCCTTTGTATGGACCATGGTCGCATTTGCAAAGAATATCCCGAAGGACATCCTTTCTTTGTCTTTCCAGAGTTTGGAAATATTCCCTGTTTTCATTGTAACTCGAACTTTTGTTCGGTTCCATATTCTTGAAAAGTCTCCTCCGTTAGTGGAAAAGTATCTAAATATAATATTAACTATATATTTCTTCAATAAACCTAGGCTCTGATACCATTCTAGCCGAGCAGTCTAAAAGTTTGCAAAAGGAGATGAGTGGGACCAAATATGTAAATTTGGCGAAAATTAGAGGACCAAATCTGTTAGCCCGAAAAGCAGAGGACCAAAAGTGAGACTCCCCCTATCCTATGGGACTATAAGTGCAATTACCCCGGATATGAAAATATGATAAACTTGCATTATATATTTTTTTTAATTTCATTGAAATCTCTATTCGAGAAATTTGGGGATAAAATAGATATCATTTTGGTTTTGGAGAGTTTTTTTGCAATGTCAGTTTATTCTATTTCTCTTAAAATATTGGGGATACAAATTAATCAATGCCATTATTTTCACTTTCCCTAGGATCTTATTCTCTGGAATTATATGAAGAACTAAAATTACATTACTTGATTTTCAATTTGAGTTGCTAATATTGAGATAAAAGTATTTTTCTTGAGGTCAAAATTGCATCTCTATTTAAGTTTTCCACTTCTTTTATACTGAGAATCTTAATACTAAATAAATTATTTAACGTACACAATTATTATTATTTGTACAGTTTCATGAAGACAATTTTGGTAGCTCTTCTAGCATTTGCATGCATTTGAAACTACTTCTAATCGCACAAATAATGCAAATTGATCTATTTGCTCATATATCTCTAAATTTGAGTAGAAATCTACATGGTCGAAACATTTTGAATGATGTATACTCAATATCTTAATATAAAAGTATTGCGGCGATTTTGAATCAAATTTTGCTAGTGGGTCTTGAAAATTTCATAATTGTTATTCTTCATATGTATTCCAAAATAGTGACATGTCAACCATTTGACTCCATTATTTACAAGCGGCAATTTGATCAACTTTGGAGTTGTAGATACTTTTTATGCTACATCAAAAATTTAAGTAATCTATATCTATTAGTAAAGCTATGGATGTGGAACTTAACATAATTAGATTCTACTAAATTTGATGCATGATGATATGATTATCGTAGCTAGAAAAAAACTAGCTTAATAAAAAATGTTGAACGTTTAGTTCAATTACTTTAAGCTGTAAACGATATTTTGAAAGGTCAAAACAATTGATTATATTAGGAAACCCAACTATTTATCGTCCACAAAATTTAATCACTTCTATATGATAACAAGAAACCTAAGATAAACAATATAATATGTTTTGGTAATTGAAACTAAATTTATTTGTGGCATTGAATAACATTTTAATTATTATAATAACAATGTTGGCTTCTTGTTTTCTACCTTTAGATGATGCGCAATTTTGACCTCAACAATCCAGCTCCTTCTGAAGATGTGAACACGAATCTGGAGCTTGGGTTACCTTCTGTTCAAGTGATAGAAAATCAAAATACTAATAATCACGAAGTAACCGTAATCTACCATAGACCTTCTGAACAAGTAAAGATTTACATAATTAGACAACAATATTAAATTTAGCTTTATATTTTGTCATATAATTTGAAGTGTTATGATTTATCTTAGGTTTCCAATAGGCTCAGAAGAAATCAAAGGATGATTCGATATCCTAATGTTGGATATGAAGGACAGCACACAAGTTTTTAGCTATTACACCACATCGTGCTTTTCTTCTTATACGAATTTACGAGATCGAAAAGAATATTTTTACTTCTTAAAGTACAAAACTAATTAATGGTAGAACACAAACATGATGGAGATGATGAGGTTTACAGAGAATTAAATGAAAAAAAAAATATTTGTTTCTTAGTAACGTTTTATACCACGCTTTCAAATTATGATAGACATTAGTGAATATATGTATTTATTTAGTTTAATAATACGATTAGGAATATTTTTTCATGTTGATAGTTACTCCATTAACTTAAATACTTTTAGAATTTGTAAGAAACACCAATACAAGGGATCGAAAAAGAAACATATAGTTTCATTATATTCTGTAGAAATAATAATTATGCGCTTTTCATTTTTGCTATGGAAATTTCAAATCTATAGAGATAAAATTTGATAACAATACTTTTTTCATTTTAAATAAATTGACCACAATCTAATATTGAAATGGGTTGAGAGTTTTGTCTTGATAACATCAAATAGTTGATGAATAAATTCTTTACTTGTGTGCAATACCAAATTTAAGTTGTTAACCATTCTATTAGAAGATGCCTCTTTTTTTCTTTTTCAACTATAAATCTGGATTTTGATGAATAAACAAAAAGTGTTATCTAAACTGTTGCTAGGGTAGTGTTTACTCTTATAAAATAATAAATGTACGTAATACTTACCCCTTATAATTAAGTATTTAGATAATATTGTCCTATATATTATATATATATATACATATTTGTAGTTCAAAGAATTATCTTTCACATTCGCATTTTATTCGATTAAAATCTTCATAATTGAAAAAATATATTTTAATTATAATAAAATATAATTAGTAAGTTAAATAGTTCAAATTTTATTACATTTTACAGATTTAAAGTTAAGTAATGAATGAGCACAATAAATACACAAATCTTACATATAATTTTTTTATTAATTTGATAATAAAATTAAGTTATTAACTATTTAAACTTTTAGATAAAAATGAGTACTTACAAATCCCATTTTAAATATATTTTATTTTGAAAAATATGACAATATATTTATTCATTTTTTTTGTAAAAGTGTAACTTTGATCAAACAAATATATTAGTCAATTTCTTTGTAAAAGTATACATGAGTTGTTGGGATATTATATTTACTGTTTAGCTATTGTATATATTAAATTATTACTTTATTTTTAATTTTAAATTTTTCACTTACTAAAAGTTCTTGTTCTGTAGAAAATAACTTCGTGACGGTTTGATGTTCAAACTACTAAAATATATTGAGAATACTATAATTATTCAATGCATGAGGGATAATTTTATCCAATCATTCAATTTAATGGGGATAAATGTTATATTTATTACTTTAGGAGGGTAAATAATTCCTCAGCGATAGTTGAAGGCAAAGTGTATTTAACTCTAAACACAAAAAGAAACTATAAATTTCTTTGTCCAAATGTAACTTTCTATTTTGTGTTTTAGACACTTCGATTTTGCTCATTGGAATTTTGGGTTCCAAAATATCTTTATCTCTTACTTCCGATTTAAAATGTATTCTAACTAACACCTTTTACATTCGCAGCAAGTCAGGGTAATAAATAACAATATCCTTCATACAATTCACACAACACAAGCAAATGATGGGCTTTATCACATTGCACAACGGGAAGACTATATAGTAAAGGTGCAATTATATGACTTGATAGTTGTTATATCATATTTATTTCAATATCAAAGTCAAATAAATCATGTTCTTTCTTCATTCATGAATGTTTGCATAATATGATGAATTTATTTGTCGTCATCTTTTCTCTAAGTATTGGCTTTCAATTGAGTCTAACAATAAGTGATTAAAATATATAATGATGACAAAGTTGCATGCACCTATAATATAATAATTTCACTAACTGTTGTTTACTTGTCCTTTATATAATAAAGTTGCATGCACCTATAATATAATAATTTCTAATGATGACATAACTATTTTGGTTAAAGCATGAGATAAAATAGAAACATCCTCTCTAAAGGCTTTGTCTATTGGTCGACGATATTGCTGTTGTACGCATAAGTCTTGGTTGAGTTCATCTTTCATCCATTGGTATTTTACGTAGAAAAATTATATGTCTAAATCATTAATAAAAATGTATGTAAAATCATGTGAAGGCCCATATGTAGTTGATTACATACCTTAATGCATATATAGATCTTTTTCTATATCTATCTCCAAATGCATCAACTTGTTATCTTTGTTTTAGTCTCTATATCTAAATTGGTATTGTCTATGTATATTAAAAGCAATTCGATTCATAAAATTTATCAATATGTATTTATAAATCAAATTGGTATTGCTTGATAATCACTTAAATTCTAATGAGTTTTCCTTTTTCTTTTTTTTTTTCTTTTGGTATTTGTTCATACTATAAATCATGTTTTGCCGTATGTTTCAATCTTTTCAAATGTTTGCTATAATTATTTACAATATTGATCACTGCCACTTATCATGAACCATAAGTTTAATTATCTTTATTTATCTCTCTCATACAGATTCTATGTTAATTTACTTATAGAATACTAGTAACTTCCCAAATTAAATTATCTTTATGATAAAACTATTTTATCATTGTTTTCTAACATGAACCATATCTTGAGTAGTATCTATTCCACTCTTATGTAGATTCTATATTAATTTAATAATAAAACACTATCCCTCTCTCTAGATCTCTCTCTCTCTCTCTCTCTCTCTCTCACACACACACACAAATTCTAAATTTAATCATAAATTAGTACTACCTCCCCAAATTAAATTACCTTTATGGTTTTTATTTAAGAAATAAACCAAGCCTACATTTTCTTTGTTCTAATTTAGTTGTTAGTTCTCCTATCTTAATGACAACTTCTGTTTAATGTATTTATCTAAATTAAATATATGTTAATAATTTTTTACCCTCCTCATGTATATCTTTTCCATTTTCAGAAAAAATTGAAAAATACATTATAAACCCATGATTGTACTCTTTATTATTTTTTTGGAAAGTTACATATACTTTTAACATTGATCATTTCATTTTGTAACTGCGTAGAAAAATATTTATTAGTACTTTTAAACAAGTAGATGGAATCTAATAAATTCATAATTATTGGTGATCAATTTCACTAAAACTTCTTTGTGCTCTCTATTCAACATCAATTTTATTTGATTTGTCCATGTATACGTTGACATGCATGTGTTTGTGTCTAATAATGAATTATCAATTGTAACACATAACTTGGGAGAATTTCCAACTTTCTTTTTTGTTTTAGTAAAACTCATATGTACTTAGATGAGTGTTTTGCCAAGGACTTCTTGTCATTTGTTAATAATTCAAAAAAATAAGAAATATTTAAAAAAAAACATGCTTCTAAAAAATGGTAAATTAGGTATATTATTCTAATACATAATGATCAATGAAAATACAATATAGTAATTCTAGCCTATGAATCCACAAAATATTGTAAAATATAGTACCCGTCATCCATTGTTACTTGCCTATAACTTTCATGTGCAACATTATTCACTCCTTAGTCTGCTAGTATGTTTCCTTCCCAATAGATATGTCATGTCGTTATGTCCATTTCATGAACAACTTTCTCATCCACATCCGCAGTCACTATAACCTTACATCCCTAAATTTTGGAGCATTTGAAAGGTCAACAATGACAATATTTTTCAAGTATAGCCAAAGAATTAATCCCATACTCCATAGCTAGCGCCTTGCCCTTTGCCCACAGGTGATTGTTTAATCATCATATTCCTTCATTAGGAATGACCCTATTGAAGTACGACCACAATGTCTCCTTGCCATCCCAAATGCCCCCACCCCCACCCCACCCCCCGCTATGTGTGGATTGCTGAGATTGGACCCATCTATGTTGAGCTTTAACCACCCAAGTGAAGGTAAGAACCAAAGCACCACCTTTAGCTTTGATGAGTTGGATCTCTGGAATGTGAAGCCTAATCGAATCACCACCATTTGATCCCTTTTTCAGTAGTTCATTGTCTAATTTGGGAACCATAAACATCCATCAAGTGATTAAGCACATTCACAATAATCCTAAAAATGAAGAACTTCTTCCCACCTTGCTTCGTTACTTTCCCTTCCACCGTAAAAAATCATAGTATAAGAAGTAGCATCAACCTGCTAATATGATTTTGAGCTAAAAGGGGTGAGTGCTTTTCATGCCGAAATCACTATTGTCAAATTGCTAGTGATTGGCATGTCCAATCCAAATGGCCTAGCAAATACTTCCAAACCAGACGCGCCTTTGATCAATCAATGTGGCTTGCTACAAGAATTTGCAACGTGTCGCAAAAGCAAACACAAAGTTGTTGTGGTTGTTTATTTGGCAGCTACATCGGTTTCATTGCAAATCCACTGATGCAGAAAATTCTCAAGTTTTTCATTCTCATATGACGTCATAAAGTTGATTGACAATAGGTCAGCAGGAAGTGATTCATCATGCTCAAAGATAGCTCATTGTTTGTTAGGGACGATTTACGAATCAACAAATTCCCACAAATAGAATGAAAAGTGGTCCATGTAAATGATCAAGACCTCGCAAACAACAACACTCTCATCTTGTCCTTTAAAGATTTTTAATTGAGTGATATAGAAGCCTTTCGTATTTAAATCAGGTGACACGTTGATATGATTTTTACGAACATAATTGTAACATTATTTCTCATCCCTAGATCATTTCAACTACGTTATAGGGTTGTCATTCACAACGGGAGATGGTTATTTGGTTTTTGTTAGAAGACCATAGCAAAAACTTGTGATAAATATCTAACATTAGAAGTTCCCATAATTTCTGCTCTATTTTGATATAGAAATGTTTCTCAACAAGCGGCATGCAAATTTGCGTCGAATTTCATGATTTACAAGTCATTGCAATTTTGTACCAAATATTATCACCGATTTTATGATAACTATTTTGCTATAGAAACTTTTCTCGACAAGCAGCATGCAAATTTGAATGCAATTTTATGAATTTTGCACCAAAAATTATCACCGATTTCATGATAACTATTTTCAATTAGATGTTATTTGATGCTTCGCAATACAGTTCCCATCATAAAGTGCAAAAAACATAATTATTCACAAAATGTCCATCTCTATTTGACGCTTTCTTCTATTCTGAGTTTCGAATTACGCTTAGCAACTATATTTATAACCTTTATTTATTATTTATTCAGTTCTCATTTGAGTAACGATGCATAAAACGTCATCATACTTTTTTAGCTAATGGATTATGTTCTATAAGATTCTAAGAGTAAAAAATTGAAAGCGAAAGATAGAGTACATTGCTTATCAAATCCTCCAAAGAGACTTTTAGAAGCCAGACACATAGTAGACCTTTTTGTCCATTGAAGCTTGTGGATATTTTTTAAGTTATCTTGCCCATCTTCCCGACGAAACTCTATTCAATAACAAATGTTTCAACAAGGTCTTATGTGACGTTGACAATCAATCTCTCTCTCTATAAATAACAAGATTATGGTTGAAATCCTAGATTTCATGCGTGTGCAAAATAGTTTGGAACATTCATAAAATAAAATAACCATAATAATAAAATTTGTGTGAAATCATTTGTAATAAGAGTTAATTCCTGTCACCTATTGTGAACATATTGCCCAATTCTTAGTTTACATTGCGGTCCAAATCTTCTTTCTTTTTGTGACAAAGCACTATAGCCAATCTCAAACTTATATGGTCCAATATAGGTCTTGCACTTCACCATATATGCTCTTTTTCGTTGTTGAAACTCCTTTTATGTATATGGATAATACATATATAACTATAATTCATACAAGTAGAAAAAAATCTCAATCTATCACAACAAAACCGATTGTAGATGAAATGACATAAGTAGTCAAACCCCTGCATGTAGGCACTGTTCGACCAGAAAATGTGGTATATAAAATCACTAAGTAGTAAATTATATAGTGCAAAAATACAAAATATAAATTAGTGAATCCCATGACGATAGGATAAGCGATCCGGTGCCTATAGCGATATAACGATAAAGACATTAGTAGAGCCTAACTGTACTATCACACAGAAACACAATTCTGCAGAATGGGAAATATCAATGTTAAGCCTATATATTTTGTCTTCTACCACGGTATCCAATTCAATGGGTCAAGCTAAATATTATGGTTTGAATACTTTTCGTGGATCTGTAATGCCCTTACGAGATGATCCAGCTTCTAAGCATTAGTGTTGTTAGCTAGCAGCATTTTAAGACCATTCTGTCTAGTTCTATCTCCGTCCAAATATCTAATCTCTGAGAGATACACAAAATATATAACTCAATACAAAACATGATTGTGATAACATAACCTACAGTAAGATTGTCCAAATCTAGTAGAATTAAGACTCACATAGTTTATCCGCTATAAAGTCAGCATATCAACCATTCTTAGGTGGACATTTTTGGGATATTTCAGTTAATTTGTTTGCGAATATTTGGTGAGTATTTTTTCTCCAATTTGCGAATTCTCCACCAATGAAGGCGTTCGATGAAAGAAGATCTATAAATGGCAATCACTAGCCGATATGAATTTAGAAGAATAGTGAATAGTTACCTTCCATCGGCTGCGCATTATCACACTTCGACATGTTTGAGCCCCTGCACTTGCGTATTAGCATAACCCATCTAGCTAATATGACAATTCTGAGACTTTAACCCGGGGCAATCCCGAATTCCCTAAATATAATTGTGTAATCACATTATTCCGTATTGATGTGTAGTACACAATCTCCACATCAAGAAAGTAGATGCTATGACGCATGAATGTTCAGTAGTCTGAATGAGTATCTCTATCAAGACAAATGCGTTATACAAAGCCCATACCTTAGATCAATTTTCTCAATCGTGAATAATAATTTCTCAGAAAACATGAATTAGCCAACAGTGCTGTCGTAATTTATTCCCGCGTAATAGTAGCTTCAAAAAATCTTTAGTTTCTGCTGTTATTAGCTTTATTAGCTGCTCCCACCCAGTAGTTTTAATACAGAAGCCCACCACTCTCAAGTGGCTTTTATAAACTATATCCTAGTGCGCTGGATCCACAAGTCGATTGAGTTCAAACATATCCCCTGCGTTTATCTTACTTCAGCATGAAAAAAACCTTGTGCGCTCATAAATGCCTAATATACCCCTTTCTCATTTCCGATATAGCATTTCCCACGGATCTTTTTGTGCTCATCTCTCAACTTGTGAATTGTCTTAGGACTCAAGTGATAACACTCATATTCTCCACTCAATTAGTCACGAAGCGCCTTCAATCAGAGATGTCAGCGAGTTCCGAAATCGTTCAGCCCCCCAAACTTCTCTTGAGTAGTAAAGGTATAAAACTTATTCAGGACAAAGGATGTCCAGATAGTTATCACAATTTAATATATGTAGCCTGTTTTACCTCTAATTATCCATCTAAGAGAGTGTAACTCACACACGACGTAACCACCTGAGACCATTCTTAGTATCGTATAATCGGACACTTACCAAACTAAGCATAGAGGAAGCCTTGTCACCAATATATGCAAAAAACAATTTTGACGTATTTGAGTCCTCTCCCATGACCTAAATTATTTTACAAACTTATCCATATCCAAGTTTAGTAATTAATTTTAGAGTTTAGTGTAAAGTTTCCAGTGTATGCCGACCATCTCTTCTAACTTATTAGAAAACCTAGTGGATTGCAATTTAAAAAGAGGACCTTGGAGCATAAATATCAAATATTTAAAGCATTAGGAAAGAGTCCCACATCACATATTATCAATTGAGAATCCTTGAGCAGACCCCCCTGTTGATAGATCACTAGTACATAATACATCAAGACACTTCTATGCTACCCACTAAGTCTCAGTGTATAGAAAACTAAGAGTTGAGTCTAAATGCCCTCATGCCTATACATCACAAGTGATTTTATCCCACAGAAAAGGCTTATAAAACAATTATAAAAATTAGTAGCCTTTAAGACCGCATGTCTTTATATCCTATCTGGATCTTGCTGCCCCTTAATCTATAAACATAAAATAAATAATATAGAAACTTGCGTTACTCAATTAAGGATCCTAAATATAACGCGTGCATTTCACTATATTTCGAGCAAGTAAATAATATACTGAATCTAATATACACTAGAGTAACGGAGTTATATTAGATGGCAAATATATGTCAAGCTCTTAATTTATATCGAAGGCACAAAACAATGATAAGAGAAGTAAAAGACATATGTATAATAACCAAAGGACCCATTCAAACCCAACAAAAAAATGATACCTAACATGACTGTCTAAGGCTCCGTGATCATCCATCAATATTGAACAAGTACATAAGTCCAATTATATGCTAGATGAAAAACATGCATCCCATTTATAAACAACGGGATATCCAATATCGCAACAGTCAATTATATGTAGAAAAAACAAGTTAAATTTGCAATTTAAAATCATGTCCTGTGCACCTAATGCACACAAATAAACTAAATTAATTTAAGCAATTTAACTTTAAAAAACCAATTTAATAGAAAAATAAATCATAAAAAATTATTAATTCTCAAAAATTGTGCAGAAATGGAAAAATTCAATTTTTCAGAAGAAACAGCAAAAAATGACCTAACGCTCAGCTAACGGTACAGCAGTAGCATCAGCCCGCCTGCACGGGCATTGCCTGCCAGCGTGCATGTCGTGCGTTGCTGCTCGGCAGGGCAACGCTACAACACAATTTTTTTTCTGCACAATAAACTGGAAACAAAATTATTTTTTGGAAAAAATTCATTTTTCTAAAATACTTAAATCATCCCTAAAATCACAAACATCAAACAAGCTAATTTTCTACGTAAGGTTTCTAAAGAATAAGTAATCCAAAAAATGTTTCAAAAGAAGCAAAGCACACGTTTTCATGCTTATTCACATAACCATAGCCCCTACATGGAACCGGGCTCTAATACCACTTGAAAGGAGGATGTGGATCGACCTGGAACGCGTAGCGGAAGCGGTAAAGCTTGAAAATGAAATAAATGCAAAAAATCATGTTTCCAAGGGGTGTACCCTTGGAGTTCCTGGGACTTCGATGTAGTATAATAAAATTAAATAAGAGATAAGCATGTGGGGCTATGGTGTAAATTAAAGACGAGTGCTTGAAATTTAATTTGAAGTTACCTTGTTCGGAATTTGATTGCAAGCTTCCCTTTTGTTATTTCATTCACCTGAGGCTTCAACGTAAAAACCCTCTAACGTTGTCCAAATCATACCGAATGGGAATCTCTTGATTCTCCTTGCTAGAAGAGAACAAGAGAAAGAACACACCGAGTGTGCTAGAGAGAGAAGTAGTCCAACTCTAGGTTAGGTGGAGGAGGATTTTTTTTTTCTTTTTATGTTATGTTATAATTATTCCAAATAATTATACACAACATATATATATACTTTGTATGGATGAACTAGAATGAGACCAGATATATTTTATCATCCATAAGGTAATTCTTCTTTATTTCAAGTAAAGAATAACTAACATTGCACTTTCCAAAAGTGTGAATTGTTAGTCAATTGTTTTATTTCCTACAATTTCCAACGGGCTTAATTAAAAAATCCAAGACCCAATTGATTTTAACTAAATCAAATTTAAATAAAATCCACCCAATTAAATCCAACATGTATTTAATCAAATAAATATACAAGCCGAAATTATATTGTTAATTACTAAGTCCAACATAATAAATAATAAGGACAACCCCAACATAAATTAATCCTATTAATTTATCCGTGGGCCTTCCATCCACTGATCTCTCATTTTCAAGTAACCCAATTACTTAAGAAATTAATTCTATATTAATTTCTTGTTCGTTCTCGGTGATTGGTATGGGGCTCTTTAGGTTCACCTTTCAGCTAGACTTCGACGAGTGTTTAACACTATTATTAATTAAATATAATTTAATTAATAATTCTTCATCAACCTTTATTGAGAAAACCCATTACCATGGGTGGCCGTCTAGCAACAGTCCATGGCACTATAGACTAGGTGAATGTTCATGTGAAATTTTAGGCTCTCAAGTACACACGGGTACAGTCCTTCCGTCTACAATCTTCTAACCTTAGTTTACGGCATGAAATTTAGTGTCGGTTCCAATCCTGGAGTAAACATCTATGCTTTAAGGCTTGAGATTATGTTACGCCAAATTGCTCGACATATGAATCTCTTTTCCTAACCGATCAATTACTGTGGCCACAGGTTCATAAAGCGTGAAATCTCCAAGTGCATAGGAGATACATCTGTTGTATTGAAAGGGGAGGAATTCTCTTCTTGAAACTCATTGTCCTCGCCACGTACTCCGACTGCACTAGAGAAAGCTTATGATGACCATATCATGGACACGATCACATCTCGCATAGATCTAAGATGCAATCATCATATGCATGCGATTGCCATGATTTTTCAAGTCTGAGGACTACTCCCATACTATTGGAGTTAGGGATTCAAGTCATACCGACCAAGCCTCCAAAGCTTCCATATGACTATCCCTGCGAGTTAGTTCAGTCGATTCAATACCTAGCCAATTGACCCACTAAGATCGAATAGACGTCCCACGTCTATTCCCGATGAAATGCGACACTCGTCCAATGAATGCGACTCTTAATGCAAGTCCTCATAGGACACTCAATGCCCATTGTTGAGGTTCTCAACCTGGAATGTTTCAGATCCAATCTTTGGTAGCAGATTTCATGATCCCTATCCCATGCACGATCCAACTATTGCACTGTTGTCAAGAAATACTAGCATACATAATGAGCACAACAAAGGAGATGCCAATAGCAAATGCTCATTTTATTCACTGAATAATATTACATAAAATCGAGTTATTGTCATAATAGATTACATGTGTGCCAATCTAAGTGGCTTTCAGGTTACCTATCCTAATAGCATCGGTACTCGGCAACACACCAATTTTACCTATTCTCTAGTGTCATGTACTGTTACTAGATGGCCAGCCATAATAATGGGTATTCTTGGATTGATGGGTCAATCAAATGGGGATTAATTAATTTAAGAATAAATTAGTTTCCAAATTTAAATTATATATATGATACAAGCCTAAGACTAACTGTGGACCTATTTAACGGTAATGCAAAATTAATTGGATGGTGAAACAATTTTTGAATTAATTTCAATAGAGGCAGAGGGAGAGAGAAAGAAAAACAATTTAAAGGAGTTTAAACTAATCACTTAGAATGATTGGATTATCCACTGAGATCCTATTTGATAGAAAAATGAAAGTATTAATTAATTGGAATAAGTAAATATTTGAGTTTAGAATCACTTAATCCTAGGATAAATAATTAAATTAGGATTTCATGTGAACTTGAAATTAATTGATCGGATCAATTAATGGCTAATCTAAAATCAAAGTGTATTAAATCAAATTGGGATCAAGCCTCAAGAGACCCTCAATGGACCATAAGGTCCTACAATAGAATGAAGAGTTTTGACTAGTCCTTGAACTAAGGCTTGATGGATGCTTCAAGTGTGTGTCTTCATTTGTATCTCTCCCTCTCTTGCTTCTCTCTTCTCTGTAGAGATATATCTCTTCCATTCAAAGTTTAAGAACTTGAAATAGATTAAAGCTTTTCTTGAATTTTCCAAGAACACTCTCTACTTCATAGAAGTCTTGTCTAACACTACTCGTTTGAATTTTCTAGCAAGACTCAAAGAGACACAAGTTGGTCTTTTGTGTCAACCTACTAGAGAGAGAGCATATTTTGTTTATGTCAAAAGGCCATGCATTTTTTAGAGGCAAGCTTTTCAAGTTAGAACACTCCATTTTTGAAAGAAATATTTATAATATATTGACTTGACATCAACTAGTTGGTGTGCAAGTGCATGAATAGCTCGGTTGATGCAAGATCTGATCCATTTAATATTTTATTTGTCGCTTCCATTGCTTATTTTATGTCCAGGGCTATACCACTTTAAGTTTTAGGGGCAACGCTGTAAGTATGAAAATATTTGGGGCTAAAATATTAAAAAAAAAAACGTAAAGGAAAAAGGCTTTTTGCAACAAAATTATCAACTAATTTAATTTTTCATATATTTTGATCGTAGGATCATTTACATTTTCTTTCATTTGCATTTTTACATGTTCTTTTAAGAACTTAATATTGAAAATATTTTTTCATGTTTATGTTGAATATAAATAATATATTCTTTCTGAAATGGCCCAAGCAAGGCTAGGTCATGAACAAAAGAAGCCTAGGCCTACAGAGCAACTGCTAGCCAAAGGTCCCACAATCGAAATAAAGACCCAACTCCTGCCAAGCCAAACTAAAGGCATCTGCATTAGACCATGCCAATCAGATGCCCCACATGGCCAATATGGTCTTGGCCACCTCAACTAAGGCACATAGTGCATTAAGCTAAGAGTAAACATCCAAGCCCTAGGACCTTGGTATTCTGGTTGGGGGAGCGCATTGCCTCAACGGCTTTATCGAGAACCCAAGGATGCCCTTTTCTATAGGAGGTATACTTATCTCTACAAGGTGAAGGAAGTGGATCGACCCGGAAAGCGCAGCGGAAGCGCGAAAAATCAAAAAAACGGTAAATAAAAGAATTAAATTCCGATCAAGGAGTGTACCCTTGATCTTTTCCCGGGCGTTTGGTGTAATAATCACAGATCTAATCATGTAAGCTAATGAATCAAAGAAAAATGAAAGCATGTATAAATCTATAGTTACCTTTCATTTTTCTCCTCCGATCGGCAATTCGGTAGATCTCCTCTCCGGGGTTCGTCCACGCAAGACTCCAACGTAGGAGGCCTCTAATATTGCTCACACCACACTAAAAGGATGGATTTATCCATGTGCTAGCAAGGATTAAATTCGTGGAAAGAGGAATTAAAATTACACTATGAATTAGTGTATTTCGATCTGTTTTGTTCTTCACTTGGTTCTAAACCAAGAAGAACTTCAAGAAAGGGAGGAGAAGAAAGTTTGTTGATTCTTGGGGGGAAGAGCACAAAATTTTGTGTGTCAAACAAAACAAAAATCGGCTAGGGTTTGTGAGTGGAGATTTGGAATGGAAAGGTTGAGATATGGAAGGAGACCTAGTCTTCCAACTTTCACAACTTTCTCAACCACTTTCCAAAACTCCTCTCCCCACTTTCCAGACACCTTATGCACGAATTTGGCTGATTATTTTCAGTCAAATTTCAGTCATTTTTTACCTACCAAAAGTCAACATGGGCTAGGGCTTAATGCATTTTGGACCGGATTCAATTTGCTTGTCCAACGAGTCAAATTGAGCCTATATACCATTCCTGTTGGACTTAATATTTAATCCAATTAAATAAAATGCGCAACAAAGAATGTCCAAGTAAATATTTAATCCAATCAAATATTTACAAGTCGAAAAGACACTTAATTGTTTAAATGAATCCAATCCACTTAATTAATTAAGCCCAACCAGGCATAACTAGTCCAACTAATTATTTCTAGCCCATTTCTAATTAATGAATCCTATTTTCTAATTAGATAGGTCCATGTACTAATTAATTAATGGATCCAACCACTAATTAATTACCCCAAGCCTCTTTTAAATTAATCCAATTAATTTAAAATGGCAAAGTCTAAACTTCAATTAATCCAATTAATTAAATTTCGAACTATCCATCTAATGGATTATTCCTCATAAATGATCCAATCATTTACTCTCCAAGAATTAATTTAATCTAATTAAATTAATTCACCTTTCCAAAATTAATTCCAAATTAATTCCCTCACCTTTTGTACTATCGGAACTGGGTATCCCCATCATACCGACCAAGCCTCAAGAGGTTTACATATGACGATTCCCGCGAGTCAGTTCAGTCACTCGACTACCTGGCCAACTAACCGACTAAAACTGCACAGGCAACCCACGTCTTATGCCGACGAAACACAGCTGCAGTACTTAGTGTAAGTGTCTATAGGACTCTCGATGCCCTATCTCGAGGTCCATGACTTGGAACATTTTAGATCGACCCTCAACAGTTGGTTGTATAGCCGCCAAACGTATACGCAGCCCAACTCCGTGGGTTTAACCTTTTGGTCTGTGGGCTTTTCGCTGGGACATTGAAATCCCATTCAATGTCAGTGGTAAGCACAACGAAAACAGACTGCCAACATGATGAAATTCTTACCGTATTCATCAGTCTAATTTTATTTGATAAAGATTGGCGAATGACAAACAACCAATCCAATTAGCTTTTGGTCACCCATTCCAACAATCTCCCACTTGACCATTGAGCCAATTACCCATATCCCTCAGAACTTTCTGAGTATGAGCAGTCTACGATACCAGCACGGTGTCGTGGGTCTACTTTATTTTCTACTGGATCTACCCAGTCCAACCGTGTATTCCTTCACCATCGCTGTCTAAGAATTTTCATGGATCTTATAATGAGATCTTGGGTCCAAAAGGCCTTGCCTTAGCTTTGTCGTTTGCTTCCAAGGCTACAACTAGCTTGGCCATGCTAGGCACCGTATCCATCCAATGGATGCATTTTTTCGATCTAAATCACTTTCCAGGACCGACTTGTTAGAGTCGTTCCACATTCAACTTTTAAGATGGGGGCATCTACTTGAAATCCTTTCAAGCTACATGCATGCCATCAAGTCCGACATGACTATACTTTGAGGACTTATTTATTATTCACATGATTCTGGAAGCTAGTACCGCTTTAGATTTCCGGAGTCAATTCTCCAGAAACATGTGTCATGAACACTTCTTTAATCCTTATTCAGGTATTAAAAAACCGCTCTTGACAACTGTCTAATGCCAATTTGTGTATTGCCGATATACGTTGTGTCATGCTTAAACATCAGGTGCATTAGACAAAACTAATACAGACATAGAGGTTGTCCTAGACATCTAAGCTTTCTCATCAATTAAGCGCAACTGAATCTTGAATAGTTTGAGCTTTCTCATCAGTCTTTTATGACTGATTCTTGCACAGCTCGCCCCTAATATAGGAATCCAATTCCTTTTATGGAGAATTTTGTGAACAACTTTGTATTAGTGTCTTAGTGTTTTCCCAAACATCTTAACCTCATTCTAAATGAGTGAGACGTTTACACCGAAAACATCGGAACTCACACCAACTCCTACTGACCTCAGGCTCTTCAAATCATACCTAGTACGATTGAATATTCCAGTTTTACGAAGTCTCAAACCTAGTTTGAACTTCCTAGTGAATCCTTGGGCTCCAAGCCACTGATTCAAACGATGTCCCACATCTATCCTCCTTATGTCCTTTTGGATTTAAAAATCCAATTCCATGGACAAATAAGGACTGGAATATGGTCAGTTAGAGGTGTCATTATATTATGAATTGTTTTTGAGAAGTTGTATGAAAACCTACTCCCACTATTTTCTTGACGTATATAGGACAATCCTATTGACTCAAGTACTTTGTGGGACGAGAGTTTATCATACAATAAGGGCCAACTCATTTCAATGAAACACCGATCAAACAAAGTCCAACTTTGTTTGATTTCTTTCTTATCAGAGACCGGTCAACTGTGGTCCTTTCAGAAAAAACTTCACCGAGTGAGAATCACATTCTCAATTTTGATATTCAAAAAACCCCCATTAAATACACACCCTCGATCCAATCGAAAGGTCATCAGTTTGGTTCACCATTCCTTGTTTAATTCTTTGATTCTCATCAAACAAAATTAAACTTGTGAACCTACTGATCTTGTGTATTTTACTTATTGAATCCAATCCAATACACAACTGGTAAGCTCATTCTGTTCCATAAAAGAGCTTTTGAGGTCTTTCTCCGTCTTAGTAAAGGCTTTGAAAGCTAATGGATCCAAATTGCCTATTTCTAGTACTTTGTGAACCCTTCAATCTTTCTCATCCTCAACTAGAAATGATTGGCCTACCATGACTGTGAGTTTGGAATCTTTGATTATCATTTTATTCTTTATTTGAGTATTCATAATCCAATTATGAGACAGTAAATGTTTCACCCAGCAGACATGAATCTCATTCAATGTCAAATAAAAGACTTTATTGATCAAAATATGTAATCAAAATTGTCCAACAATAATTGAAAATATTATTTTGATCATGCTAGGTTACATAGGTACTATCCTAACATGATCACCACTAAGCCTAACCAAGTCCCTAGTCTTTGCAGCAACAGCCCTACTATCGCTAAACCTTAGGGGACCTTCTTGTTTCGGCTTTTCTACTCCTCATCTTTACCTGCAAGCCATTCGCAGGTTTATGAGTTCATTGATATCCAATACCAAGAGTAGGATGGTGATTATGTTAATACTCAAGTTAAAGATTTTACCTTCATCGGAGAGGAGCTCAGGATACTCCTTCTCCCAATGGTCCTTCTCTCAGCAATAAATGCAAACATCATTCGGAATCTTTAACTGACGAACCCTCTTCCTCTTTCCTTTACCCCCGCCTAGCGGTGTAACAGGAACATTCGAAGTGATAGCAGTAGTAGAAGACGTCTCATCTTTCTTCCTACTCTTGCGTCCGACAACCTTACCCTTCACTTTAGAGGTTGAAGCCTCGTACTGGACCAACATACTAATCCACTAATGAAGGCTTTTCTCAACCACATTCATGTTATAGTTAATAATGAATTGATCGTAAGAGGGAGGTAGTGATTGAAGGACCACGTCAACGTACGTTTCCTCCTTATCGAAATCAGCTTGGAGGTCTTTGAGCTTTTCCAATAGGGATAGCATCATCACTCCATGCTCTCGTACGAACAATCCCTCAATCATTCTTGCACCGAAGAATACCTTTGTCATGCCATATCTAATATGCCGGTCCGGTACCGCATAAAGCTCTTTCATATGGTGCATTATCGACCAGAAGTCCTCATACCTTTCGTACTGTTTCTGGATCTCGTTATTCATCGAGCTAAGTACGATACTGCGAACTTTTTGGTTACCCTCATGGCACTGAGTAAACTGTTCGAACGTCAAACATTCTCTGGGCAGGAACCCTTCCGACAAAGTCTGAGGTAGAGACTTATCCAGAACATAAGTCTGGTTCTCAAAATCGAGGACTATCCTCAGATTTTCTCAGCCAATTCGAATAGTTTGTTCCATCAAATTTATTAACCTCAAGTATAGTATAGGTAGATTCTGAGACATCTATAATAAACACAAAATATTAAGCAGATTATCATAATATTATGTTCAAGTTAAGGACTTGGACTTCAGTCATTAATTCTCCCACTATTTCTACAAAAGCCCATCACTCCCAAATAGGGTTTCGGGAAATCTTTTCCTAGTGGGCTTGAGGTCCACAAGCGAAATTCAACATGCCCTGCTTTTACGATTCACATGGTAATAGTCTTGTGGGAGGTATCTAATACCATTCTCGTTGTACGAGATCCCTAAGATATTTTACCTCACCGTTTTCATGTGATTCCGAGGATTCCAAGCAAATCACATTACTTGGTGTTAGACCGACCCATCAATCGAATCATAGCGCAGACTATCGTCCCCCACGACTCGTGAGATAGGAAAATAGCAGCGTAGTCTTTTCGTTCACAATAATAGTACAACTTTCAATCCATATATGCCACGACTCGTGAGACCACGTATGAGCGAAATCAGCTTCCTCACTATATTACTGTGGATGAAAAGCATGGAAATTACAATGCTTGGCACTACTCCTAATCCATCAATCGAATCATAGCATATACTATCGCCCCCACGACTCGTGAGACAGAAAAATAGGTGCCTATTCACTTCGTTCACAGTAACAGTGCAGCTTCATTTCAGTCTAAACGTGTCACGACTCGTGAGACCACGTGTGGTGGAATTGATTTTCTCACTACATTATTGTGGATGAAATGTATGGAATAACGAGCTATTTATGTTTATTTCCATTTTTAAGGATCTAATATTTAAACATGGTCCAACCAAGTGAGAGTTTGTTATAATATGACCGAGACCTCATCACAATTTTAGTATTTTGCATGATCAATATATCCAATATATTAACGCATTAAATAAAATGCATCGCATGCAAAATAAAAGCCTAGCACGCCCCTGTTGGATGATCACAAGCCCAAAACCTATGCGACCCATTGAGCCTGCAATGGATCTATGGTCAGTCTAAGGGTAGGCCTATGCTATTACAAGATATTTAACCCATGAACACATTATGGGCCTTGTAATTCTCTCTTTATTTCTTCATCTCCTTCGTGGGCTTCCATCGTCTGGGCTTGCTCTTTACAATTATTAAAATAAAGGAAAATCCTCTCCACCTATTCTACTCTCATTACAACTTAAAAAGAAACCCCAATCAATAGTTGGGGGGAGTACATTAATAGGGAGAAAGCAAGTCTTGAACATAATAGGCTTAAAACGAAGAGATAGAGAAATAAGAGGCCTGTAGACTCTAACCCAACAGAAAATAAACCATACACCCGATCCTAGGGCTTTGTGATCATCTTATGTTAATTCAATTAACATAATAGCACATTTATTCCAAAATAAACATGCACATTAAATATAACACAAACCATGCATTACAATAAATGACATCTAATATTATAAATTAATTACACATAAAATCTCAGGAATTTATGTAAAATAATGCAAGTTAATAATGGACATAAGTGCAACTCATGCAAAAATTAATTCTTGTTTGAAAACTCATTCAAATTAATTTTAGTAATTTAATCTTAAAAAATTCAAAATTTCAACCAAAAATTAAATTCACAAAAATCAGAAAAATATGCAGAAAAATCAGAAAAATATGTAGAAAAATCAAAAAAATAAAAAAAATGAAAATTCTGAAAAAATAAGGAAAAAAAACTTGTCAGACGGCCCACCCGGCCGGCAGCAGGCGTGCGCGCGCCCCTGCGCACGGGCAGCCGTTTGTGCGCGCCGCCGACCCGGTCGACAGACAGCGGCCGTCTGCTGCGTTTTCCTCGATTTTTCTAAAATTCTCTTTTTTTTCTGCAATGCTGAAACAACAAGAAAAAATAAATTTTCAGAAATTCCAAATTTCAAAAAATTCTCATGCCCAAAATTAAATGCAAAATTAAAACACATAAACCCTAAATCTAGATATGCAATTAATAATAAAAAATCATGCTTCCATAGCCGATTTAAAACATGTAAGCATGCTCCAAACACATAATACATGTAATATTCATAGTCTATACCAAACCTGGCTCTGATACCACTTGAAGGAAGTGGATCGGCCAGGGAAGCGTGGCGGAAGCGCGGAAAATTGAAAAAACGGTAATTAAAAGAATTAAATCCCGATCAAGGGGTGTACCCTTGGTCTTTTCCCGGGGTTTTGGTGTAATAATCACAGATCTAATCATGTAACTAGGCTAATGAATCAAAGAAAAATGAAAGCATGTATAAATCTATAGTTACCTTTCGTTTTTCTCCTCCGATCGTCAATTAGGTAGATCCCTCTCCGGGGTTCATCCACGCAAGACTTGAACGTAGGAGGCCTCTAATATCGTCCACACCACACTAAAAGGATGGATTTATCCTTATGCTAGCAAGGATTAAATCCGTGGGAAGAGGAATCAAAATTACACTATGAATTAGTGTATTTTCGATCTATTTTGTTCTTCACTTTGTTCTAAACCAAGAAGAACTTCAAGAGAGGGAGGAGAAGAATGTTTAATGATTCTTGGGGGACATAGCACAAAATTTTGTATGTCAAACAAAGAAAAAATCGGCTAGGGTTTGTGAGTGAGAGAGTTGGAATGAAAGGATTGAGATGTGGAAGGAGACCCAGTCTTCCAACTTCTACAACTTTCTCAACTACTTCCCAAAACTCCTCACCTACTTTCCACACACCTTATGCACAACCGAGCATAACTAGTCCAAGTAATTATTTAAATGAATCAAATCCACTTAATTAATTAAACACAATCGAGCATAACTAATCTAAGTAATTATTCCTAGCCCATTTTAAATTAATGAATCTGAGTCACTAATTAGATACGTCCATCTACTAATTAATTAATGGATCCAACCCACTAATTAATTACCCCAAGCCTCTTTTAAATTAATCCAATCAATTTAAAAAGGCTAAGTCCAAAATTCAATTAATCCAATTAATTAAATTTCGAACTATCCATCTAATGAATTATTCCTCATAATGATCCAATTATTTATACTCTCCAATTCACCTCTTTCGGAATTAATTCCAAATTAATTCCCTCACCTTTCGTGGTCTGTGTATGACTCTTTAGGTTCACCCTCCACTAGACTTGGACATGCTATCACACAATTAATTAAATTAAATTAAATTAATTATTTTCAATTATCCCATAACTAGAAATAGCTCGTTACCATGGGTGGCCATCTAGCAACAGTCCATGGTACTAGAGACTAGGCGAATAATGGCATGAACATTAAGACTCTGATTTCATACGGATACGGTGCTACTGTCAGCCGTATCCCGACCTTAGTTTAGGGCATAGAATTGGGTGTCGGTTCCCATCCTTAACTAGGCATCTATGTTGCATACTAGAGATGTGTTTACTCTACTGATCATCATAGGAAATCTCTTCCCACTCGATCAATCGCTACGGCCATAGACTTGAAGAGTCTAAACCATCTTAGAGTGCATAGGAGATCTCGTTGTCACAGTACTTACAGGGGACAGATACTTTCTTGGAATCCACCGTCCTCACTACATACTCCGACTGCACTGGATAAGTCTTATGATGACCATGCCCCATGACACAACCACCTCTCGCCATATCCAAGATACAGTCTTCGTTGGTAGACTAATCCCGTACTATCGAAACTTGGAATCCCCATCATACCGACCAAGCCTCAAGATGCTTCCATATGACGATTTCCTTGAGTCAGTTCAGTTAGTCTACTACCTGGCCAACTAACCCACTAAAAATGTGCACAGACAACCCACGTCTTATGTCGACGAAACACAACTGCAGTACTTAGTGCAAGTCTCTATAGGACTCTCGATGCCCTATATCGAGGTCCTCGACTTGAAGCTTTTTAGACCGACCCTCAAGAGATGGTTTCATAGCCACCAAACCTATGCGCAGCCCACCTCTGTGGGTTTAACCTTTCGATTTGTGGCCATTTTGCTGTGACATTGAAATCCCATTCAATGTCAGTAGTAACCACAACGAAAACAGACTGCCAACATGATGAATTCTTACCGTATTCATCAGTCTAATATTATTTTATGAAGATTGGCGAGTGCCAAACAACCAATCCAATTTGCTTTGGGTCACCCATTCCAACAGAAGGTATCTGTTTTCAAAGTAGGCATATCTATCCCCGAAGATGTGGGGAGAAGGAGGTGGCTAGTGGATAACTTCCCTCCACTAGTATGTGAGGGTCCGGACGTATCCCAATGGTTGGGGAAGCTATCTATAAATCTCGAATCCAAGAAGAGTAACTTTCAATTATACCCACGCATGAGAAACTTGCACTATGCTACATTTAACTGCTTTCTTTGTCTATTATTCTCTTTTTTATTATCCACATTCTAACTTAAGTGTTAGGGTGGTATCTATTTTTTTGTAGGTTCCTATTCTAGAATTTGCAAACCAAGGTACAAAGATCTCAAGTTAGATTGTTTCTAACGAGCCTTTTTTTTGCTAACAACAAGTATGTTAGCATATTAATATTTTAAAAAACATATCATTTAATAATTTGTGTGGAAAATCATTTTATCTCATATTTGTTGATATTTGGACTTGAGATTGGTCGATATGATATATAGATTATAATACTGGTAAAATACATTAATTTCTTTTTTAGCACAAGGATATTGTTGTCCACTTAAATTAAAATTTCAAAATTACGGGATTTCTGAAGATGTAAAGAATAAAAAGAGGGTTTTTTATACCACCTCCACAGTATAATAGGACAAAATGAATTTAATCATTTTTCTCTCGTGAACAAAAAACCTGGCTTGAGAAAAACCACACATCTTCTTTATGTGGAGTAATGGGAGGCAACAACAACCGTCAACACAGTTCGCCTAGGCCACAAGAGTTCAGTGTTGTGTACCATTAAATTGCCAATGCCGATTAAGGAAAGATGAGCTCCTCCATGGTAGGAAAATGAATCATAGTTTCCCTTATATGATGGTGCACACAACAGTTAGTAGGAATGAAAACAAGGTGGATTCAACGCGAGTTTGTCTCAACCAGAGAAACCTATAGCTTTCATTAAATTTGGGACCCACCTCTAAACCAACCCATCTCAATTACAGTTGGACCTTAAATCATGCTTGTCGGCCTCAAACTCATCCCTAACCCACCCTGAATATTGGACCTGGCGCTCTAACTCGCAAAACCTAGTTAATTTGTTTTCTTTAATTAATTAATATATTTTTGAAAAAAATATCATTGTTTAATTTAAAATATAAAATAATATCATATTAAAATATAATTTATTTAAAGCTATATATGTATTAAATTAATGTAAAATATTTAATAAATTAAATATATTTGTAGATATTATTCAGCGCGATGAATCTCGCATAGTCAAAAATTCCAAACTCATTCACAAATCCGAAATATGATACATTAGAACTACGCAAGTTCAGAGTTAGACTACCCTACCTATGCCATTCGTCATCCCTAGCGAAGAACATGAAAACCAATCACCAATTCTTCTATAAAATATAGCTACCAACCTGTGACCACTGAGGCGACTCCCCCTTTTGCGTGGATGGGAATGATCATGAGAACCAATGTTTGGACGACGAAATCAGAATTAATATGGTTGCCCACAATCCATCTTTCTTTTCTTTATTTTTTTATTTTTTTTTTCTTATTCACTTTACAATATTGTGGTCTCCTTCTCTGTGTAAAGCAGGGATGATCGACAACCAAAGCAATGAAGATGGGTAGAGTTCCCTATGGTGATGGTGGTGTGTGTACTCGAGGCAGAATTTTGGAGACGGAGATAACGCCATCTCTATCCACCATTACTTCAAAGAACCAACACCGGCATATGAATTCAACCTTTCTATGCGAACAGAGATGACCACAAATATTGGTGAGACATGATTCTAACAAATGTAAAACTAATTGGAAAAAAAAAATCATCCAACTTCCATGAAAAGACTTCATAATCTCTGATGCCAATTGTTGGTAAATTACCACATAATATGCATATAAAACAAATTGATGTGTGTATTAGAATGCCAACCTTATGGATCTCTTGTGCTGCTTGAAATACAAATAGGTTTCCATTTGATATACCTTGTATGAGGCACACAAAACGAACTAATTTTATGAAATACAAACAGGCTTCCATTTCATGAATTTTCTGGGTTTTCAAAGAAATTATTAATTATTTTCCACAATAAAATTATTGAATTTGGAATGGATTTTTTAGAGACGGTCAGTAGTGGTCCAATTTGGAACCATTTTCGTAAAACCTTTGAAATTAATTTCTCTGAATGACGTTATCATGCCCTTTTTATAAAAGTATAGGATTTTGTAACGGGCAAAACGTTGCAACAACAGTTCCAGAAATTTGGATAATGTTCCATAAATCGCTTTTAAATTTGTACTAGTGTGTTTTGGGCCAACCAATTTGAAAATTGTGATGGCTATTTAAATTTTTATGGCAGATTTGGAGGGTTAAACTCTATTAGCATTCAACAATGTCGGAAAGACTTGATAAAGAGCTATTAAATTTGACTCCCACAAATTGTGTTTAAATGTCTGAATTGGTCCATAATTCTAATTTTAAAATATAAAGAAATAGTTCATTTAGAAATATGAATTTAATCAACTTATTTACAAATCATCGCATTCACGAGTATTACTTTGCATATATATATATATATATACTCACACACTATACATTTATGTAATTATTAATTATTTAAACACAAATGATCAACCGCAAAGCTTTTAAGTCATAATTTTGTAAATAAGTCATAACTCAAATGGTTGAACCGTATATGATTCCAAATACTTACGAACAACTTTAGATATTATGAAACTATCAAGATCCACGTACTTCTATATTAAGATATCGAGTTTATATACCATACAAAATATTTCAACCACGAAGATTTCTACTCAAATTTAAAGATATATGAGCACATAGATCAATTTGCACTGTTTCTATCACAAGTACCTTCAAATACATGAAAATACTTGGAATAACATAATCATATCAAAATAATCTTGTGCTAGAAGAGCCAATCCAAGACAAAAGTTGTCTTCTTGAAACTATGCAATTAATAATAATTCTACACTCTGAATGTTTTTTTTTTGGGATTAGGATTCCTTTGATTTAAAATAAGTGGGAAACTTAAAATGGAGATGTCATTTCCATATCAAGAAAAATACTATTATCTCATAAAACAACTCAAATAGAAAATAAGACTAGAAGAATTGAAAATAATGGCATTGAACTAATTCTTACCAACTATCACCAGGCCAAAGAATAGAAAAAAAAAATTACTTTTACATTAAATATTTTAAGAAAAATAGAATTATCTATCATAGAAAATGTCATCCATCTATAAATTCAACAGATGCTTGAACCCTAGTTCGCACAGTTAGACATCACTACAAGAATTTATGACATTCAAATGTACTTATAGCGAACTATATATATCACATAAAATAGATGAAAATCATATGTATTAGAGTCGTCTCTATTAGATCTATAGAACAATGAGATCAAATAACACAAAAGAATTAACCACACACACACACACACACACACATATATATATATATATATATATGAAAAATTCAAAAATAGAGAACAATACACAACATTCCCTCAAGAACTTAAAGATTCCTAAAGTGTAAAAGACTGAATAAAACTAGAAACCCAGTTCAATTTCTCTTTAAAGAGTTTAATAAACAAAAAGTTGAAAGACTCATTTTTAAAAAAATAACATATATAAATAAATTAAAAATATTTTTTACCTTCACCAATGTCTTTTGAGAGGAAAAAAAAAAAAAATTAAGATGGTGTTCTGTGAGAGGTGATGTTAAAAAATTCTTGGAGATTTTTAATTCTACTACAATGAAGATGAAGAAAAAAGAGATGGGGTATATGATGTGTTAGAAATTGAATCTAAACAAAGTTATGCCAATTCATTAGATACCTTTTTAGCCTATAATCTGTGTAATGAGTAAGTGCCAATGGATATTTTTAGAATTTGCATCACTGAGTTTATAATCTTTTAATTTATTTTTAAATAAAGTAATATTTTCCAAACATAGGTTACCTCTTTAAAATTAAAGTTATCATTTCATGGTTATATATACAGAGCATGTTAAGATTTCATAATTTTAGCATTTACATATTCTTCAATGGAAAGTCGTAAGCAAGTCTGTCAATGAAGATGATGATTATAATCTACTTAAGAAAATTAAAGCTATTCGTTTTATTGGAATTTTCAGGAGAAGTAAAGATACTCGCGAGTCATTTTTCTTTTCTACTAACAATTTAGAAATTTAAGATGAAATCAGTTCCAAATTTAAAAGACTTTAAGGAATTGAGAGATTTGAGAAAGTTGTTTCAAGTTGTTGTTCAAATGACATGAAGTCTTGGAAGAGTGAAAATTATTTTCTGATACTAAATATATCAAGAAATAAATGGAACTTAAAGAAAAAAAAAAATGTTTGAGAAATTAGTGTATATTTTAAATGATATTAGGTTCTTTAATTTTTTATGGAAGAAAAATTACTAATGATAAACTTTAATTCTAAAAAATCCAAAAATAATGCTTTTTAAATTTAAGAAACCATTGTTTCAATTATCTGTTCCTAAGTGTAGAAATTCAAGTTCATATATTTATGGAGTCTTGAGACATAATTTCTTGTGAGTTACTGTTGTTTCCAAAATTAAAAAATTGAAAAGCACAGAAATTTTGTCTTTGATTTTTGTCAAATTCAATAAATTGTAACATGAAAATTTTAATTATATTACTTTACAATACCAATAAGTGGTTGTTTGAATTATTATCAATTGTAAACATAGCCAATGGTAATTTGCAAGTACATGTAAAGTGAAAACGAATGCAAGTAAGAAATTCAAAGTGAAAGAAAATAGGTTACCAGATAAATTGACGTAGAATACTATTTATAAACCTTTAAAAAATAATATCAAAAAAGTATTTATGATGAACATAAAAACAAAAATAAAAAATGTGATTCGTAGGAGTTTCATTCTTCAATTGCTAAATGATACATAAGACGTCATAACCGTACGTATCCTAGAGGATTTGCGATTGCATGGTAATTTTGCCGTGCAATTGCATGGTAATTATGCAGCTTAAGTATGGGGAGTTTACGTGTCCCAGGAAGACACAAATTCAACATACGCACATGATAGAAATGGGACGAATCCTAAATTTCACGATAGATTCTCATAAGTAAATGGTCGATTGGTTGCTAAAACAGTGAAAATAAATGGTGTGAGTGGGACGTAAATTGTAATTTTTGACACTTATGGAACTAAATGTGGTGAGGGGTAAAACTATGGGATCAAAATCGCAAATAATATATGTTGTGGGATGTAAATTATAATTTTTCTAGGCATAAGCCATTCTAACCAAACCACTCACTAACGGGAACAACTCGGATGTGTCGGTATGACATTATCAATCTAAAGGCCTGTTTACTATAATAATTACTACTTTATTACAAGAAAATTAAATAGTAGTACAAATGTATATCTCATGCTTGTAAATTTTACGAAAATTCATAAAATTCTGATGAAGCTTTTGAGGATATTCAAGATTTAAATTTTGATTTTAAAAGACTATGGAATCTTGAAAATTTTACATGAAACTGTGATACAATTAATTAACATAATTGTATATTCTTAAACAAAAATGTTTTATATAGTGTGTTTTGGTAATAGGAAAGTAAAATGTGTACTGCATGAATATAAAAATAATTTTAACCAAGATTTTCTCAATATTTGTAAAAGTTTGAATCTCTAACCCCAACTATTTCTATGTTTTTTAGGTAAAGCAGTTAACCTTTTTTAATGCCCAAAATTTGAGAAAATACAACATTAGGAGGTCGGCCGCGTCGAGCACTAAGAAATAAGGATAGCCAACAAAGCGATGATGACTCCATATAGGAAGAATCGAAGGCGCTTGGGCCACTCTAGCTAGTTTATTTGGAAATTTATTTGTCAGAAACATTATGGCCCTGATGTTGCACTAGTACAAAAGAACAATAATCTGTAGACCAGATAACATATTTGTGTAGAAACTGTTAGAAAAATCCAATGTCTGATTCCAAATGGATACTAAACTGCAAATTGGATCTGATTCTAAATGGTTAGAAAATCCAAAGTCTGAATATCTCAATTAGTAGAAACTTTAAAACAATGCAGGTGTATATAACAACACATATGCCCGTATGTGTATTGCATCATGACAATTATATGGTATTAATACTATATATCTACATTCAAGAGTTATTATATTCTTTTCTTTATTTTCTCTAGACCTTAGAAGTCATATTCTATGAGCAGCATACTTATAAAATATGCGTGTCGAAGAAAAAAATTATAATGGTGATCCTAGAATATGATTCATGTGCATCTTCAGTATTGATCATATCTGTTGTGGTTGAGCCTTGGTGGCTGTTTGAGTGGACCGGTCTTAGTGGCGGTTTTGACTTTTGGGTGTAAGCAATCGGTGTAGTGGTTGACAGTTTTGGTGGCCGTGGGTTGTCCTTCGGATCCGGCTCCCTGATTCGTATATTTCTCTGGTTTCCAATTTATCTTTTCTGCTATTTATAAATCTACAGATAATATATTTATTTCTGTAATTATATTTCCTATAATTTATTATTATTTTGAACAATAATTTTTAGGGTTATTGTAACCCACAATTCCTTGTAATAGTCTGATTAGGGTTTGATTTCATTGGGATCGTAACTGGGAATAAATTCCCTACAGTATCAAACATTAACCTTAGCATGCAATAAGTGCGAAGCTCCTTTGAGGGAAGTTCCTATTAAGAAAGCAAATACTAACCAAATTGAACAAAAATTATAAACGGATTTATAATAAAGTTTAATATAATACTCCAACATATATTCAATTAAAATGACGTGATGCAAAATTGACAAGCTATTTGCACTTAGTACATGATCTAAGGTATACCTACTAAAAGAGTCATGCTTTGCATTTTCAAACTAAAATTACAGAAATTGTAGATATTATATAAACATGTGTGCTTCGCACTAAAAAAGCACAAAATTATTTGAAAGTTAAGTCCAAACATGTCAAATACCTAAGATGTGGCTCTACTAGTATAGCTTAAAATCTTACTGAAAATCGAATTTCTAACTTGATTAAGTATGAATCTTTTCCATTATTTCTCCATTTTGTGAAGTTTAGAGATAACTGGATAAGGAAGTCAATAATGTACGAGTTCTATTATTAGATTAAAAATCTTGACGACCTCTTTAAGTGCACGCATACATATAATTATTACAAAATATAACTAGCACGGGATTCACATCAAAATATATGCACGAAATATACACCAATGATATTTGAGTAATTATCTCCATTTTCTCTACGATTTTCTATTTATAATAATAATAGCGATGGATCTCCAACTAACAATGGAAAAATATAGCAAACAATAAGAAACTATTAACTAGAAGATGTTCATTTAGAAAATATGTATTTATGCATACTGAGGATTATGATCAAAATACAGCAAACAACAAGAAACTATTAACTAGAAGATGTTCATCTAGAAAACAAGTACTTCTGAATACTAAGGATTATGGTCCTATCGACCACTGTTTGAAAGATATATCCTAAATATGTCTCTTACTTTCAACTTCCTTCTACATATCGGACATTTTCTTTCATTGGTCAGTGCTTCCACAATGCACCTTCTGCAGAATACATGACCGCACTTCGTGGATGTTTCTTCCACAAGTTCTTCCATGCAAATTGGACAGTTGAACATCGGTGCTCTTTGTTGCACGCGTGGTAGGACTTCAGTTACATCCTCGTACTTCAGTGAAATACGTGAAGTATTATATTAAATAATAAAATAAATGTATAGTTTATTAAAATAAAATAAAATTAACTATATACTTTAAATTATTTGAATACTATACTGATAGAACTATTAGTATTAGAAAGATATAATATTTGAAAAAAAAAAAAACTATTACGTTATGAGTTGAACACTTTAGGTGAATTTTTATATTTATTAGAGCCACAAGCTCTTATAGTAAATATGCCAAAAATTGAACATATGCTCATGAATGAAATAATTCAATTGGATATATGGCACCAATGGATGACAAAACAATAGTAACGGATGTTGAATAATGCAATGCTAAAATTATATTAACACAATAAATTTCTTTTAAAGCAAGAAAAATAATTGTACGGAAGAAAGAAACATATATTGTGTTGGATCTAGGGATTAAGTGGATATATTTGTTTAACTTAATTATTTGCTAGCTTGTAAAATGTTGTTAAACACACATGATTCACATTCTAATACCTATTCTCCCTCAAATACTAATATTCAACTAAAAGAAAAGGCGTGAGTAGATTTATATAATGTTTTTTCTTATTCTGAATTCATATTATAGTTTATGATGATACTAAAATTTGTCAATACAAGTTTATTCTGCACATGCCATCTAAAAAATAAAATAAAAAAAGCATCTCAAGAGTTGAAACGGGTCCTATTAACCATTATTAATGTAGATAGTAAGTTAAGATAAGAGTATGACCAAGTGAATAAGGTTCAACTAAGTACAGAAAAAAATGAGCAATATAAATGTGCTATAAACGTGCAATAATATTTCAATTTTTTCCATCTTTGTATACATACCATTAATTTAGCTTCTTCTTATGTCCCCTTCTGAGTAAAATCAATAATAGTGAGATTTCGACTTAAGACTTATCTTTTCATATAAGGTAATATTTATTGATCACCTAAATTGTACCCAAAGTATTTTGAAAAAATGATATATATATATAATATATATATATATATATATATATATAATTGTCTCTAAAATATGCATCCTTTGTAGTCAAACACCCACGCAAAGCTAATTAAGTTTCACTAATCTCATAAAGATAATTTGATTTTGTAAGTTAATAGTGTTTTATGAGTAAATTAACATAGAATCGATATGTACGCATGTGTGTATGTGTCTGTGTGTCTGTGTGAGAAGAGAGAGAGAGAGAGAGAATTAAACTTTTAGCTCATTCACCACAAGAATTAACCGTAACACCAATGACAAATAACCCTTGCAATATAGTAGAATTCGTTGCTAATGTAGATTAAACAATCAATTCAATACAAATTTTATTTGCTAATTAATTAGTTCGACGCTACTTTTAGCATTAAATATTTTTATAGCTATTCCACAATTTTTTATGATGTTGTATTTTATCTTACAACTTTTTGATTTTTATAAATTTTAGTCATTTTTTCGCTAGAGTTCATCCTTCTCGAATAAAAATGGCATGTGCGTTCCAAGTGATATTTTGAAATTAGGGCTTTTGTTCCTATTAGCCCATTTTTGCCATCAATTTTTTGTCCTTTAACTTTACTAGATAGCATTTTGGTCTTGCATTATTCTTAATTTTTGTAGTTTCAATTCTTTTTTCAGCAAAGTTCACTCATATAATTAGTGGAGGTGAACTCCGCAAACAAAAAGACTGAAATTGTGCAAATTAAAAGGTTATAGGACAAAAATGCTACAGTAGAAAATTAAAGGACGAAAATGCCAAATGATCTATATTATGAGACAAAAAATAATTTAGTATTAAATGTTATAGGACAGTTATAAAGTCATATGATCGCACCATTACGACATGGTCTTCCCACTGTGCAATGCGATAAACCCCATCAACAAGTTGTGTTGTGCGAAGTGTATAAAGACTATTGTCATTATTACCCGACTTGCTGGAAATGTAAACAGTATTAGTTCAAATGCATTTTAAATTGAAAGTAAGAGATAAAGCTAATTTTAAATCCCAAATTCTGATGAGTAATATCAAAGTGTACGTCTAAAACACAAAATAAAAAGTTACATTTGGACAAAGAAAATCATTTATAATTTTCTTTTTGTTTATGCAATGAACTCAAGATTTATAGTTGATAATGAAAAAATATACATCTACGAAGAGAATGATTATCTGATCTAAGTTCAAATTTGAGTTTAACAACTAAAAATTCAGTATTGAACACAAATAAAGGATTTATTCATCAACTATTTGGTGTTCTCAAGATCAAACTCTCCAATCCATTTCAATAATAGTTTACTCATATAAGTGATAATAGCTTTACTTAATAGAGACCAAATATCATAATTACAAGAGCATAATGATCTATTTTAGGTTCACCAAAAGATCAATATTAGATTTAAGTGGTTGTATCAATTCAAACTCAATTTAAAAATAATAGAATACTAACATAGAAAAGTTAAATTATCTTCTTATATGGCAAATGCTTGTCCACACCAGGTTTGGCAGAACCCAGCCAATAACAGTGCAAGTGTATCACACTTGCCATGTAATTGGTTATTCTCCCTAAACAGCACACCAATCACATGGTAACTATATTGCACTTGCCATTTAATTGGTTATTCTCCCTAAACAGCACACCAATCAACATAAATGCTCGCTAAGAGAATGCTTTGACTTCATCAATGCTAATCTTTTGTTGATAAGAACCATAGATTTTTTTTCCTTCATTTAATTGCTTTATAAACCTCATCATCTCCATGATGTACCATTACCTGTATTATCTCTTTGATATCCAGCATCAGTATATCGAAACATTCTTTGATTTCTTCTCGAAGAACTAGCAACCTAAGATAACACTTCAAATTATATATGACACAAATATAAACTTGAATTTTTTTAATAATTGTTGTGTAATCACATAAAGCTTTACCTGTTCATAATGTCTTCGGGAGATTATGGTTACTTCGTCATTATTTGTATTTTGATTTGTTGTCACTTGAACAGAAGGTAACCCAAGCTCTAGATTTGTGTTCACATCTTCCGAAGGGGGTGGATTGTTGAGGTCTTAATCGCGCATCATCTGAAGGTAGAAAACAAGAAGCCGAATTTGTTATTATAATAACTTATTAAAACGGTATGCAACACTACAAATATACTTAGTTTCAATTACAAAAAAAAATTCCTCCTATTATCTCAGGTGTTTCTTTTTTCTTATATACTGACATAAAGGAATTTCTTTAGATAAAATTCATATAAAGACATTGAAGAAATGATGTGCAATGATGGCCCATTTATGGAAAAAAAAATGGATATTATTAGCATTCCAAAATATCGGAAAGACTTTAAAAGAGCTATTAAATTTGACTCCCACAAATTTTGTTTGAATGTCTAAATTGGTCCATAATTCTAATTTTTAAATGTAAAGAAATAGTTAAATGTAAAAATATGAATTTAATCAATTGTTAACTTATTAAACTTATCGCATTCACAAGTAATATTGCATATATATATACACACACACACACTATATACGTTTATATAATTACTAACTATTTAAACATAAATAATCAATCTCAAAGCTTTTAAGTCATAATTTTGTATACTATAGGTTTTCTAACATAATCAGTTGTTTTGACCTTTCAAAATATCGCTGGCCATTTAAAGTAACTCACCTAAAAGTTTTTCTTTATTAACCTATTTATTTCTATAATAAGTTTTGGAGAGGGTAATCATATCATCATGCATCAAGTTCAATAGAATGTAATTATATTAATTTTGACATGCATATAGCTTTACTAATAAAGGCAAATCACTTAAAATTTTGATACAGGATAAAATTATCTAGTACAGAAGTGTTGATCAAATTTTGTCTCATGTAAATAATAGAACTCAAATGGTTGACACGTATCTGATATTATAAAACTGCCAAGATCCACGTACTTTTATATTATAAAACTACCAAGATTCACGTACTTCTATATTAAGATATCGAGTTTATATATCATGCAAAATATTTCAACCATGGAGATTTCTACTCAAATTTAAAGATATATGAGCACATAGATCAATTTGCACCGTTTTGTGTCACAAATAGCTTCAAATACATGCAAATGCTTGGAATAACACAAACATATCAAACAATTCTTGTGCTAGAAGAGCTAATCCAAGATAAAAAATTTCTTCTTGAAACTATGCAATAATTGTACACTCTGAATATTTTTTTTGGATTAAGATTCCTTTGATTTAAAATAAGTGGGAAACTTAAAATAGAGATGTCATTTCTACATCAAGAAAAAACTTTTATCTCAACAAACAACTCAAATAAAAGACAAGTAGGACTAAAAGAATTGAAAATAATGACATTGAATTAATTCTTATTAACTATCACTAGGCCAAAGAATAGAAAAAAAATCATTTTTATATTAAAACTTTTAAGAAGATAGAATGATCTGTTATGCTTGCTTATCTATAAATTCAACATGGTGCTTGAGCCCTAGTTCGCACAGACATCACTACAAGAATTTGTGACATCGAAATGTACACATAGCGAGACTATATATATTACAGAACATGGGTGAAAATCATATGTATTAGAGTCGTCTCTAATAGATCTATAGAACAATGAGAACCAGTAACACAAAAATAGTAACCAACACACACACACACACACACACACACACACACATATATATATATATATATATATATGAAAAATTCAGAAATAGAGAACAATAAGCAACATTCCCTCAAGAACATAAAGATTCCTTAAATATAAAAGACTCAATAAAACCAAAAACCCTTTTGAATTTCTCTTTAAAGAGTTCAATAAATAAAAAGTTGAAAGACTCATTTGAAAAAATAAACATACATAAATAAATTAAAAAAAAATTTACCTTCACCAATGTCTTTAGAGAGGAAAAAAAAAAAAATTAAGATGGTGGTTTATGAGAAATGATGTCTGAAAATTCTTAGAGATTTGTAATTCTACTGCAATGAAGACGAAGAAAGAAGAGATGGGGTATATGATGTGTTAGGAACTGAACCTAAACAAAATTATGCCAATTCATTAGATACCTTTTTAGCCTATAGTCAATGTAATGAGTAAGTGCCAATTGATATTTTTTAGAATTTGCATCACTGAATTTGTAATCTTTTAATTTATTTTCAAATAAAGCAATATTTTTCAAACATAGGTTACCTCTACAAAATTAAAGTTATCATTTCATGGTTGTATTTATAGAGTATCTTTAGATTTCATAATTTTATCATTTACATATTCTTCAATGAGGGAAGTCATAAGCAAGTCTGTCAATGAAAATGATAATTATAATCTACTTAAGGAAAGTAAAGCTATTCATTTTATTGGAATTTTAAGGAGAAGTAAAGATACTCGCGGGTCATTTTTCTATTAATTTCTTTAGAAATTTAAGATGAAATCAATTTAAACTTTTAGAAACTTTAAGGAATTGAGAGAGTTGAGAAAGTTGTTTCGATTTTTTTTCGAATGACATGAAGTCTTCGAAGAGTGGAAAAATTATTTTCCGATATTAAATGGAACTTAAAGAAAAAAAATTGTTTCAGAAATTAGTATATATTTTTAAATGCTATTAGGTGCTTTAATTTTTCTTATGGATGAAAAATTACTAATGATAAACTTTAATTCTAAAAAATCCAAAAAAATTGCTTTTAAAATTTAAGAAACCATTCTATCAATTATCCATTCCAAAGTGCAGAAATTCAGCTTCATATATTTAAGGATTCTAGATGACAAAATTTCTTGTGAGTTGCTATTGTTTCCAAAATTAAAAAACTTAAAAGAATAGAGATTTTGTCTTTGGTTTTTGGTCAAATTTTATTGTAATACTTATTTTTTTAGAAAAATAAAGCTTAAGGAATGACTAAGATAGGGTACTTTACAATGTCAATTAGTAGTTGTTTGAATTGTTATCAATTGTAAACATAGCCAATGGTAATTTTTAAGTACAGGCAAGGTGAAAATGAATGCAAGTAATTAGAAATTCAATGTAAAAGAAAATAGGTTACTAGAGAATTTGCGTAGAATACTATATACAGACCTTTCAAAAATAATTATCAGAGAAATATTTGCAATTAATAAAAAACAAAAATAAAATTTGTGATTCGTAGAAGGAGTTTCATTCTTCAATTGCTAGCTATGGAATAATACATAAGACGTCAAAACCGTGTCCTAGAAGGTTTGCGATTGCATGGCAATTTTTTCGTGCGATTGCAAGGTAATTATGTTGCTTACATATGGCAAGTTAATTGTCCCAAGTAGACACAAATTCAACATACGCACATGACAGAAATGGGACGAACTCTAAATTTCACTAGAGATTCTCATAAATAAATGGTGTGATTTGTTGCTAAAACAGTGAAAAGGAGAAGTTCCTATAGAAAACAAAGGCTACCACGGGCAATGTGTTTCAAACACAACCCTTGCTTTCAGGGCCTACATAAACTACCAAGAATACAAAGAAACAACGTAGGTCATGTTTTAGAAGAGGGTCATGGTTCCCTTGTTTGCTTGGAGTTTTCCGAGAACACTTACATAGATAGGTTACTAAAATGGTGTTATATTTATATCCATTGAGCATTACTATCTCAAAGATAATTAGTTCAAGATCTTTGATCATAACTAATATCGGTTTTTAATCGTTTGTTGTACGAAATTTGAAATTGTGTATAAGTTAACTAGCATTTATCTTTCAAGTCAATCGTTAAATAACAACTTATAGTACATAGGAAAAAGTCATGCATTGTTGGTTATTAATTACGTTTTGTTTACTCAATGTAGTTTGTTTATAGTTTTAGATTTTTTGCTTTTCCTTCAGCCAAGATTAAACTTCTTCAGATTGCTTTAAAAACTTTGGAGTCGCAGACTTGCTGTCCACGACCCCACCCCTTTTTTTTTAAAAAAATCTCCAATGTCAAAAACTTGTAATAGAATTATTATTATTTTTAAATAATTAATATTTTTATTATAACTTTTATTTATAATAAAAAATAAGTAGATAAGCCCCAAATCAGTTTCTATAGTCTATTAGGGAATAATACAAATAATATTGTGTTTAATTGAAAAGTTACTCATGAGAATGGAAAAATTATGGAGAGTATGTATTATGCTTTATTATTGACATTTTGCTCTTATTTGAATACTAAAAACTATTATGTGTAGAAAGGATACTGTTAAATACGTCTGGTTCTTAGAATTTAAATGTTGCCTATCTTTTTTTCATTTTAAGGTAAGAGTGATGAACTATTATTAATTGAAATAAATAGATTATAAGTACAATCATTCCTTTCGATATCAACTATTATAATAATCATATCATGCTCAATAACACCTTACTATCACAATAGAAAATAAGTCCTACTATGTAGTAGATTAACTCCTGTTATACATCAAACAACATCCCACGAACCTGCTAGGGTTCGAACTCATAACCTTTTATTTACTAATTGTTATACATGATCATGTATCAATTGTGCAGTGGTAAAAATAGTGATGTACAAAAAACTATCTAGTTATACAAATTTATTATCTAAAGTCTTTTGTTTTGGATTGTTCACAAGCAATTATGATATAATAAGAATTGGTAATTTCTATCTACAACTTTTTGGTTGTCTATTGTTTTTTTTATTTTGTTTTATATTCAAGTGATATTATATTAAAAAACAATTGGCATAGAAATAAAGTAACAATGTACGTGGAGAATTATTTATACTATATAAAAAAGAAAAACTTCATTTTTTTTCTCACAAATAGCGGTTACTTATATCGCGACACTAATTTTTTTCAATTATAAAAAGTGCTCTTATACATTTTCAACCACCCCTAGTCAAATTCTTCTTCTCATCTATAGTATCTATACTAATATGAAAATTTCAGCAACACCAATGATTTTTTTTTTTGTGTTGATAATATCCCTAACTTAATTTTATTTAATTTGTTAATTTTTTGAAATATAATATGTTGGTTAATATATATCTTATTCTTATCTATAATATATTTTAAGATGTAAATAATTATTTATTATATGCATACAAGGATAGTGTACCATAACGACTAGTATTTAATAATGTAAGTACATGGATGGTCCATTAAGTTTATGTTTAGAATAATTTTAGTGTATGATCTTTATTTCCCCACAATAGCATTCTAAAGTTTATATTTTATTTCGAATTAGTCACTCTTTTAGTGAAAATCTGGTTGAAATTTGACTTTATTTTTAATTTATTCAATTTAGTCCTAAACTTTTTAAAAAATTTATATTGCTCCATATTTTTGGGGATAAAAAGTATTATAGCTCAGTACAAGAAATGATGTCATTAGCAATAATGCAAATTCCTAGTAAAATAGTGAAATTCCTTACTAATTTACATAGACATGAATTTAACAAGAAAATATTTGTTGTTAGCTCGTCGTTGAGTTTATTATCAAATTATTTTGTTAATTTTGCTAGAATTTTACTAAAAAACATTTGGGGAAATTTTTTAAATTTTTTGGCAAAACCAACTATGAAATTTTGCAATATTAAAATTCTTTTTTAATTATAAATTCTAATATTAATTTAGAAATGAAAAGAACATAAATTCTTATTCCTTGCTAATTCTTTCCTATGACCAACAAATTTACTTTCCTTTTTAATTTTCAAAGCTATTGTCATAATTTCTTGTAGTGGCTTCCAACCCAAAGCGTTAGTTTAGTGCTTATCTAAAGGCCAACAACATATTTGTAGAAATTTAAAAGTTAGAAAATTATATTGCTCTTGGATTCATGCATACCTTCATCCATTTTTTTTCACATGCAAAAACTAATAAAAAAATAATAAAAAAGTATTTTAGCCCATATTTTCACAACAAAAAAAACCTTCATCTAGGTGTGTATTAGTCCAAGAGCATTATAATTTTGTCAAAATCAGTTCAAGTTTCTTACCATATGCTGTTGACCCTCAAAGGAGCAACTCTTAAATAAGCACCAACAACAATATTTTATATGGGAAGCTATAGTATTTTTTCACCCATAATAAAGATCAATAATATCTTTAAAATTTAAGGAATCAATTCAAATTTCATAACGGTCAATGATATTGTGCAAAATATAAAGTTTAGCGAGTGAAAATAAGGAATTAAAGTGATTTTTAACATGAACTTAAGGTAGCAATTAGGGTACTTACTCTAAAATATATTAATAACTTGAAAATAAATATATATAGCATGTGTAGGTCGAGACAGGATCCTAAAACTAGTAGTTGAACATTGATTGTGGATAAACATTTTTAAAATAAAATTCAAAATTTTCTATAACACCACCCAAAAAAGTGGATCTCAGCTGAAGAAAAAGAAACCCTAAAATTGTAAACGAACTTCATTTAGTAGATGAAATGTAATTATTAACAAACAATTCCATGAAATTTTCTTACGTACTATGAATGGTTATTCAGTAATCTACTTGAAAGATAAATGTTAGTTAAATTATCACTATTGTAAAATTGAGTACAACAAATGCTAGTAAAAGGCAATGTTGATCGTGATCAAAGGATGTCTTCAAGATAGTAATGTTCAATGAATATATGTGTAACACCATTTTTAGTAAACCATCTATGTAATTAAATTGGAAGTGATGCAACATTTATTTATGAATCTATTGACAACTTTAGGATTTTCCTGTTTCCACCATGTACATATGTTGAATTTATGTCTACTTGGTAGACTCAAACTCTTCGTACGTATAACATAATTACCATGCAATCGTGCAATAAAAAACTCCTCGTACGAACAACATAATTACCATGCAATCGTGCAATAAAATTACCATGAAAACATCAATTATGATGTCTTATATTCCTTGCTAGAAATTGAAGAATGAAACTCCTATGCATCACAATGTGTACTTCAATGTTGTAAATACTTTTTATGCTTGGTCTACAAAAGGAATTCATAAACATTATACAACATCATATTTCCTTAATAACCTATTCTTTATCACTTTTAATTTCTTTCTCGCCTTCATTTCCACTTTGTATGTAACTACAAAATTACCGTTGAAGATGTTTTACAATCTACAAACAATTTAATTAGCCACTTGACATCCCTATCTTAGTTATGGCTAATTAATATATAAGATATATTTTTCTAAAAAAAAAATTAATAATAATGGAAATCACCATGCATATAATTTACTGAATTTGAAAGTACCAAATACAAAATCACTAATCTTTTAAGTTTCTTAATTTTAGAAGCAACAACGGTAACTCACACGAGAAATATATCATCCTGACTCCATTAAGATATAAACCCAAATTTCTACATTTTGAAGTTAAATTATATCATCTTGACTCCTTAAATTTGAAAAGCATTTTGGTTGGATGTCTTAGAATTAAAATTTGTCTTAATGAGGTTTTAGTAATTTTTCCTTCACCAAAAAAATTTATAAGTAGCTAATATCATTCCAAATATATACTAATTTATCAAACTATATATGTTGTCTTTAAGTTTTAATTATTTCTTGATATATTTAACATGACAAAATGATGTTTCCAGCAACCTTTAAAAGACTCCATTTCATTTGACCAATAACTCGGAACAACTTCTTCAACGCAGGTTGGATTCCCTATGGTGTTTTACATTTTGTATTGATATCATTTTTTTTTCCAATACTTATCTGTAAAATCCCAATAAAAGTCATTGTTAACTTAAAGTGAATTAGAATTATGATTTCATCAACAAACTTACATGTGAACATGATAAACCTATAAAATCTAAAAACAATCTGAAAATACTAACCATGAACCTTAATTTGCAAGTAGAGGTAACCTTTGCTTAAAAGTATGGCATTGTTTGAAAAAGAAAAGAAAAAATTACAAATTTACTATATAAATGATGAACATATAATTGGTACTTACTCATTGCGTTGATTATATAGGCTGAAAAGGTATTTGATGAATTGGCATAATTTTTTCGGATTTACTTCCTAACATAATATAGTCATCTTCTTCTTTCTTCATCTTCATCTCTCTTATGCTTTCACATAATTGCAGTACAATTATATATCTCTAGAAAAGTTTTAGCATCACCTCTCACGAGCACCATCTCAATTTTTCCTTTCAAAAGACACCAACGACAATTGGTGAAGGTAATTTTTTTTCCTCTCTTATGCTTTCATTTTTTTGTTTATTAAACTCTTTAAAAGAAATTTAAATGGGTTCTAATCATTTTGAGTTTTTGTTTTTAACATGAATCTTTATGTTCTTGAGAGAAGGTTATTTACTTTTTGCTATTTTGAATTTTTGAATTTAGTCATTTATAAATATTTTCGTCATATTTATATGTACTTTTGTGTTATTGGTTCTCATTGTTCTAGAAATCTATTTGTCATGATTACAGTACATGGTTTTTATCCATTTTATGTGATATATATAGTCTTGGAATATATACATTTGAATGGATCTTAGCCACAATTTCTTGTCATGATGTATAGCTATGCGAACTAGGGGCTTAAGAATCATGTTGAATTTATAAATGGATTCAAGAAGGATATGAAAATATGATAAACTTGCACTATTGTTTTTGTTTTTAATTTCATTGCAATCTCTATTTGAGAAATTTGGGGATAGAATAGACATTATTTGATTCTAGACAGTTATATGCAATGTCAGTTTATTCTATTTCTCTTAAAATATTTGGGGATAGAAATTAATCAATATCATTTATTTTCACTTTTCCTAGGATCTTATTCACTGGAATTAGATGAACAACTAAAATTACATTACTTGATTTCTATTTGAGTTGCTAATTTTGAGATAAAAGTATTTTTCTTGAGGTCGAAATTGCATCTCTATTTAAGTTTTCCACTTCTTTTATACTGAGAATCTTAATACCAAATAAATTATTTATCCTACACAATTATTATTATTTGTATAGTTTCATGAAGACAATTTTGGTAGCTCTTCTAGCCTTTGCATGCATTTGAAACTACTTCTAGTCGACACAAATAATGGAAATTGATCTATTTGCTCATATATCTCTAAATTTGAAGAAATCTACATGGTTGAAACATTTTGAATGATGTATATACTCAATATCTTAATATAAAAGCATTGTGATGATTTTGAATCAAAATTTGCTATATGTATTCCAAAATATCATCAAAATTTCATAATTGTTGTTCTTCATATGTATTCCAAAATAGTAACGTGTCAACTATTTGAGTTCCATTATTTACAAGCGACAAAGTTTGATCAACTTTTGAGTTCTAAATACTTTTTATGTTACATCGAAAATTTAAGTAATCTATATCTATTAGTAAAGCTACGCATGTGGAAATTGACACAATTTGATTCTATTGAACTTGATGCATGATGATATGATTATTGTAGCTAGAAAAAAACTAGCTTAATAAAGAAATGTTGAATGTTTAGTTCAATTACTTTAAACTGTCAACGATATTTTGAAAGGTCAAAACAATTGATTATGTCAGGAAACTCAACTACTTGTCGTGCACAACTTTTAATCACTTCATAGTATATATGATAACGGAAAACCTAAGATAAACAATATAATATGTTTTGGTAATTGAAACTAAATTTATTTGTGGCATTGCATAACATTTTAATTATTATAATAACCATTTTGGCTTCTTGTTTTCTATCTTGAGATGTTGCGCGATTTTGACCTCAACAATCCAGCTCCGTCTGAAGATGTGAACGCGAATCTAGAGCTTGGGTTACCTTCTGTTCAAGTCATGGAAAATCAAAATACTAATAATCACGGAGTAACCGTCATCTACCATAGACCTTCTGAATAAGTAAAGATTTACATAATTAGACAACAATATTAAATTTAGCTTTATATTTGTCATATAATTTGGAGTGTTATGATTTATCTCAGATTTTCAATAGGCCCAGAAAAAATCAAAGGATGATTCGATATGCTAATGTTGGATATGAAGGACACCACACAAGTTTTCAGATATTACCACATCTTGGTTTTCTTCTTATACGAATTTACGAAATCAAAAAGCATATTTTTACTTCTTAAAGTACAAAACTAATTAACGATAAAAAAGAAAAGAAAAAAACATGATGGAGATGATGAAGTTTATAGAGAATTAAATGAAGAAAAATAAAATATTTATTTCTTAGTAAAGTTTGTACCACGCTTTCAAATTATGATAGTCATTAGTGATATACGTATTTATTTAGTTTAATAAATATGGTTAGGAATGTTTTTTTCATATTGATAGTTACTCCATTAACTATAATACTTTTAGAATTTGTAAGAAACACCAATACAGTGGATCGAAAAAGAAACATATAGTTTCAATATATTCTATAGAAATAATAATTATGCACTTTTTTCATTTTGACTATGGAAAATTTCAAATCTATAGAGATAAAATTTGATAACAATACTATTTTCATTTTATATAAATTGACCACAAACTATTATTAAAATGGGTTGAGAGTTTTGTCTTGATAACATCAAATAGTTGATGAATAAATTCTTTACTTGTGTGTGATACCTAATTTAAGTTGTTAACCATTCTCTTAGAAAGATGCCTCTTTTTTTCTTTTTCGACTATAAATCTAGAGTTCGATGAATAAACAAAAAGTGTTATTTAAACTATTGCTAAGGTAGTATTTACTCTTACAAAATAGGGTAAATTACATCTACCTCCCCTGAGGTTTGGCAAAATTACAAATACCCCCTCGTTGTTTGAAAAATTACAAATACCCCCCTAATGTTTGATAAAATCATGTAATCCTTGGATGGAGGCATAGAAATGTCAATTTTGTCCTTACATTATTTTTTTTTTTTTTTTAAAAAAATTAAAATCTTATAAAAATATTGAATGGGATGGATGAAAAAAATTTAAAAATTATAAAAAAAATTATCGCCTTAGTTGATAAAAAAATATTTTTTTAAAAAAAATAAATAAAATTATAAATTTTAATTCATAAGGGTATTTTAGTCAGTTCACTATAAAAAATGCATAGATTGGGGTAATTGTTAGACGTCCCTTAAAATTAGGAGGGTATTTGTAATTTCTCAAACAACGAGGGGGTATTTATAATTATGCCAAACCTCAGGGGTGGTAGATGTAATTTACCCTATAAAATAATAAATATACGTAATACTCACCCCTTATAATTAAGTATTTAGATAATATTGCCCTTATATTGTATATATATATATACACACATATTGGTAGTTCAAAGAATTATTTTGACATTTCACATTTTAATTTGATTAAAATTTTCATAATTGAAAAAATATATTTTAATTATAATAAAAATATAATTAGTAAGTTAAATAGTTCAAATTTTATTACATTTTACAAATTCAAAGTTAAATAATGAATGAGCACAATAAATACACAAATCTTTCATATAATTGTTTTTGTTAATTTGGTAATAAAATTAAGTTATTAACTATTTAAACTATTAGATAAAAATGAGTACTTACAAATCCTATTTTAAATATATTTTATTAGAAAAATATGACAATATATTTATTCTTTTTTTTTTCTAAAAGTGTAACTTTGGTGGAAACAGATATATTAGTCAATTTCTTTGTAAAAGTATATATGAGTTGTTTAAATTATTACTTTATTTTTAATTTTTAATTTTCCACTTACTAAAAGTTCTTGTTTTATAGAAAATAACTTGGTGACGGTTTGATGTGCAAACTACTAAAATATATTGAGAATACTATAATTATTCAATGCATGAGGGATAATTTTATCCAATCATTCAATTTAATGGGGATAAATGTTACCTTTATTAGTTTAGTAGGGTAAATAATTCCTCAGCGATAGTTGAGGCAAAGTGTATTTAACTCTAAACACAAAAGGAAACTATAAATAACTTTCTTGTCCAAATGTAACTTTCTATTTTGTATTTTAGACACTTCAATTTTCCTCATTGGAATTTGGGGTTCCAAAATTCTTTATCTCTTACTTCTGATTTAAAATGTATTCTAACTAACACCTTTTACATTCGCAGCAAGTCAGGGTAATAATAACAATATCCGTCATACAATTCACACAACACAAGCAAATGATAGGCTTTATCACATTGCACAACATTGAGAAGTCCCAAAATTGAGAAGGAGCCTACACATATATTGAACCGTTTACATCTCATATATAATGCCCAACACCCAAACATCAGTATATATACATCTATCTTTACAGAGACGCATATATATTGATGTTAATTCTTCCAACTTATATACACCCAACAACCTAAAGCAATCTATTTATATGACATAGAAGATTGTGGAGTTGTTTGGTAGAGAATAGAGATAGATCTCAAGAAAAAAGAATTCACGCATATATATTAATTACACCAAAAGCAAAAAGCACTACTCAACATCTATATATCTTTTACTTGTTAAATTAATTTACTTGAATATTTTAAGTAACGAGTTAACCAATCATAACAACAACACTCATCCAACCTCACCAATACTATCATTATGCCCATCCACCTCAATATATCAAACATATATATACTAAAATGAAAAAACTACAAGAAATCAATACACCAAATAACTTAATATTAACAAATCGATGTACCAACAAATCGATGTACAACAAATCAATACACAAAATAACTTAATATATCAACAAATCAATGTACCAACAAATCAATACAATAAATAACTTAATATACCAACAAATCAATAAACCAATAAACTCAATATACCAAACTACTCATAATATACAAAAATTGGTAAAAATAAAATAAATACCTCCACAAAAATTGGTAAAAAGAAAATAAAAGCCTGGAGGATGACGGCGCTGAAAATAAAAATCTGTAAAAATAAACAAAAATTCATAATAAAAATCTGTAATGAACCCTAAAGTCTAAAGTTCATAATAACATTTTAAAATCTGTAAAAATAAACAAAAATCGTAGAAAAACTATAACATAAATCTATTCACGGATCGACAACGGCGGCGGCGAGTCGACGGCGGCGGCGAATCGACGGCGACTGAGACGAAAGAGGAGAGGTGAAACGAAAAAGAAAAAGAGAAAGAGAAAGAGAAAAACATACCATAAACAGCGGCGGCCGGCGAGCACAGGCGGCGGCTGGCGGATGCGGTGGCTAGTGTGGCGGCGGGTGTGGAAGAGAAGAGGGGGAGAAGGAAATGGAAAAGGGAGAAATGTAGATAGAAAAAAAAACAAAGAAGAGGTGAATAAAATTGGAGAAAAAGTAGGGAGAGAGTGGACCGGCCAAATTGGGAAAAGGGGGAAGAGAGAAAAAAAATGATGAGAAGGAAAAGAGAGAGGGAAAATGAAAAATTATGGAGAACATTTTTCGACTGAATTTCTGACGAATTTCCGACGCAACTTGTAAATCCGATCCAATTTCGTTCCAAAACAGTCGGAACATATTTTTTTAATTTATTTAATAAAAGCAATAAAAATCAAAATAATTTTGTTTAGGACCCCTAATAATTCATCATTAAATAATAAATTGTTATTACAACGCAATTGAATATAATATAAAAAATAATAATTGTTTTTTCATGTTTACAAAACAAGAATATGAAAATTAAATGTTACAACTTACAAGTACGTTGTTATGATCAACTATCGTTACACTACATAATTCAATCGAACCATCCGATTTGAAATCCAACTGTTAGATACAATCATCTAGATCCCATATTGCTTTTCTTTAAGTTTCACATAAATCCGGCTTGCCGATGTAGATATATCGTGTTTAAAAAATTATGTTACTTTTTTAGGATGAATACGGAGGACATTTTCCGACTGAGTTTCTGACTGATTTCCGACGCAACTTGTGAATCAGTTCCAATTTCGTTCCAAAAGAGTCGGAAAATATTTTTTTAATTTATTTCAAAAAACCAATAAAAATCAAAATAATTATGTTTAGGACCCCTAATAATTCATCATTAAATAATAAATTGTTATTACAACGGAATTGAATAGAATATCAAAAATAATAATTTTTTTTTCATATTTACAAAACAAGAATATGAAAATTAAATGTTAGAACTTACAAGTATGTTGTTATAATCAACCATCGTTACACTACATAATTCAATCGAACCATCCGATTTGAAATCCAACTGTTAGATACAATCATCTAGATTCCATATTGCTATTTTTAGTTTCACATCGATCCGGCTTCCGAATGTAGATATATATCGTATCTGAAAAATTATATTACTTTTCTAGGATGAATACGGAGGATATTTTTCGACTAAGTTTCTGACTGATTTCCGACAAAACTTGTGACTCCATTCCAATTTCGTTACAAAACAGTCGGAAAATACTTTGGAAATCCAAAAATTAAAAAAATTCAAAATAATTATGGAGTTTCCGACCATCATAATCCGTCGGAATAAGCATCCCAAATATAACATTTAGGGACGAAAGTTGCGACGGCAAGTCGTCGAAAGTTTCTTTTGGAGTCTTACCGTCGCAAATACAATTAAACTGTGGCAAACTCCGTCGGAACTCTCCGACAGTTTATGTGTCGTCGGAAAAAATGGTCGCAAAACTCAAAAGTTATATTTTTCCGACTAAATTTTGAACGATTAGCAACGGAAGTACTTTCGCTTCCTAATTTCCGACAAAATTTGATAGGACATGTTATATTGTCCGACGGATTGTGCAATATTTTCGTCTATGAAAGAATTCCGTCGGAAAAAAATAAAATATGTTACAAAACCGTCGGAAGTTGGGAGGGATTTTGCGACCAATATGAATCGTCAGAATTTCGTCCCAATAAAATATTTTTTTGTAGTGTGATTACATACCTTAATGCATATATAGATCTTTTTCTATATCTATCTCCAAATGTATCAACTTGTTATCTTTGTATTAGTATCTATGTCTAAATTGGTATTGTCTATGTACATTAAAAGCAATTTGATTCATAAACTTTATCGACAAGTATTTATAAATCAAATTGGTATTGCTTGATAATCGCTTAAATGCTAATGAGTTTTTTTTTTTTTTTTTTTTTTTTTGGTCTTTTTGCATACTGTAAATCATGTTTTGCCGTATGTTTCAGTCTTTTAAAATGTTTGCTGTAATTATAAAAACATTTACAACATTGATCACTGTGGTTTATGATGAGCCATAAGTTTAATTATCTTTAGTTCTCTCTCTCTCATACAGATTCTATGTTAATTTACTCATAGAATTATCTTTATGATAAAGCTATTTTATATTATTTTTTAACATGAATCATATCTTGAAATAGTATCTATCCCACTCCTATGTAGACTCTATATTAATTTAATAATAAAACACTATCCCTCTCTCTTTCTCTCTCTCTCTCTCTCTCTCTCTCTCTCTCTCTCTCTCACACACACACACACACACACACATAAATTCTAAATTTATTTATAAATCAGTACTAACTTCCCAAATTAAATTACCCTTATGATATTTATTTAAGACATCAACCAAGCCTTGATTTTCTTTGTTCTAATTTAGTTGTTAGTTTCTCCTATCTTAATGACAACTTATGTTTAATGTATTTATCTAAATTATATATATGTTAATAAGTTTTTACACTCCTCATGTATATCTTTTTCATTTTCAGAAAAAATTGAAAAACACATTATAAGCCCATGATTGTACTCTTCGTTATTTTTTTGGAAAGTTACATATACTTTTAACTTTGATCATTTCATGTTGTAACTATGTAGCAAAATTTTATTACTACTTTTAAACAAGTAGATGAGAATCTAATACACTATGAATTCCACAAATAAATTCATAATTATTGGTGATCGATTTCACTCAAACTTCTTGGTGCTCTCTATTTAACATGAATTTTATTTGATTTGTCCATTTATACATTGACATGCATGTGTTTGTGTGCAATAATGAATTATGAATTGTTACACATAACATGGGAGAATCTCCAACTTCCTTTTCTGTTTTTAGTAAAACTCATCTGTACTTAGATGAGTGTTTTGCCAAGGACCCCTTGTCGTTTGTTAATAATTCAAAAAAATAAGAAATGTTTAAAACAAAAAATAAAATTCTTCTAAACATTTTAAGTTAGGTGTAGTATTCTCATGCATAATGGTCAATGAAAATAAAATATAGTAATTCTAGCCTATGAATCCACAAAATCCGTCGTACCCGTCATCCATTGTTACTTGCTTATAACTTTCATGTGCAACATCATTCGCTACTTAGTCTGCTAGTATGTTTCCTTCCCAATAGATATGTCTAGTCGTTATGTCCATTTTATGAACAACTTTTCATCCACATCCGCAGTCACTGCAACCTTACATCCCCTATTTGGAGCGTTTGAAAGTCAACAATGACAATATTTTTCAAGTATAGCCATAGAGAATTAATCCTATACTCCATTGCTAGCGCCTTGCCCTTTAGCCATAGGTGATAGTTTAATCATCATATTCCTTCATTAGCAATGACCCTATTGAAATATGACCAAACGTCCCCTTTGCCATCCCAAATTACCCCCTCCTCCCACCCCGCCATGCATGGGTTGCTGAGACTTGACCCATCTATGTTGACCTTTAACCACCCAAGTGAAGGTAAGAACCAAAGCACCACCTTCAGCTTTGATGAGTTGGATCTCTAGAATATGAAGCCTAATCGAATCGCCACCATTTGATCCCTTTTTCAGTAGTACATTGTCTAATTTGGGTACCGTAAACATCCATCAAGTGATTAAGCACATTCACAATAATCCTAAAAATGAAGAACTTCTTCCCACTTTGCTACGTTACTTTCCCTTCCACCCACAAAAATCATAGTATAAGAAGTAGCATCAACCTGCTAATATGATGTTTTAAGGTAAAAGGGGTGAACTACTTTCCATGTCGGAAATCACTATTGCCAAATTGTTAGTGATTGGCATGTCCAATCCAAATGGCCTAGCAAATACTTCCAAACCAGACGTGCCTTTGATCAATCAATGTGGCATGTTACAAGAATTTGCAACGTGTCGCAAAAGCAACACAAAGTTGTTGTGGTTGTTTATTTTGGCAGTTACATCGGTTTAATTTCAAATCCACTAATGTAGAAAATTCTTAAGCTTTCCATTCTCATATGATGTAAGAAAGTTGATTGGCAATAGGTCAACAAGAAGTGATTCATGATGCTCAAAGATAGGCCATTGTTCATTAGGGACAATTTACGGATCAACAAATTCCCACAAATAGAATGAAAAGTGGGTCCATGTAAATGATCGACCTCACAAACAACAACACTCTCATCTTGTCCTATAAAGATTTTTTATTGAGTGATATAGAAGTCTGTTGTATTTAAATATGGTAACACGTTGCCATAATTTTTACGAACACAATAGTAACATTATTTCTCTTCCCAAGATCATTTCAACTAGGCTATAGGGTTGTTATTCACAACAGGAGATGGTTATTTGATTTTTTGTTAGAAGACCATAGCAAAAACTTGTGATAAATATCTAACATTAGAAGTCCCCATAATTTTTGCTCTATTTTGCTATAGAAACTTTTCTCAACAAGCGGCATGCAAATTTGCGTCGAATTTCATGATGCACAAGTCATTGCAATTTCGCACCAAATATTATCACCGATTTCATGATAACTATTTTGCTATAGAAACTTTTCTCGGCAAGCGGCATGCAAATTTGCGTCGAATTTCGTGAATTTTGCACCAAAAATTATCACGGGTTTCATGATTTCTATTTTCAATTAGATGTTATTTGATGCTTCGCAATACAGTTCACATCATAAAGTGCAAAAAATATAATTATTCACAAAATGTCCATCTCTATTTGATGTTTTCTTATATTCTAAGTTCCTAATGACGCTTAGCAACTATATTTATAACCTTTTTTATTGTTTATTCAGTTCTCATTTGAGTAACGGTTCATAAAACTTCATCATACTTTTTTAGCTAATGGATTATGTTCCGTAAGATTCTAAGCGTAAAAAAAATTGCAAACGAGAAATAGGATGACGTGCTATCCGAGAAATTAGAGAGAAACAAGTTATGTCCTTTGGCTTATATTTCTTTTTAACATTGGAGGAAAAGATAATATGTTCAACGAAATGCTTATATGAGTTACATCATCCTGGTCCTTATAAATGCTTGGTGAAATGTAATTAGTTTTTCTAGAATTTTGGACCACATAGGATGGAGAAATTATATTTTGGGTAAATTATATTTTTTCATTTGAACTATGCCTGCTTTTATACTTTGCCATCAAAACTTCTTTTTGTGTAAACTTACCATCTCAATTTTTCAAAATTTGCACTTCGCCATATATGATCTTATTTTCGTTGATTGTTTTGTTGGAAAAATATAACATGTTGTGCATATGTAAATAATACCACATCACAGAACCTTTAGATATTGCATGTGTACTGCATGTGACGTTCGACAAAATTTGGTCGAAAAATAGTTATAAATGGCAAAAAACAAATTTCATAAAGTTGATATGGTAAGTTTATACAAAAAAAAAAATTAGATGCTAAAGTGTAAACACGATCACAGTTTGAATGGAAAAATGCAATTAACCCTCATATTTTTTTCCCTCCACTTCATCACTAAAATGAATTTGGTCTCCTATCTTATATGGGTTATGGATTTGATCCGTCAAGCTATGAGTTTTGCACACATTTGAACCCATCTATCTAGTTTCCATCCAAAACTAACGAGAGGAGCTATTCCAACAATTTTTCAACTATAATTAAGAAAATGAAAGAAGAATCAAACAAGAAACAGATCAAATTTTGGGTGGATTTTGGGATTTTTTTTACGGATTTGGGGATTAGGGTTTGTGCAGAGAGGAAATTGGGAATACTAGGGATGCGAATTGAAAGAATGGTTGAATAGTTACCTTCCATCCCATTTCGCCTCCACATGTGACTCACTTGTGCAATCCCATTAGCTTTGAAAGGAGACTTTACAACAACGATCAAATATATGTAAAATTGGTATTGATGTGTGTCTAATCCACCAAAAATATTCCTACTAAAACCTTGTAAAAGTGATGAGTAGGGTCGAATCTACAGAGATTAGTTTTAAATTAATTCCTTCAAATAAGAACAAAAATGGGGCGGTTTTGTTTAAAAATCTAAGATCTGAAAATTAAAAAAGAAAAAGAAAACAATTGAAAAGAGAGTTATGTGAGAAAGACATTCCAGTTAAAGATAGGATCATGCTCAATTCCACAGTTGATCATTGATGCAAACATAACATTCATTAATAATAGATATATTCGTTATGTTCATTGGTACGACCTAAAAACCTCAACTTTCCTTACCTTTTCGATAGTCAAGGAACGTCCATTGACTAAAATTTCAAATCAGTAGACAACCTTGGGAACGTACTCAAGATTTAATCTACCGACAATACTAAGAAGCAGAAAGGTCCAATTCTAACCACTAAATTCCTATGATGATTTATTTAAGTTAGATTGTGCATTCCCCATAATATAATTGAAAACTTCTACATAATCAATTATGCCTCGTTGCCACTAGTTATTGAACTAAACAAACAATTATAGATTTGCAAGTTCAATTGGCTAGGCCAATATTCTTAACAATGATACGGATCCTATCATCCATAAATCAGATTATTTGTAATAAAAGCACAGAGAACAACACAAATACCAATATGAATGAAAGTAGAAAGTATAAATTAGATCTCACAACTCGTCGGAATTAAGCATTCACCGAATCTTTAACCAGAATAAAAACACTAGCCCAGCATGTTAATAGAAGAAAACATAAGAAGAAGAAGAGAAGAGCAAAAGTTATTTCAAATGTGAAATACATCACCTATTTATACTAACTAGTTACCTAATTCTATTAAGACTAGAAAAAGGTAAATTACTAATTAAACTAAAAGTTCTAAGAAAATAAAACTATTATCATAATTAAATTCCTCCATCAAAGATAGCTTACAATCAGCAAAAGGAGTCCCAATCATCTTCAAAATCTTTCAAAAATCGAGTCTTTAGCTTTCCATTTGTAATCGGATTTTCGCAGGTTAGGCGTGGGCACGTGTAATTATTTCTTTAAGGTTGTCAATTTCTCCAATTTCGGCTTCTTTCTCCATTTTCTTCTTCTTTCACTCCATGATGAATTAATGCTGCAAATGACACTTAATTAGTAGTACTTAGGCCATAAAAGAATGTTAATTACCACATGAAATCATCACAAAATACACTCCTATCAGGTACCTGAGGGATCAAATGTATACCTCGTGGAACATGCGGGGTCAAAATTATTTTAGCAGCGAAGTAACAAAAAATGATTTTTTTCATGAAGGATGCATATCTTACATACACAGTAAATATATATTATATATATTATATATATATTATATATATATATATATATACGTATATCATTTTTCAAAATACTTGGGTACTATTTGAGATCAATAAATATACCTTATATGAAAAGATAAGTCTTCAATTTGAGTGTCACTATCATAAACTTCACTTAGAAGGAAACATAAGAAGTAGCTAAATTGATGGTATGTATAGAAAGATAGAAGAAATTGGAAAATATTATTGCACATTTATTGCACATTGGAACTTCTTATTGCACTTATATTCCTCATATTTTTCATGCCTAGTAGAACCTTATTCACTTGTCCTACTATTATTTTTACTTATTGTCTAAAGTAATTATGGTTAATGGAACCTTTTTCAACTTTTAAGATATTATTTTTAAAATGGCATGTGCAGAATAAACTTGTATGCATGAATAGTATCATCATAAACTATAACATAAGTTCATGGTAAGAGAAACAATTACATAAATCTACTTATTAACACCTTAATTTTTAGTTGAATATTAATATTTGAGGGAGAATAGTTACTAGAATGCATATAATGCATGCTTAACAATATTTTATAAGCTAGGAATAATTAAGTAACAAATATTCTACTTAAATTATAACTCCAACACTATGTTTCTTTCTTGCTTACAATTTTTTTTCTCTCTCTAAAAGACATTTATTATGTTAATCTGCTTGTAGCATCACATTACTCAGTATCATTTATTTTTGTTTGGTCACATATATCCAAATGTATTATTTCATTCATGAGCATTTTTTCTATTTTTGGCATATTTACTACACGGGCTTGTGGCGCTAACAAAAATAAAAGTGCACTTAACTGTTCAATTCTTAATATAATAGTTTGTCTCAAATATGATATCTTTCTATACTAATAGTTCCATTAGTATACAACTCAAATAATCAAATTTATACAATTAGCTTTTATGTTGTTTTAATAAACTATATGTTTGTTTTTATGGCTAAATCTAATACTTCAGTATCTTATTTAAGTACGAAGATGTACCCAAAGCCCCACCACCCATGCAACAAAGAGTGTCGATGTTTAGCTGTCCAATTTGCATGGAAGAACCAACGGAAGAAACATCGACGAAGTGCGGCCACATTTTCTGCAAAAGGTGTATTGTCGAGGCACTAACCAACGAAAGAAAATGCCCGATATGTAGAAGGAAGCTCAAAGTAAAGACATATTTAGGATCTACCTTTCAAACAATGGTCGATAGGACCATAATTCTTAGAATGTATAAATACTTTTTTCTAGAACATCTTCAAGTTAATAGTTTCTTGTTGGTTGCTACATTTTGCCATTGTTAGTTGGAGATTAATGTTGCTACTATTATTAGGCAAAGAATTTCATAGGAAAAAAAAAGGGAGATAATTACTTAAATATCATTTGTGTATATTTTGTGCATATATTGTGTTGTTAGTCCTGTGCTAGTTATATGTTGTAATAATTAATATGAATGTCTGAGCTTACAGGGATAGTCATGATCTTTCATCCAATCAGAACTTGTACATTATTGATTGACTTATAATGTTGTTGCTAAACTTCATAAAATGGATAAATAATGAAAAATATTCACACTTAGTCAAGTCAGAAATTCAATTTTTAAATAAGCTTTTAAGTTATACCACTGGATCCACATCTTAGGTAACTTGACAACTTTGATTTAACTTATAAAATATTTGTATATTTTTAGTGCAAAGCATGTACATTTATCTATTATCTACAATTTTTGTAATTTTAGTTTAAAAATGTGAAGCATAACTTTTTAGTTGGTATATCTTTGTACTTGGTATTGTTAATTGCAAATTATATACTCGTCAATTTTGCATCACATCATTTTAATTGACTATATGTGGTTGTGTAATCTTAAAGTTTATAATTCGTTATAATATATGTTCAATTTGATTACTATTTAATTTTTAATCATTTAATAGAAACTTCCTTGAGAGGAGTTTTGCACTTATCCCTAAGATGATCAGCGTAGCTCAATTAGCGAAATTGGGGCCCCATGATCATAGAGGTTATGGGTTCGAACACCGCCTTATACATGGAATGTTGTTTCTGCGGAATATTAGGTGTGTTGTTTCTACTTAATAATACGGTCATTTGCACTTTGCCCCCAATCTTTTAATAAATAAAGAAATAAAAATAGGTAAATTGGAAAAAATCCAAAAAATGGAAAAAAAAGTTCAATAGATAATTTGCAGATAAATAACTTCACATTACACAAGATAAAATCAAATAGAAAAACCATGAACTTTCTGCAATATCAAGTGTTTGAAACCCCTAAACAACAAGAAAACTTTAAACTGCAATTCACAAATAAAAAACTTCAACATAAACATAAAATCAGAAAAACATTACAAAAATTGAAAAAAAAAAAAAAAAACAGATTAGAAAATAAGAAAAACTATCCAACCCAAGTGAAGAGATTGAACTTCAACAACCTAAATAAAAAAATCACGAAAAAGTGTAACTTCACAACAAAATCAAATACACTAATATTGTATAAAAAGAGAAAAAATTAGACCAGAAAAATAAAGAAAAAAATCATGTATTTCTGTTGACGCCACAATCAACGTATGTGTGTATTTCAATCTGTGCCAATATTACATTTGGCTTGTAATATGAAGTCGTTTATCTGCATATCAAGCATTAAAGTTTCTAAAAAATTTCTCTTGTTCACTCCATTTTCCAGAACTTTTCTCCATATTTTTTCTAATTTTTTTAATTTTTGTTTTGTTTTGTAAGAAGGTTGGGGCAATGTGCAAATGATCCCATATGCTGGAGGCTATCTGCATTTAACTTTTATAATTAAAATGCCCTTAGGCGCGTGTATACACGCAAACGGAATATTCCATCATTATTTCCCAAAAAATGCAAAATGCAATCAAATCAAAAGGTTAGGTGGAGAAGTGTCAAAAAAGATTGGGGTGCAAAATGCAACTGATCCCATATGTTGGGGGTATCTGCATTTTACTCTAAAAGTAATTCAATAGATAAAATTTTATTGGACAAGTATATATAAATAAAATTTATAATGACTGACAATCACTTAAAAGCTAATGAGTTTATTTATTTTGTCTTTGTGTATCTTATGATTTAATCTTAAAATTTTTGATATCATGATAAAAGCATTTACAACATTGATCACTGTCATTTAATATAAACCATAAGTTTAGTTATATCTATTTCTCTCTCATATAGATTCTATATTAATTTACTCATAGAACACTATTAACTCCTTAATCAAATTATTTTATGATAAAAATATTTACAGCATTGATCAATTTCATCTAACATGAATTATAACTTCAATAATATCTTTCACTTTTATGTAGATTCTATATTAATTAAAACATAAAACACTATTAACTCCCAAAATCACATTATCTTTATCATAAAACAAATGTACAACATGAAAATAGTGGTGGTGGCGGGATTTGCAGTAGGGGTGTTCGCAAGAGAGAGAGAGAGAGAGAGGAAGGGGGGGAGACGGAGAGAGACAGGGAAAGGGGAGAGAAGATACGAGGATGAGGAAAGAGAAAAATGAAAAAATTTGTTAAGTGTGTGTGTGTATATATATATTCAAATTGTTTCAACGAATTTTTGCAAAAAATTGTCGTCACAAAAGCTGCTACTAACTAGAAAAGAGGACATCATTTTGACCTAAAAGAATGTTGTTTTCACTTGTGCTCATCCAATTCAAAACGATGTCATATTAGAAATACCGCACCAAAATCCGTTCAAAAGACAAAAATTCAGTACAAAATTAATCCATTCTAAATTAATTCATAATATTCTGAAAATATTAAAAATAAATGAAACATTTGTTCTGGACCCATTATATTACATTTAAAGTAATATGAAACTAAATAAGAAACTAAATAGAACCAATAAGAAACTAAATAGAAATAATTAATATTATTAATATATGTTCATAATCTGAAATGAACGTATATAATTCAAGTTGTTACTGTTGTACTGATACTACTGTGAACTTCTATTGTCATACTACATTGCTCAATCGAACCATTCAATTTTAAATCAAATCGTTAAATATGATCAAATTGACACAATCTTACATGCATTGAAATTTTTGATCAATATGTTTTGTTGTTGAGAAGATATCGGATCCGGAATGTCATATTAGTTTTTTCAAACTGGCACATCAGTCAATTAGATCATTCGATTTTAAATCAAACTATTAGATTTGATCAATCAGACATAATATTATATGAATTGATGTTAGGTGCAAATCTAACTGACGGATGTAGAGATATCGTAACATAAGATTAAGATCTCTATTGAATTTTGTGACGGCTTTTTGTAGCATCTTTGAAAAACAGAACCAAATACTGCTAGAAAATTTTGTATGAAAAACTTATCTTTTTCTGTAAACGTGAATTATAAACTTTGTGGCTTTTGTGATGGGTTTTTGATAAATTTTGTAACGGATTATGAAATTTGATTCCCTACCAATTTTTCAAAATGTTCGCCAAAAAATTTTTTGAACATAATTTATGACATTTTCCATAAACTACCCATCACAAAAATTAAAATACCCCCTAAATATTGAATTTTCGAGAGTTCAGTTTGTGACGGGTTTAGTTACAGTGTTTCCCAAAACTGTCACAAAATTTTGATTATTTTTTTTTATAAAAATTTTTAATAACAACGAACATGTATAACAACACTAACAGTAGATACTCAATTATCGTCTTTTTATGTCTTGTAGTCCTCAAAGCTATCTTCGTCATCTTCATCATCGTAAGACTAAAAAATGGGCGGACTGAATGTTCTGGCTCCTTGTTGAAGTGCTATAAAAAGATCAATAAAAAGTTATATACCATTTGGATCATGTCGGTTGTACGCCTAACTATCTGTAGCAATTTTTGGAGTAAGTATGACTTCCTTAGGTTGATACGCGATATCTGTCCATTGCAAACAGCTATCCAATCAACTATGTCTTTCCTCATGCTTGGATATTTTGGGCAGGAAACTTGGACTCCTTCTTGTGCTAGTATGAAATGTTCGTCTTTTTGGTACACCTTATTGAAATTAACATCAATGAGGTGACCACGAGGGTGTACCTTCATACTTCTAATCGAATTGACCTAACAACACTTAAACAGAACACTTGAATTATCTCTTCACATATCCCGTAGAAGTCAATTTCCATGTCTGTATACGAAGAGTTTTCATACACACTCTACAATTCATAGTTGACTTGTCGGCATTGTGCACCTCATTGTAAGCATTTATAGAGCAACACCACCACATTGTCACCTCTGCGCCAAGCCTCAATAATGACATGTCAGGAGCTCATAATCCATGTAGTTAAATTCGGATTTCACCAACTATTGATTTGAAGTATAATTTAAATCTCACATGTAAAATAAGTAAATTTAGTAATAATTTAGGGCAAATTATATCCACCCTCTCTATAATTTGTCATAATTACTGATACCACCTTATTATTTAAAAAATTACCAATACCCCTAAAATAAAAAATAATTATGTAACCAATTGATGACTATAAAAAAATGTCAATATTACCCTTACCAGCTTTAAAAAATATAATGGTATAAATAAAAAAAATTATCTTTGAAAGTTCAAAGACTTAAAAGCCATTTTTTATATTATATAAATTATTAAAATTTATAAAAATAAAATTATTATTTAAAAAAGGGTAAATTACATTTGGCCATCCGAACTATGCCCGTTTTTACACTTTAGCATCTAAACTTTTTTTGTGTCAAATGGAAAAAACATTAAGAAGAATTTCGATGAAAAGAAATAACCAAATCTAAAAGACGCACCATGACCAAATATGAAGAAACTATCCCCTCAAGCTCCACTCAAGACATGCAGATTAGGAGATGTCTATCCCCCGAGGTCAGCACCCCCCGCATAAATTCGGCTACCAAAGGGAAATTCTTCACTCTCTCCTATTCTGAACATTGGTGGGTATGCAAGCAGTCTGAGGAAGCGCGAGAAGACTTGAAAGGGATACCCCTTTTGTCCTTGAAAGGAGAGGGGGAGGTCCAGAAGAAGGCATTGTGGAACTAGTTGAGGGGGTGCCCAAGAAACTCGTTCTAGCTTTTTTGGAGGAACCTCTAGGAGTAGTCCCTGGTGAAATAGAGATAGGTCGTTTTTCTATAGACCCTTTAGATGCAGGATTCCTTCTAAGGGATCTAGAGGGAGGGATCCCTCCAACATGACCCTCGAGAGCGTGATCACGCATTAATATACTGAACATGATATTCGTTGTCAAGAAAGAAAAAAGAATATAGTTATGATCATGAGCGTAAACAAAATAATTAAGCACAAGGAGAAATATAAAATACCTAGGGAGTCCCCTAATGGTTCCATCTAAGGACTCAAGCCAAAGTGCCCCAAAATCCTCGTCGATTACGGACCGACAATCATAGGAGCTCTCATTCAGAGTAGCCAACAAGGTAGACAAGGCAATAGTCCTTGCCCCGATATTTCCAAAGGGAGGAGCCTCTTGTATTCTATAATTTGGAAAGGTCAAAGGACAGGGGGGCAGAACAAAAAAGAAACATTCTTCAAATGTTTCGGGGATTGGTCGCAGAAAAGAAAACACCCCCCCCCTCCGGACATAAAATGAAAAAAAAAAACCTATTTCAACATGTTTTAATAAAAAACACCGGGCAAATATGCTGGCAATGGTGGGGGGCATGGAACGGAAAATCATATAAAAACTAGCCAAAGCCCTAAAGGAGTTAGGGAGCAACTAGTTTAAGGGCATTTGAAATAGACGAGCAACATCAGCATAAACGAAAGGAACGAGAAAACGTAAGCTTAACCATAAATGAGCAAAAATGAAATACAAACAATTCGGGGAAGGAGAATGGGGGCAACTAGTAGGGGGAGTTTAAATAATAAAAGATGGGGGAATATGAAATTCATTTATCAACTGATCAACGGTGAATGTTTTGAGACTGGAGTACCCCCAATGCATTGACGACTAGGGCACCTCCCTATCCTCTTCCTCAGAGGAATACCCTTCCCCTTCATTCCCCCTACCCCTTCTTCTTTAGTTTCCTCATCTATTAAATGACGAGCAGTAGCCACCACCACTTGTCGTAGAGTTCGTCTTTGGTCACTTGTGCACCCAAATGAGCCAGGGCTCATTCTCCTGAAAGTGACCTCTGACGGGTCATCGCCTGGCAGAGTTCCCTTAACAAATCGGACAAATTCGTCTGAAGATGCCATAAAAGGACACCCAAAAGAAAGATCGTAAAAGAATTGTAGAGAATGGAGTGCAATACTTACAAATTTGGAAGAAACCATTGTTCTTCAAGAATGATATACCAAAGGAAGACAGAGAGAGAGAAAAAAAAGTTAGACTTTTATCAAAGACATGGGAGGGGGAGTTAAACCCATGTCCCCTACAACTACTCCTTATTGAGTGGTCATCTGGCAACTTAGGCGCGTGGGAGGGCTGTCATCAAACTCCCCCCCCCTCGAAGCAACAAATCATGATGGCTAGGAGTAGCCCCAGCCATCATTCCCTCACTGACAAGAGGCCGGGCTCAAAGCCCCAAATTTTAAAGAGAGTGAGAGAGAGAAAGCAAAAGGTGTTAAAAAGAGTAAGAATTAAGAAGGGGAGAGACTGAATGATGCATATAGCCCAAATTCAGCCCAAGGAAGGGTAAAAGAATCCAAAGCCTTCTCTAGTCAACCCAACAACCCACCAAAGGGGTGACAATCCAAGATAGCCATAGACCTAGCCCAAGAAGGTGGCCCAACAAAAGATGATTGGCCTAAGACCCATGTTTATACTTCCCCACGTGGTATACACCTGGGTCACCAAGTGTACCCTTTAGCCAACAAGAAAAATGTGAGTCAAAGGAGGTTCCCTCAGACCCTGGACTCGTTCATCAAGAGGACTCCTTGCTGATTAAGAGTCCTAGCAGGTGAAGGATCCCTCTTAACCTGGAGATAGACTTGCATGAACAAGACTAGTAGAGGATAAGAACAGATTATGGCTTGTCTGAATAAGCTTTATCATTTTTCCCAGCAACATAAGGAATGTGCAAATCCCACCATGTGGGGGATACCGCTCTATAAATACAGATTTAGTCCCCAAGAGGGGACACCTTCCAGACTCCTTGCATATTGTTGTCTCATCTAGCATTCTTATTGCCATTCTAGCATAATTTATTTCATAAAATCAATCATCATACCTCAATTTTTACTTTAATTATTTTTTACAATTATTTTCACTCTAATCCAATACTAACTTGGACGTTGGAGTGCTAACATATTATTTTGCAGGTCCAGTTCCCCAAGTCTTTCGTATTCGTTGATCCAGATCAAAACGAAGGTCCATGTTTGTTGGATCCGTGCTACTTTCTCACGCGTCACCAACAATTTCCATGATATTTTTTGCATATACTTTATTTTGACTGCTTTACCGTTATTTTAACAATCTTAATTTAATTTTTAATTAATTTATTTTAAAATTATATATTTAAAGTTTATATTGGACTTTTCAAATAATTTGAATAATTTAACAATAATCAATTTACTCTTTCACATATTTATATTTTAAAATTTTTTAATATTTTTATTTGCTATATCATCTAATTATATAATTTTATTCAAATATTATTATTTGATTAAACACATTTTTGTAATATTTTTAAAATATAAATATTAAATATACTAATCAAAATAGAATTTATAATTTCTTGTGAAAAATAATAATTTATTGACAAGCAAGTGAAATAATAAGAAAATAGTATAGTTTTTTAGAAATAATTTTTTAGAAATTAAGTTTATTTTAGAAATAATTTTTTTTGAAACACTATCTAATTTATCTTTTATCTGCTTTCACTTTTTTTACAAACACTACCCACTTTTGATTCTATTACAACTTTCAACTATTTTTACAATAATTATTTCTCTAAAAGCATAAGTTTTTGGCAAACTACTTCCAATATATATGAACATTTTTAAGTATTAAGAGACAAGGTATCATAAAAAAGTGAAGATTTTACTTGAGCAACAATGGAGGTACTGTAATGTAATAATCTCGTGTAGGCTTTCAATATGGGGACTACGCCACTTGGACTTAGATCCACCAATAAATACCATGGTAATTTTTTTCATACTCTATTCCATACCCTACCTCTATAAAATTAATACCGTAGGCTCGTTTGGTTCGTGTAAGATGGATTGGGATTATTATTAGATAGGATGCTAAGAAAATGAAAAAATGAAATGAATTATATCCTATGCTTGCATTATATAAGCTTGCTTAGGTTGGAGGTATTAGCAGTGGGACATGTTTCATCTTGATAAAAAATGTGTGTTTGGGTTAAAAGGATTATAATCATAATATAATTTTATAGGGGTATTCGTATTTTTTAATGGTATTTATATTTTATTGTAGCTTGTGAATGTATTGAAAAAAAATAAAAAAAAAGGTTCTTATTGAATACAAAAATGACTTATTATAAATTAATTTGTTAAAATGATTACTTTATTTTTTGTCCATATTTACATAAATTAAAGTTGGAAACACGTATATATAAAATTAGATGTTAAACTCAATATTTTTTTAAAAAGTCCAAAAGAAAGACATGTAATATTTTCTATTACTTTATTATTAATGTAAATTTAATATTATATTATTTTTAATCATTATGCATAAGCTTTACAAAAAAAAAAATGGAAAAATTGCATACAACCCCCTATTGCAAATGAAATTTTAACTAAAAATTCCATGTATTAAAAATAGAAGCAAAAGCCCCTATGTTTTTTTAAAATTTTGCACCTCACTTACAATTATTTGACTTATTACGGCGGGTCAAATTGTTTTGGATTTTTCATTATAACCTTATATATTTAAATGATTATTATTTATAATGATTAGTTGATCTTCTGTATCTTTATCAGATTCATAAGATCTAATCAATTTTAAATGAATGGCTCAAATTTTATGTATTTAAAAAATTATAATATTATAATTATGTATATTAAATTTATGATGAATATATAATTGTATAACACCTCCACCAGCACCACTGCTAGACAACAGGTCATCATCACCCACAAAGTCGCCGCCTCAGATTTGGGTGGGCGACGACCCTCATCACCGCCCATTTGGTAGCGAAAATAGGAGTGTCTTCCAATTCGATCGGGGCATTGGTGAGATAAAGTGCAGAAACGGTGTGGTGGTGAAATGGGGATAATGGCATAATTTATATTTTAGGAAAAAAAAATCTTGTAACTTTAATTTTATAAACATTTAAATATTAAAATAATCCTAAATGTTTGAATATTTTGTTGATATAAAAATGTATAATAGTTTGATTTGAATGAATGATTTTTTTACGTATAATATTTTAATGAATACTAATTGTTCAATATTGATTAGATAATTTATTTTCTAATAAAATGTGAAAAAACGTAAAGAATTAATCAAAATAAATAAAGAGAGGGATAATGGCAATAAGATTAGGGTAATAAATTTATCCATCCAAAAATGGTCAAAAGGGCCTAAAAATAGGTTCAAAATAGTATCCTAAATTCGTTTGTGTGTGTAAGCAATTTCTATTTTTTAGCTTTTTTTTTTTAATAGAGAGGGTTTTTTTTTTTTTTTTTTTGCAGGATTTTATAATTATGGAGGTCTTTTTAGGGTTATTTAATTAATACATGTAAGTTTTTAGCAATTTTCGAATAACACAAGGGGGTATTATACAATTTTTTCTAACAAAAAAGGTAAATGAGAGAAAAAAAAAATGGTTAAAAGAGGGGAGAGAGTGGAGACGAGAGAGTCCAAGTAAACTAGAAAAAAAATTGATAGTGGTTTATAGGATTACTAATACCAATTAAATGAGCGTGATTCATTATACCATACAATGTGATTAATAAGATCATGCCCGATATTAATACCGACTCTAATAATACTAACTTGTGATTAGACATGATAATTATTTATCATGCCTAATTACAATAACCAAATGGGGCCATAGAGGTCTTACTCAAATTTAGTACCCATTTTGGTAGAGCTTGGGTCTTACCCATTTGAGACCCATTTGGTTTCTTTTTTCTTTTTTTTTTTTTTACAATATGTTTAAAAGAATATTAAGGTTCTAATTTTAAATTTACTTATTCAAGTCAAACAATATTATTACTAAATTAACTTTATTAGCGGATTCTCATGGCTCATCGGTCGATAAACTAAAACTAAGTACTTAAATTTTAATAGGTGCAAATTGAGAAATTTAAATAATGAACTTAATTTTATCAAAATTATCAGTAAAATTTTAAATAAATCTTAAACTTATCCAAATAAGAAACCAATAATATTAATTTATAATGAAATTAAGATACGTCAAAATAAAACAAGACGTAAGAGTTGCTTAAAAACAAATAAAATTAACACTAGATCTTTTTTAATATATCATTGAATTTGCATTTGCATTTTTGATTTGATAAATTTTTTAATAATTTAAGGTCAAAAATTTTAATTATTTCATGTATTAAATTAAATATTTAAGTAATTTAAGTTCATTATTCGTATTTTTTTTATTTCCTAAATGTCAATGTTAATTTTGCTTAATTTGAACACAAATTAATTTTTTACAATTTAAATCAACATGGAAAGTTATAGTATATTTGGTCAAATTTCAATAAGTAATAATATAAATAAAAATATATATATGTATGCTATTTATTTTTTTAATCATTAAAAAAATTCAGTCGATTGATTTAATAAAAGTTTACGAATCCAATAATTTTAAATTAATGAATAAATGAATATTTTTGTACTTAGACTATATCAATACCCCACGAGTACTTTAGGGTATTAGAACGTATCCATATCCACTCCTTTAATTTCATGGGTTCAGGGTAGGTTAGGGTAAGGTCTTTTACTCGTTGGGTAGGATATGGGTACGGGTTTCAAAATTATTTTTGGGGGTATGAGTAGAATAATGTGTTCTGCCCATTGACAAGCCCAATCCTATGATGTATTTTCAATTACCATTGCATCTCTAAAGAAAAATGAAATCAATGAATTTGCACAAGTTCTATCAAATTTTTATTTTTTAGTAGTAGTCTTTTCCAATTCTTCGACGTATTTTTTAACTCTACCAAATACTGTAATGTAAAAACAATAATTAATCCTTTCGAAAAAAAAACAATAATTAATAAGGTTAAATATTATTGTAATATAAAAACAATGATTAATAAAGCAATACTGTAACGTGAAAAGCAATTAATATGAATTAATAAGCACATGGTTTACACAATCACCTTTAAAAAAAAATTAATATGATAAGGTTAATTCGGAAAAAAAAATTAAAAAAAAAACCCTCAATTGAACTGGCACTTTTATATATACATACAGAGGAAATAATATTTTTGGTCTCATAAATTAAGCCCGTTTCATTTTTGGCCTCATTCATTACGAGATCAACATTTTTAGTCCTGTAATTTACAAAAATTAGCACTTTTGGTACTTATCCACTTTTTTATCTATAATTTAACGATGACACGCCCAATTTACTAATTCTTTTTTCACAAAAGTTTTATTTGCTCGTTTCACATACAACATGAGATAAATTACATTCAACCCCAAATAATGCCATGGCATGCTAATAATAGAGTTCCCAATTGCAGAAAGATCCCGAAACAGTGCTGTCAAGTTCCAACCAAAGAGTCAATTTCCACGTTTGGGGGAGCTGTCTGATTTGGAGTTGTTGGGTTGTGGATGTGTACCAGCAAAGCCTCTGAGCTCCGTCGATGGGATAAAGTGATATACACATCCACATCCCCTTCTTTTTCTTGATAAGTATTTCCACGTCTGTATTCATCACCTTTTGTTTCTTTTAAGCTTTAGCCTAACATGATTCCGTGTACATTTTTTTCTCTACTTTTTTGGTTGGCTTGGCGCCCTACATGCTATAAAATGAACTTAACGTGAAAATCATCAATATAACCAGCACACACACTAAAAAAATATGACTATTGACTATAATTTTAATTGTTATGGACTAAAAATTAAGTAAAATAATTTTTATTAACCACGGTTAAATAAAACGGATGCAAAATATAGAGTTTCCACAAAAAAAAAAAAAAAAAGTTATTTGTCATGGTTAAAAGTCATTGTAAAAATATTTGTCATGGTTTTTAGCCATGAAAAATGTTTTAGCTACCCTGGCAGATACCACAGCCAACAACCGTTGCATGGCTGTGGTCAATAACTATTTGCTACGGCTATTTTGTTCAATTACCATGATTAAATGTTGTGTTTTTGTATTGACAATATCTAAAATATATTTAAAAAAAAAAAAAAGGCTCATTTCCATTCATAAAGAGCAATTACTTACATCGCGACAATAAGTTTTTAAATCACCAAAAAATGTTCTCATGTATTTTCAACAACTCCTATTCAAATTTTTCATCTCATCTATATGATCTATACTATCTATCTATACAAATATGTTTTACTCACACCAAAAGAATTTTGTGTCGATAATATTCCTAAATTAATTTTATTTTATTTTATTCATTTATATTTTTTAAATGAATGTATTGATTTATATATTCTATTTTCATTCAAAATATATTTTAAAATATAAATAGTCATTTATTATATGTACGCAGCAACAAACCTTTGTTCGGTTAATAAATTGACTTGGGTATTTATTAGTGTGAGCTTGTAAGAGTTTTAGAACAGTTTTATAAGGTGTTTGTAGCTTATGAAATATTATAAAGTATTTTATATTTTATTTTTAGAAAATGACTTTATAAAATTTATAAATTAGATGTTGGGAGTGTAAGGAATAACTAACTATATATATATATATTATTATCCCACATTGCTTTCGTATAAATTCATATTAGTTTATCTTGCCTTCGACTTAAGAAGTGGGAAGGTGAATTTTGTTGGGAAGCCTCACGCACTGCCGTAGGTCCAGTTTGGGCTTAGTTGGCGATTAGGCACTACAAGGATATAATTTAATTTTAGTTATTGTCAATGGATAATATAATAGTCGTAGTAAATAGTCATTGATCACGGTCATACAATTGTTGTTGGTTGTGATTTTTGCGATAGTGGCTAAAATATAAGTGTATTTGAGGAAAAAAAATGTAAACAACATCGTCATCATGATATTGCAAATGAGCGAATTACCCTTTATTAAAAATTACTAATTTACCCTTTTATATTTTTTAAAATGAAATAATGACTAGAGAGTAAATTGTGTTATTTTAAAAAACAGGAAGTGAACTGTTATTTTTCTTATAGAAAGATAATTTGTTTATTTATAATATGACAATGAAGTAAATTGCACTAAACCCCATATTTGACAATTTTGAGGTTTGCTAGTTAAAATAGTTTTTATTTGTCAAGATGAAAATAAAAATATTATATATTCTTATTAGAATAGCTTCAACAATAATACTTGTTTTAGTGTATACACCTAATTTTAAGAACCTTACCTATGATTTTTTGTTTTTGAAGAACCCTTAAAATCCATATTCATAGGTCTTTCCAATTGATTCCAATGGTAGTTTTCTAACAGTATGGACTTAATATTTGAAGTTTCCAAAGCTTAAAATGTTCATTGTTGTCAATAAAGTAACTATCAAGGCCATGTTTGCTAGGGGTATAAGGTTAGATATCTTGATCAATCTTAAGTAGTAGTGTGTTTACTAGTAAATTGTCCAACTCGTTATAAATGTGTATGACCCGAAATTAATCTCATTATTTGCTTATTTTACTCATCTTATGTGGGTAACTGGAATTTAACCCTTATAAATTGAGTTAAATTCATTTTTGTCCCCTATATTATGCAAAAAGATAAAAAAAAAACCCTTGTGAAAAATTAAATATCAGTTTCACCCCCTGTCTTACAAAGAGTGGATCACATTGCCTCCTGGTCAAAGATAGCCTAATTTTATAGGGGCAATGACTAAAATGCCCCTCCTAGTCAATTTGGTCAACCTATGCCTATTAAAATATTCTATAATATAAAAATTATTAAAAAAGTTTTATATAGAAAAATTATCTATAGAAATTTTTTATATAGAACTAAAATATTTATTAAAATATACCTATAAAATTATTTATATTAAATTTTATATAGAAAAAATATTTTTTCTTAGTCCATTAACTATGCTCAATATTAATTTTAGTCCGATAATCAACTCATTTTTCATAAATTTATTAAATTTTAAAATTGATGAAATTTAATTTTTTAGTGGCTAAAATTTTAATTTTTTGACCAAAAATGACATGGCATGCTAAGTTGATATTTTTTGGAGGTTTCTAATTTTATGTGGCTTTAGAAAATTATATCACATGTTGGATAAATTATATTATATAAATTATATATAATTTATAATTATAAAAATAAAATTATTATTTAAAAAAAAAATCAAACTCCCCCCATCCCACCACAAACCCACCCCCTCTCCTTCCTCCGGCCGCTGTCGTGCGACGGCGAAGCGAGGGCACCGAGATCGCCCTCGACGGCGAGGACGATGGCGGTCACCCTCGATGAATGGGCTCCCATTGGTTGCGTTGGGCGACCGCCGTTCCCCGAAGACGAGGAGGGCAACCCTCTGAAGCCGCCGTTGCTTCCTTTAAAAAAAAAATAATTAATTTAATTATATAATAAAAAATTATATTAAAAATATTATAATTATATATCTACATATAAAATAAAATTTATTATTAATAAATATTATATATAATTAAAATTTATTAAATTATTATAATATATAATGATTTATTAAATTATATATAATATATTATATATATATTATAGAGGAGAGGGAAAAAATTATCAAAAAGAATGAAATTTCAGACCCATACTCTCAGTCAACGCGAGTGTATTACACTCTCTGACTTTAGGGGGTTTTTTGAACTTTCTTTCATATCACAGGGGGTGTGCTTGATATTTTATTTTTCTCAGGGTTTTTTTTTAATATTTCCAATATCACAGGGGGTTCCTTGGATTTTTCTCCTTATAAATTACTACTACTTAAAAACCATAATAACTCGATACTATTTAAGATTGTCAGATAGAATCAATGACAAAGCTTAAATTTTTTGATCAGGTTAATTAATATTCGTAATGACTTTACTTATGGCTAAAGTATATATCACAGATTTTAATTATAATAAATATTTTCATTTACAAAAGCAACTGGTTATTATCGCTGAGCAATCATAATTAATTAGTATTCGTCATAATATTTTGCTTTTAATCATAATAATTACTCATAATAAAAAGCCATTTTCTTCTTGTCTTGAAAACAGAATACATCTTATAAGTTATGGTTTTTCAGAAATGAAAAATTGATAGAGCGAATTTCAAGTTTCAAATGATAGTTTTTAAATTAAACAATTGTTCCGAAAATCAATTTAAAAAATTAAAGGATATTAGAAGGTAGAAAATCAATATAGAATGTGAACAATGGGGGAAAAAAGAGATACAATGAATTTTGAATACTAACTGTTGTGGCACACCGTTCCTGTGTGTATATAGTAAATATTTTTTTATATTTAAAAATATATTATAAATAAGAGCAAAATAAATAATCAATACATATTTTATTAAAAAGAGAAGAAAAAAAAAGCTAATTTCTAGGGATGTAATTGATATTTGAAAAAAATGGTGCGGCAATGTCACATAACTCTATTTATAAATGTATAAGGGGTTTCTTTTTTTAAATTAGTATAGATGAATAAATTGAACAGTTATTTTAGAAATTATGCAATTTGGAGAATAGTGGAAGTTGAATAAACGTGGGGAGTTAGGAGTTGAGAGATAAATATGGGAGAGGTCTTCTGGGTGAAATTTCTAGGGATGTAATTGATATTTAAAAAAAAATAATGTGGCGGTATTACGTAGCATCCATTTGTGAGTTTATAAGGGGTTTCTTTTTTAGATTAGTATAGATAAATAAAGTTTTACAAATTAGTTAATTTCCCATATGCGTAAAAGGGGGTTAAATACAAGGGATAATTTCACTCCCTCCTAAAGTTTGGTGTAATTACACGTTGATCCCCTGTGGTTTGAAAAATTACATCTAGCACCCCTGAGGTTTGCTTCTGTTTAATAAATTAGTCCCTCTGTTAGTCAAAATTTAATAAATTTGCTAATATTAACAAAAAATTGAATGACAATTTATATATACCATCGATTGACTTGTTACTGACTTATTGTATGCCAAATAATTTTTTTTCGAACTAAACTATCCTTATAATGGTGAAAATATACCTCCTCATATGCATTAACTTTTGAAGACATATAGGGGTAATTTGATCATAAAGAGATTTATTTGACATGCAATAACTTGGTAATAAGTTAATTGAGGGTATATAGATTTTGTTTCAATTTTTTTGTTAATACCATCAATTTCGGTGAATTTTGACTAATGAAGGGACTAATTTGTTAGACGAAAGCAAACTTCAAGGTGTTAGATGTAATTTTCCAAACCACAGGAGGTTTACGTATAATTACACTAAATTTCAGGGAGGAGAGTGTAATTATCCCTAAATACAATTTACCCCATTTGTTAATAAAAATATAAAAAATCTCTGTGAAAAAATAATGTACAATTTATCCACCTGTTATACTAAAAATGATGTAATTTACCTTTCTCGGAAAGGGGGTAAATTACATCATTTTTAAATCACAAGAGGGTAAATTATATTTTTTATATTTTTTTTTTTATTAATATAGAGAGTAAATTGTATTTAGCCCCGTATAAAGTGACCATCATATACACATAATATTTAATGCTTCAAGTTGTATCAAAGTGCTAACATTAAAATTGTTTGTTGCAAATAACTGAGAGAATGAGTACTTTGGAATATATGCGCCAAAAACGACTAATATTCTGAGGGTTTGAAAAATATCATACAAAGAGGCAAATCAACTAAGAACGAGTACTTGTTTAAAACGAAATAAATTATTAATTTTAATTCAAAACGGAATGGGGAAAAAAACAGAAAAAAAAAAAACCATTATGAAAGAGGCAAATCAACTCGTGGCAAAAGTCTCGTGTACCAGGGCATTGGACTTGTTAGAATAGGAGATAAAAAAAATCAAATTAAATTGTATATCTATCATACTACAAATATATTATGTTTATCATATAATTAATTTACGTACGATCAAACTCAATTTTATTAGAATTTTCATTGACTTATTGACCTACAGTTTAAAAAATGATCAATTTCATAACAATTAGGGATAATTACACTCCCTCCGCTGATGTTAGGAGTAATTACACGTAAATCTCTTATGATTTGAAAAATTACATCTAGTATTCTTGAGATTTGCTTCCTTCTAACAAATAAGTCCCTCCATTAATCAAAATTTATCAAATTTGCTGATATTAACAAAAAACTCAATAAAAATTGATATTTACCATTGATTGATTTATTACTGAATTATTGCAGGTCAAATAATTTTTTTTCTCACTAAACTACCTTTATAACGGTGAAGATATACCTTCTAAAATGCATTAACGCGTGAAGACGTATGAGGGCAATTTGATCATAAAATTATTCATTTGACCTACAATAAATCAATAACAAGTTAATCGGAGGTAAATATAATTTTTTTTTCTAATTTTTTGATTAGTATCAGTAAAATCAGAGAATTTTGACTAACGAAAGGATTTATTTGTTAGATAAAAGCAAATTTTCAAAATTTTGAATGTAATTTTTCAAACCACATAAAATTTATGTATAATTATATAAAATTTTAAAGAAAGAGTGTAATTATCCCTAACAATTATACAAGTTTTAAGTGATTCATTCGACTTTGCCAAAACTGACTGAATACCCCACTTAGTTTTTCTTTTGACTGTGGGTCCCATTCAATTAAGCTTTTCTTTTGTTTAATTGATAGAGTTTATCTCAAAAAAACTCGAAACTGTGTATTGATTAGTGAAATCTTGCGCGATCAAATAAATAGCTCGTGTGCATGTCTATCCAGCTCCGATGCCTTAGCTTTTTCCTCCCTCTGGACTTGCTGGGAATACTTGAAACGTTTTCTCAAACTCATCAGCTGTTATTATAGTTAAGAAAACCATGATTCAGAGGAGTGCCTGCGTGTTTTTTCGACTTCTCAGTCGCGCTCCAGCCCCACCATCGTCGAAGGTTTTTCTTCCTGCCTCCACCCTTTGATAATTTGCCTTGTTTTCTGTTCTTTTGCACACTTTGAACGATGTCAAAAACAGAGAGAAGGAACAGGGCAGTTTGCTGGAGTTGTATATAGTATTTAGGACTTGAACAATCTTAATTCTAATCAAATCTTTGCTTGCTGTAATGTTAGGCTAGAGCATGCTATTACGGGACTCAAGCTACGTCGTCCCTGCAGGAGGCCTGCGAATCGTCTATCTACAGGTAGTCAGTCCATAACCTGCAGCAACTCATTAGTTACTTAGTACAAGCATATTATAAGCGCTGTGTGGATTGAGTTTCTGGTTTTATTTTACATGGTTTGGGTGGTGACGGTGCAGTCGGACGGAGGATGAATATGCAGGTGTGGACTGGGACAATTTGGGCTTTGGTTTAGTGCAAACTGATTATATGTATATGATGAGATGTGGGAGAGATGAGGAGTTCAAGCAAGGGCAGCTTAGCCGTTATGGGAACATTGAGTTGAGCCCTTCTGCTGGAGTTTTGAACTATGGACAGGTATATGGGTCATGAATTTGTTCATTGATATGCGTTAGGAAAAATTTTATTAGACCGACAGCTTGATTCAATTCGTAAAAATGGGTTTTTTAAACGATTGTGAGTTCAGTTCTCTTTGTCATAAGGCCTGTGTACCGTACAAACCTATGGTTCAGGTGCATGTGCTAAGTGGTGGTGATGATCGAAAGTTGAAGTAAAAAAAAGCGGAAATTCTTGTATATATTGACCGTCAAAATATCAGAGAAATTGATATTTCGGTTGGGTGATGTGGGCTGATTGATTCATACTACTTGATATACAATGATGAACTGCAGGCACACATAGCAAACTGAAACTATATATCCTTCAACTGAAAAGTGATGAAATCAGAATTACTCTTGATCTATTCAGCCACAAGAATCAACATGTTGTAAAAGTTAGATGTTAAAATTTGATTGGATTAGTTCTTTTGAAATCAGTTTTTCTTCATAAAAATCAGTGCCCATATTCCAACAGGGATTGTTTGAAGGCACAAAGGCTTTCAGAAGGATGATGGTGGTCTCTTTCTATTCCGTCCGCAAGAAAATGCAATCCGCATGCAAATTGGCGCCCAGAGAATGTGCATGCCTTGCCCTTCTGTTGAACAATTCCTCGATGCTGTCAAGCAAACTGCTCTCGCCAACCGGCGCTGGGTAATCGATGTCTCTTCCTTCAATTAGTATTCATGTTTGTTCCAGTTCATTGCCTTAGCAATATTCCTATTTTCTTTGTTGAACTAAAGCAGATTCCACCCGCGGGGAAAGGGTCTTTGTATATCAGGCCTCTGCTCATGGGAAGTGGATCTGTACTGGGTTTGGCACCTGCTTCTGAGTACACGTTTTTAGTGTATGCTTCCCCTGTTGGAAACTATTTTAAGGTTGATTACGTTTTCAGTTAATCTGATTGATTGGGAAACGAGAGCTGTATGTTGGCAGAGAGAGTGATTTTCTTGTATGGGTTGTTATTGTTGTTGCAGGAAGGGACAGCAGCCCTGAACTTGTATGTTGAAGATGAGTTTCATCGCGCCGCTCGTGGTGGTGCTGGAGGTATCAAGAGCATTACCAACTATGCACCGGTAAATGATCTCGTTTTTAATATGTTCGATGAAAGTCCTTAAACAAGATAGAAATTGAATTGTTTCATCAGCCTAGATGTATTCTATACATCAGCAGACAAAGAATTTAGAGATAGCATGTATCCTGTCGACTAAAGTTCTATCATTTCTCTAAAATGTCAATTTGCTGATTGCAAAACTATAAAGTAATGAAATCGATATTAGGAAGCAGAGGGGGAACGGAACTCCGGATCACAATTTAATTTATGGTTGGATATTAACCTGTGGATCATTTTTGTTATGAAGTTCTGCTGGCCGTTGAAAAGTTCTTGGAATTGGATATGTTTGCCGATTATTCAGTCTCAAACATAATCTTTTCTCCTCTTATTTCTTGGCTGTCGAGAGGAGTAAACATTTACTGCATTTCTTTGGCTTTTGCTATGGGCTTGACATATATTGTCCGCTTGTCATGTAGGTCTTGAAAGCCATAGCTAGAGCAAGGGACAGAGGCTTCTCTGAAATCTTGTACCTGGATTCAGTAAATAAAAGAAACATTGAAGAGGTCTCATCTGTAATGTCTTCATCCTGAAGGTATTTAACTCTTTAAGATTTCTTATATAAGTTCCTAACCAATGTGTCGTTAGTTCATTACTATTTTACACCTATCCACATTCTAAGAGTGACATGTTTATACATTCATTTAGTGGAAATACATGAAGCTAATGAAGAATGAACAGAATATTGCAAGGCTACTTTGAATTTGTTGACTTTATACATTATTGTGAAGAATGATGCGTTGTTTATTGGAAAAGAGCCAATATAAGCCTGCTGGAATGGAGACATGTAATAAATCCGATGACAGGTTTAAGGTTACACTGGCGGTCAAATGCATGCAATGTGAAAAATATTTGGGTTTTAGGTTAGTATTTTGAGTTACTAACAACCACAACCACAAAACCATATCTCTGTTCTCACATAGAACATATGAACCCTGCTCAATCCACGTCAAATCATGATTATTTTAGTGGTTTCCATGTTGAGTTAGGATTTTAAACTCGATGGGCATTGGCTGTATTTGTTAGTCGTTAGCAAGAATTTCAAAAAAAATGGTTCAGTTCGGTAGAACGTGGGTCTCTAAAACCCAATGTCGTTGAGTGGTTTGCTGATGTTTAAAGGGCAACAAAAATTATCATCAAGCAAGAAGTTAAGTTTTTCCTTTTCTTTTCGTTTTGTTCTAATATTACTTCTAGTATTTGAGACTATGTTCCTAATCTCAACGTATAGGCACAGTTAGGTCCTGTGGACCAAAGAGTTCTTGAAGAAATTTGAATTGTTAATGACCATGGAAGGCAAATGTATATACATATGTTGCTTTAGAAGCTGATCAGGGTATTTCAAGAAGAAGAACAACTTAGGTCGTCACACAACGTAGGAAGATCCCTCTATTTAGTGTGGATAACATTAGTTTCAGGTATTATTCCATGGCGTAAATCAGCAAAAATATACAGACTAGTGACTGATGAACGATTTTCTCTGTGCAGGGCAACATTCTTTCAACTCCTGCAACCAACGGTACTATTCTTGCAGGAGTTACACGCAAAAGCATCATAGATATTGCACATGATCTGGGTTACGAGGTACTTGTTGGCAACCTGTGCTACTTACATGTTCAACTTCCATCCTACGCTCATACTCAAGCACAAGCTCAAGCCTGATTTGTTATCATTAGAGCGACTTGTGGTAGTATTTGATGCATTCAAAGAAGCTCTAGGAGCATAAAGAAAGATGCACTTTTACCAACAATGATAATTATTTGTTAAAGAAAATTCTCACATTTGTTATTACAGTAGCAAATTAACTACCACATGTAGATAGCACGAAAAGGATGCTGCGAATTATCTACCAATACGTTCTGAACTGATCATCGGATGAACTAAAATGATTTCTGCATTCTCTTATGATGATCGACCAATACGTTCTGAACCAATCATCTGGATGAACTAAAATGATTTCTGCGTCATCTTATGATGATCGACCAATACATTCTGAACTGATCATCTGGATGAACTAAAATGGTTTTCATATTCTCTTCTTTAGTTCTGTCCCCATATGGATTCTTGAATTCACACATCATTCTGTCCGGAGAAGGATTTAAAGAGCTTTATAAATTCGACCAGGTTGAGGAGCGCTCTATTCCAATCGAAGAATTAATCAATGCTGATGAAGTATTCTGCACTGGAACTGCAGTTGGTGTTGCTCCAGTAGGAAGTATTACTTACAAGGGTAACAGGTATGCACACTGGCCCTCTAGCCTGCCAATATAGCTATAATTGTAGATTATTTGATTTGCAATAGTCAATGTTGTCAGATGTGAAGGTTAAGTACTTTTAAAACAGTAATAACGATCATCTTTATAGCAGTAATAATATCATATGATCTGAGCCTGTTGGACAGGTAGATGAATTAAGTATACTCAGTCGTAGATCAGTTATGTTCTGTTCTATTGATATATTTGAAGTTAGAGATTTCAAATTTTTAATAACAAAATCCTCTTAATCTGTTCACATAGTTTCATATTATGGAGGATTTGAAAATTTTTAACTATCATTCTAAATTATATTTTGTGGGAAAAATGCAATTCATCCCCCTATGATATTACAAATGTGCAAATTACTCCACAATAAAAAAAAATTAGCAATTTTGCCCCATGTGTTTTTTAAAATGCATCAATATACCCCTTGTGTTTTTTAAAATGAAGCAATTTACCCTCTTAGAAGCTTAGACAGGGGGTAAGTTGCTTCATTTTCAAAAAACATAGGGGGTAAATTGCTCATTTACAATATCATAGGGGATAAATTACATTAAACACTATATTTCGTAGAATATGAATGGATTTCAATATATATATATATATTTAATATAAAGTTATTTTAAATTTTTTACCTAAATCATTCCATCCCAATATTGAATTCGGCAGTCCTAATTTGTTTGCCCTAGGATGCCTGACCTACTTTAATGGGAAAAATGCAATTTACTATAGTTTAAGGGGTGATATTTTTTTATCTCGAACGATTTGATTTCATCATTTAGTTATGTATTTTTAAAATTTTGATAATTTTAGTTATTTTTTAGCTAAATTAGCATGAAAATTATATGTGATTCGAACACAATCCAATTAAATTACAATTTTAGTTTTATAATTTAGGGTTGACATTTTTTATCTTGCATGAATTGATTTACAGAACTAAAATATAAATTTAATTGGGTCATGTGTAATATATACAATTTGGCCAGAAAATAGCTAAAATTATTGAGATTTTAAAGTTATAAAACTAAATTAGGAAAATCAGTTTATACAAGACCAGAAAATACCACACCTAAAGAACAAGAATAGAATTGCTACTTAATTTCCCTACTTTAATTCAAACCCAGATTCTGTCATTGTATAATTTGATTGCCTGTAAAGATGTGGTATCAAAATCTTCTTAATGGTATGAACTATTTATTTCATAAATACATATTACGTATATATATATATATATATATATATATTATATATATAGTTATAGTTATATACTATGCATTCATACAAATAACATACATAGGTGAATGCAATTGGATGATGAGATGTGGGAAATTTTTTGCTCGGATTAAGTTTGGTCAAATCAAATCAATCACATTGGTTACTTTTCATGAACTATATACCAATCACACAACAAATGTATTGTATTTGTCATAATATTAGTTCAAATTCGACCTAATGGGATCCGGGCTTGAATATCCCTAAAATGAGACCCATACTGGAGTCTGGATATCTCCAAAATAAAAATATGAAAAGATCCGTAATATGTTATTACAGTATAAAAAATAAATAGTAATTTACCGCCTACGTTTTAAAAAATGAAGCAATTTACCTCCATGCCTAACGAGGTAAATTACTTCAATTTTAAACACATAGGGAGGTAAATTGCTATATTTTAAAAAACACAGGAAGTTAAATTGCTATTTTACTTTTCATAAGAGAATTTTTGCCTACTTTCCATAACACAGATATATCAACTGTAATTTACCCGTATTAGAAGTCATTAGCAAAAAAGTACCCTCTAAAACGAACTGCCATGAATTGTTATCTATCATTGCAAGTTATTAAATTTCAGGATCCTTAGACATAGAGAAAGGCATAGTTGTAGTAGTTGTGATCCCTTACGGCCGCGACGGTGAAAAAGTCTTCAATAACTAGATTAATTGCATTTTACCCCATATAAAAATACTCGTATACTTAGAAACCTCTTGAACAAGAAGAATGGCAATGCAACCCTGCTGTTAGTACGTTTACAGGTATTATGGTTGCATTTTCTTTGTTGTTAATGTAGTATACAATTGTTCTGTGTACAGGGTCGAATATAAGACAAGCACTCAACTCGTGTCCCAGAAATTGTATTCAAGACTTACAGGGATCCAAAGAGGCATCATCAAGGATAGTCAAGGATGGGTCGTAGAAATAGATTGATGGGGCTCTTCATCCTCCTCTCACAACTATGGTCAACCACTCGACTGCGGCCTTCTTATTTGGAAGTATGTAGTAACTGTACATATAGTGCTTGGATTATACATATATTAATAATATTAAATAATTATTGAGGGTACATTCGTAACTTTCACACATGAGATACACCATAAAAACCTATACCATACAATACCATAAATTCTCCATCCTGCTATAAATACTCAAAATAATATTTTTTATTGCAAGCTACTATTCACTGATTTGACATATTATACATTTAAAAAAATTCTCGCACTATAAACGAAAAATAAGACCTAATAGTATTATTGTGTCGATGTATTTTTCCCATTTAATCCCTTACATTTTATTTACAAAAGTAAATGTCCTCACCTTCTATCTATTCTTATTATATCATAAATTGAGAAATCCCAGTCAACAGTTGAGGGGAGTACAAAGAGAGGGAGAAAGCAAGCCTCATATTTCAAGGCTAAAAACTAGAGAGTTAAGAGAAAAATTAAGAGGCACGCAGACCCCAACCCAACAGAAAATAAATCATACATTCGGTCCTAGGGCTTTGTGATCATCCCATGTTAATCTAATTAACATATCAACAAGCATGAAAATTAATCAACTAAATATTTTCATGCTCGTGCATCCATATGATAACTAATATCATAAATAATAAAAATTACATATCCAAGTGCTAAAATACATGCAAATTTTGTAATTTAAAAGTTGGACATAAGTGCAACCCATGCAAAATGATTCAGTGTGAAAATTCTTTTCTAATTAATTTTAGTAATTTAATTTTAGGAGATACCTCATCTCAACTAAAATTAAAATCACAAAAAATAATTATTCCAGAAAAATGCAGAAAAAAAGAAAAAAAATTTTCTAGAAAAAACAGAAAAAAATCGGTCCAACCGACGTTAGCAGCTGGCCGGCCGTGCCCAGGGTGTAGCGCGCGGCCGGCTGTTGCTTGCGCCGTTTTATGAAAAAAAAAACTCCAATTTTTTTTGATTTTATGCAAATCCTGAAACCAAAAGAATCATTAATACATAAAATAAAATTTTCATAAATTCCCATGTCTAAAATTTAAAAATACAAAATTAACGATGCATAAACCCTAACACATAGATATGCAACTATAGCATAAAAAAAAAAAAAACTCATTCTTCAAAGCCGATAAAATATGTAAACAAGCTCCAAACATATAATACTTGCAAGATTCATAGCCTATACACCAAATCGGGCTCTGATACCACTTGTAGGAAGTAGATCAGCCCGGGAAGCGCAGAAAATTGAAAAACACGGTAAATAAAATAACTAAATCCCGATCAAGGGGTGTACCCTTGATCTTTTCCTGAGCGTTTGGTGTAATAATCATAGATCTAATCATGCAATTAGGCTAATGAATCAAATAAAGAAGAAAGCATGAAGAAATCTATAGTTACCTTTCGTTTTTCTCCTCCGATCGACAATTCGATAGATCTCCTCTCCGGCATTCGTCCATGCAAGATTCCAACGTAGGAGGACCCTAATATCGTCCACACCACATAAAAGGTTAGATTTATCCTTGTGCTAGCAAGGATTAAATCCATGGGAAGAGGAATCGAAATTACACTATGAATTAGTGTATTTCGATCTCCTTTGTTCTTCATTTAGTTCTTAACCAAGAAGAAATTCAAGAGAGAGAGGAGGAGAATATTTTGCTTGGGGAGAGAGCATGAAATTTTTGTGTGTCAAACAACAAAAATTGGCTAGGATTTGTGTGTTGGAGAGTTGGAATGAAAATGTTGAGATATGGAAGGAGACCTAATCTTCCAACTTCCACATCTTTTTCAACCACTTCTCAAAACTCCTCTCCCACTTTTCACACACCTTTTTGCACGAAATTGCTGATTATTTTCAACAAAATTTTAGTTATTTTTTACTTTCCAAAAGTCAACATGGGCTAGGGCTTGATACAATTTGGACCAAATTCAATTTGCTTGTCCAACGAGTCAAATTGAGCCCATATACCATTTCTGTTGGACTTAATATTTAATCCAATTAAATAAAATGCCCAACAAAGAAAGTTCAAGTAAATATTTAATCCAATCAAATATTTACAAGTCCAAAAGAAACTTAATTATTTAATGAATCAAATTCACTTAATTAATTAAGCCCAACCAAGCATAACTAGTCCAACTAATTATTTCTAGCACATTTCTAATTAATGAATTCAATTCACTAATTAGATAGGTCCATTTACTAATTAGTTAATGGATCCAACCCACTAATTAATTACCCCAAGACTCTTTTAAGTTAATCCAATCAATTTAAAAAGACTAAGTCCAAAATTCAATAAATCTAATTAATTAAATTTTGAACTATCTATCCAATGGATTATTCCTCATAAATGATCCAATCATTTATACTCTCCAAGAATTAATTTAATCTAATTAAATTAATTCACCTCTTTCGGAATTAATTCCAAATTAATTCCCTCACCTTTCATGATTTGTGTGTGACTCTTTGGTTCATCCTCAGCTAGACTTGGATGTGCTACCAAACACAATTAAATCCAATTTAAATTATTTATTCAATAACCAGAAATAGCCCGTTACCATGGGTGGCTGTCTAGTAACAATCCATGGCACTAGAGACTAGGCAAATAGTGGTGTGAACATTCAGGCTCCGATTTTATACAAATACGGTCCTATTGTCAACCGTCTCTCGGTCTTAGTCTAGAGCATGAAATTGGGTGTCAGTTCCCATCCTTAACTAGGCATCTATGCTCATACTTGAGATGCATTTACTCTACTGATCATCGTAGGAAGTTTCTTCTCACTCGATTAATTACTATGGCCATAGACTTGAAGAGTCTAAACCATCTCAGAGTGCATAGGAGATCTCGCTGTCACAATACTGACAGGGGATAGATTCTTTCTTGGAATCCACCATCCTCGCTACATACTCTGACTGCACTGGATAAGGCTTATGATGACCATGCCCCATGGCACAGCTATCTCTGGCCATATCCAAGATACAGTCTTCGTATGCACGTGACTGCCATGATTCCTCAAGTCCGAGGACTAATTTCATACTATCGAAATCGGGAATCCCAGTCATACCGACCAGGCCTTAAGAGGCTTCCATATAACGATTCCCGCGAGTCAGTTCAGTCAGTCGATTACTTGACCAACTAACCCACTAAAACTGCACAGACGACCCACGTTTTACGCCGACGAAACACCACTGCAGTATTTAGTGCAAGTCTCTATAGGACTCTCGATGCCTTATCTCGAGGTTCTCGACTTGGAACGTTTCAGACCGACCCTCAAGAGCTGGTTTCATAGCCGCCAAACCTTTACTTAACTCAACTCCGTAGGTTTAACCTTTCGATCTGTGGGCATTTTGTTGTGAAATTGAAATCCCATTCAATGTCAGTGGTAAGCACAACGAAAACAGACTGCCAACACGATGAATTCTTACCGTATTCATCAGTCTAATATTGTTTAATAAAAATTGGCGAAGGACAAACAATCAATCCAATTGGAAGGTCACCCATTCCAACACTACTCTCTACTCTGGAGGAGTGTATGGAGTGCAAATTTTCCGACCTATAATAGCCTCTTAAACAAAGTGATAATTGACTTCAATATGCTTTATTTTCTCATGGAAAACCGGATTACTTGCAAGGTCGACAGCTGCTTGATTGTCACAATACATAGGCGCAGAGTCACTATTCATGAAAACTAACTCTCTTAAAAGTTTCAACCATAAAATTTTGGTAGTAGTGTGAGCCATGGCCCTGTACTCAACTTCTACACTCGATCTAGCTACTTGTTGCATCATGTTACAAGATTTCTACCAACAGGTTCAACGTTTAGAAGTAGATTTCCCGTTATCTCTAGTCGACCTAGCCTATTCTACGTTAGGATAGGTTTCTATCTTGACATGTCCACGTTGTTATAAGATCAAGCCTTTACCAAGAGCCCCCTTTATGTACTTCAAAATCCTAAGAGCACCTTCCCAATGAATAACTCATGGCTTATCCATAAATTGACTAACTAGACTAACGATATAGGAGATGTTAGGTATCACAGTCAAATAGATCAATCTTCCTACAAGTCGTCTGTATTTCCTACAAGTCGTCTGTATTTGGTCTTATCTTCCAAATAGTTGCTATCATATTTTCATAAATCAGAACTAAAATCCAATGGTGTGTTCACTTGCTTAGTGCCAAGGAAACCGGCTTCCTGAAGGATACCGTAGGCATACTTCCTTTGGGACACAAATATCCCATGCTTGATACGAGCAATTTCAATGCCCAAGAAGTATATTCGTTTATACCAAATTTTTAGTCACAAAATGTTCGTAAGTATGTCTTGGTGTCTTTTATGCTTTCAAATTCACTTCCAGTAATCACAATATCATCAACATGCACTACTAGAATAACCCTACCTAACTGCCTCTTTCATACAAAAACTTGTTGATCTGCCTCGCATCGAGAAAATGCAAACCCATTAATAACTCAATTGAATTTTTCAAATCAAGCTCTCGGACTTTGTTTAAGGCCATAAATTTCCTTGATCTTCAATTTGCAGATGAGGTAGTTCTTCCTCTTAGCTACATACCCTGGAGGTTGCTCCATAAACACATTTTTCTTGCAAAACTGTATAATAAGGCATTTTTTTTAATAATAGGTCATGAGGAAGCCAATTGGATTTGACTGTTTTCTATTCATCAATCTTTATCATGATAATATTTTAAAGATGAATATAATAGAGTTCATCAAATTGGCATAAGTATTTTATTGTGCTTCCTACATACACAACAAAAAAATAGTGCTATAGCAATGAATTTTTGTCACGACTTTTGCATAAAATCCATTGCAAAGCAGTGTTGTCACAAAAATTTGCAATGGAAATTTTTTCATTGCTATAGGTACTAATCCTGTAGTTGCATTTGTTTTTTTCCGTCTATGGCAAATTTTGCCACGAATAATTCTTGTTGAAAAAATATGTTGCAAATTATATTGCCAAAACTTTGACTTTTAACGAATCTTGCAATGGATTTTGCAATGACATTTGCAATGGAATTTATTACATTTTTGCAATGACTTTGTGACAATATTTTTATTGAAAAATTTGTGGCAATTTCATTACAATATCTTAATTTATTGCAATGCAATGAAAATAAGTTGCAGAATTGAAACATGTTTCTTCCAATTTCAATCCGTTGCAAATTTTTGCAATGAATTTTTGCTAAAATCCATTGAACAATTTTATTACATATCCTTGCGATAAAATTTATATTTTTTGTTTTAAATTTTGATATGTAATTTTGTAAATTAAAATTATATTTAAGTTACACCTAAAAAATTATAAAATCAAACACAAAAAAAATTAATCAGAAGAAAAAATATAAAAAGATAATTCAATACATGTCAATACATGTCCACTAAATAAAATTTTTGAATTTCAAATATCCAATATCATATGGTTGCCGAATCAGGATGGCGAATCATTGTTACTTGAGTTATTTTTTTATTCACTCACATCATCAAACATTGTACCAAATTTCTTCACGAATTGCATTCTTAGCATTTGCATCTGTTTCTTTGCGTGCTTAATTTCCTAACATCGCCAACCCTTCGATCCTCCGTGTACCATATCTACACAAACACAGTAACTTAGTTAAATTAGTATAATACAACCTTTTAAGTTGATAATTAACTTAGTTAATAGAAGCTTTTAAGTGAAGGAAGTGGATTAGGCCGAAAAGCGCATCGGAAGCGCGAAAAATAAAAAAATAATAAAATCATGCGATAATTAAAGAAATTAATCCCGATCAAGGGGTGTACCCTTGATCTTCCCGGGCGTTCGGTGTATTAAAATAAATACATAGGCCAAGAATTAATACAAAAAAAATAAGATGCGAAAACATAAATAGAAATTTACTGTTGTAGTTTTTCTCTTACGGCTACAAGCATTGTCTCCTCTCTGTTTTTATTTCTGGATCCGTCCACGACGAGATCTCAATCTTGAAATCCTACACTCTACCACTAATGGATGTGAGATTTCGTGCTAGCAAAACCTACACAGAAGTGCAAAGAATCAGCAACATTATTGATTAATGTTGGATCCTTTGTTCCTCTTTCGATCTCTTAGATCTTGAGAGGATTTTTGGAGAGAAAAGGGAGAGAATTTTCGTGCTCATGTGTGTGTAGTAGCTGTTGGTTGGCTATGAGGGTTTTTAGATTTTATATGTGACATAGTCACAAGATTCTAAGGAGTCTTGACCTAGCAAGACTCCAACAACCATCTAACCCCTCTAAGCCACCATAATGGTTGATTTTGGTGCACTCGAAGGCACTATTTCGTGCACACCACACCCAAGGAGGAGTCTCCTCCTTAGCCTAGCTATGATCTAACCAAGGCCTTGGGCTTGTATTTTAATAGACCGGGCTTGACTAGTTAAAATTAAATCAAACATAATTTAATTTATAAGCCCAACCTTATTTTTCCTTCAACTTATAAATCCAATTTATAAATTTGACCAAGCCCAATAAAATTAATCTAATTAATTTTAATGGCCAACTTAAAATTTTAATTAATCTAGTTAATTAAATTTCAAGTCATCCATCAATGGCATTGGTCTAAAAATTAAAGTTGATCCAATCTACTTGTAACTTCTCTTCGAATGAAGATTAAATGTTTTAATCCAGATTAAAATTAATTAAAATTGACGACTCATTTTAGTAAATTTAAATGCAAATTTAATTCCTTACTCTCCTACTATTTATAGCTGGTAGGTGTGGTTTACTGTTTTATGGTATCACCCTCAGCTAGATGCTTTGATTGGTATTTAGTTTTAAATTTCAAAAGACACAATTGAATTAAATTCTAATTAGATTATTTTCTGATCTCATCCTATAATAATATAGCCCGTTACATGGGTCGGCTTAGCACTTAGTCATGACCTATGAGAGAGAGAGAAGGAATGAATGTAACCTTGGCGGTGAGTGCTGTCGCTTTTGCAAAATGTATAGTCCTTAGAGTTTCATCTAGAACTGGGGGAGTTTATTGTGTTTTCATTTTGAGAAGAGAAGAGATGGAAACAATGGATGGGATGTTGATTTAGAGAAAAGGATGGAAGTGGAGGGAGAGATTTTTTGGTGGTGGGCCGAAGAGGATTTGCCAGGCCGTCCCCCTATTAACTAGATTGACTATAGGTAAAATTGCTCATTCGGCGCTGAACCAGCAGGCCCTTCTAATCGCATCGGAATACCAGTGCTACCAGTTACACTCGGTTCCAATACGGCTTCCAAAGTCCCTCTATGGCCTTAGTCTCATCGAGCTGAACAACTCTTTATAATTTGTTAGAGATAATCGGTTCCCATCCCTCTTGAACTTTGGCAATCTATGCTAATTACTCAAGACTGCAATGGTTACATCCTAACCTCCCGCTCCACTCTAGCCAATTCCTCTCCCGCCCCTGATCCATTCCATCGCTTTTTGCGCCCAACAGACCCCTAATATACATTACAGAGTCGTATTATAGATCATCACATTACTCAGTGTGAGATTAGCAATTAGGTAGAACTGTCTGTCATTATATGACAGGAGGACATATAATCTCTCATTATTTTCGAAAATCCAACCGTTTCCTTTGCATATAAAATTACATCCTAAAGAATTATCATGCATCTCTATATATTGATTTTTGTAATTTTTAAGGCTGTATCATTAATGACCTGAGGAGCCTCACGGACCCCATAGAGTCAACTCGCCGGTTAGCATGCCATTAATAGTTTGACAGTTCGGACTCAGATATTAAGAATTTACAGTGTTCGTATGTGCAACTCTGTGTAGTGCAAAGTGATTCCTCAAGTCAGAGGACTATAGTAAAATTCTCCTACTATCGGAACTGAGGAGATGTCCTAGTCCATACCGATCAGAGCTTTTAAAGAGGGGCCTTTATGTTAGCTTTTCATGATTCGATCCTGCGAGTCTACTTTGCGAATTCTAGAATTGACTTACAATTCGACTTGAACACCAACTAACCTCATCTTAAAGGACTTTGCAAATAGGTAACAACCTACGTCTATCTACCGACGAAACACGGCTGGAGTAGCTTACTAATTGAATGTCTCCATAGGACCTTCGATTGCCCAATTCTTCTGAGGTCCTCGAACATTGGAACAATTATAATAGTTTAATGACACGAGCCTAAGGCAGGTTGGTTACATAGCTTGCCAAACCTCATAGCAGCATCCCCCAAACTCACCTCGCAATGACGCTATTATTACATTGTTTCCGGATCTTGTGGCATTTTGCTGCTGACATATGACAAACCGCACATCTCAATTCATCATGTGGTAAGTACACATACAAAACACCATTGCCTAATCCATAGTTTGGGGATCTATTTCTTTACGCCCGTTATTTTACATCTCATATCTAATATTATATATTATATAAATTAAATTGTAATACTTGTTGTCGAAAGAATCGGGAAAGATTGCACAGGCCTTAGAAATCTCACAATCTCGCCCTTATTAGGACCCTAAAACTTCATTATTCCAACGACTTTAATCGCTCTCATAGTTACTGATTATTAGTTTTAATAAGTATAGCTTTTATAAGTGTCTTTATTAGTTAACTTTTAGTTTAATATTAGTTGCTAGAAACTTTGTCATGAGCATTTGAAGCCTTAACTCTCTCGTTGAAATGGTAAAAAGTGTAATCCTGTAAGTTTATTTATACATTACTTATAGCCTTGTATTTATTGTGATTTCAATAGTTTTGTGTATGAATAATTTACCTTGTATGTTCAGTCAAGTTCATTAGCAATTTTCAAGTTTTCTCATAGTTAACTTAACTAAATTAGTTTAATATGGAATATTTTATAATTTTCATAGTTAAATTGATTTACTTGAAACTTTAAGCTTGGTTGACTAAGTTAAAATAGTTTGTTGATGTTTTTAAGTTCATAGTTAACTAGTTTAATAGAACCATTTTAGGTTCATAACTTTAGTAATGAAACTTGGTTTGAGTGAACTAAGTTGAAATAGTTCAATTGAAGTTTTCAAATTAATAGTTATCATAGTTAAATTAGTTTAATAGATTCTTTTAAGTTGATAGTTAACTTTATTAAATTAGTATAGTTGAAACTTTTAAGTTTGAGCTAACTCAGTTGAAATATTCAGTTTGAAAGTTTTTTAAGTTCAGTCTTTGATGTGTGGGTCTAGGATAGCCTAGTCCAAAGTGATAGGGAGGTCTGGCAAAGGCCAACCTTCGAATCCAAACAAACAAGCTCAGGACACCCCCTGGCTCGGTCCACGATTACAGCCCAACAAGGCGTTCAACCAAAGAAACCCGTCAACATGGTATATACACGTGGAAGCCTACTCTCTCATGTGAAATTTTAGTTACCTAAGCATCAACAACAACTTGAGCGGCATCAGCCTTGGGAAGCCAGTGTAATGCTTGGCGGCTAGGAGTGCTTGTAGATTTTGGCACTCTTTATCAACTTTTGTCACATAGTCTCTTTTAATTTACATTGGCTTGTTTATTTTTTTGCTTTACTTTATCTTGGATCCAACACTGACTTGGGCATCAGAGTGCTAACGTGATTTTTGCAGATCCCCCCTTTCAGGATCTGCACACACTTCTGCCCAAACCTTGAACAATTATTTAGATCCACTGAAACCGTGCTATTTTCGCACGGATAAGGCTTATAATTAAATTGAATTTAATTTAGGTCCATTGATATGGACTGATCTTTCAAAGCATAGTCCATTGAAGTTCAAATCCATGACCCGGTGGTGACCCTACTCTAAGTCAAGAGAGAGATGCCTTCTCTAGAAAAAGATGGTTAGAGGAAAATTGTAGCTCCTTGAGAGCCAAAATTTGTGTGACGCCCGTAGAATTTTATACATAATTGGGAGACTTATTAGTAGTAATTATTAAGAAATTTTAAATCTAATTATAAAATTATAGGTCGAAATTGGAGTATAATAAAAGTTGACGGAGTAAATTGGAACTCGTTATAATATTGGAATCAATTATATTACTTAAGAAATAGGGAAGGATGAATGGGGTATTTAGAAAAAGTTTAAAATAAATAAACATCTACTAATAATAAAAATATATATTATATTATATATATATATATATATATACATATAAAGTAAAAAAAAAAAGAAAGAAAGGTGGAAGTGGGCGGTGAGGTCATCACACCCCTCACCGCCACACTATTAATTAATATATTTATATATATATGGCATGCTTTTTTTTCCTCTTCCCATATGTCTAATTTATACACTAATATGTTTCACGCTTCGGACGCACGAAACAGAAAGGTAAGATTTTAGTTTAAATTTTTTTATTAATTTATATAATTATATTATTTAATTAGTCCATTTACTAAAAGTAATTTAGATTCATTGATATACTATTTAATCGGAATATTTTATGGTTTTGTCAATTTAAATTAGTACTGAATTAAATATCTCATTTGATTCGAAAATGTTATAGTGGGTTAATTGAATTATTGGATTTGGTAGATTTAATCATTCCTATAGTTAATCTATTCAATTTCGTAGGGTTTATTAACTAAATGCATAACTATATGTATTGGCGTATAACTAAATTGTATGATAACGAGGAATTGATAGAAAATTCATAGAAATATTCCAAAAATTATATTTAGAGAATATTATGTTATTAAAAAGGAAAATGAGGGTTTTAACCGTAATTTAATTTAGAAAATATTACTAAGAGCGATAATTATAAAAAAGATATAAGGGGTTTTATTAAATGAATTGTTATGAGTTAGTTGATAAATTAAATATATACTTAGAAAGTTTAGTTAATCAAAAGAAAATAGAACGGATGTCTGAACTTGGATATAAATGAAATATTAAAAGATAGGTGGAAACGTACGAATATTATTTAATATATCATTATTATTATTATTAATATTATTATTATTATTATTAGTATTATTTTTATGATATCTTGAGTATATTAATTATACGTATAATACTTTATTATAGGACGTGACGACAAAGTAGGGAATTGAGCAGCTCCTCGCATTAATTGAAGCATTTTGGGATTTGAGGTAAGTATAGCTAATTGGATTTATATATATATATATATTATATATATATATATATATATATATATATATATATATATTGGTTGCTTGTATATTTGATTGCGATCTTGGATTTATATTTATATATGTGGATATTGTATATTAGTTGTTTATATATTTTATCATGGACTATTTGTCTGGATTACCTGGATATTTGTGGAATTGTTATTATGTGTTTATCTATGGTGGTGTTGTATGGAAGCCAAATGAATGATTATGAGCTCTTACAATTGATTGTCGAATAAAATTAAATGAAAAAGTTATTGACGAGAAAATCATTATTAAATGGAGTTGATTGATGATGTCAATGATGATGATATGTGTATGGAATAAAAGATGGCTTACCTAACTGGGAGGGAGCATACTGCAAAGGCTTATGATGATATGATTAATGACGAGTTGTGTGCTGTCATTGATCCGAGGAGATGATGTGACATATCATACGAGCTGTGTGATGTGTGATATGATTGATGATAGGCCATACGAGCTGTGTGTTGTATCAGTAGTGATGGGATATTATACGAGCTGTATGCTGTGTGATATCAAGAAAAAAAGAAAAGATATTGTGATTGAGATGACGATGTGATAGCCGGCGAAGCCATTGAGTGATGCACTCCAGTTTGGTGGGGCAGGGCCCTAAGAAAACAAACTAAGATGTCACTACTATGGTACAAACTGATATATGATAGTGAGCGTGCGTCGTTTCTTATATCTGCTGATTGTATTGATAAGCCTTGATTGGTTGATATGATTGTATTGTGTTTGACTTGTGATGTATATACATAAGTTAATTGGCTATACTTACTGAGTAGGCAGCTCACGCCTTGCCACGTACTTTTCAAGAGATAGGTAATACTGGCTAACCCACTAGATTGTGATCCGTGCCGTTGTACTCATTAGGTGGGTCAGCCGTGACATTTAAAGCAGAGACTTTTGGCTGTGTGGTTATTATACATGCTATGCTTTTGTCGGGGTTGTGTTTATAATTTGTGCAGTGGGCTGTTATGTTGATTTCTTTCGAGATTTTATATACATGGATGTGAGTAAATATTATCCTCTGACATTGCCTATTATCTCGTGGAATTTATATATTTTATATTAGTAAACATGAAAAATATCTTAGAAGAAAGGTTGTAGTTAAGGAGAGAGTATGATAATTAGTGGTAATTAGGTATGATATTGTAGGGGGTGCTACAATTTGGCTATAGAGTTTTATGATTGAGGGAATGAGAGTTTGGATAAGCTAGAGTTCTCTTAGTGTTTTGAATCTAGGTCAAAAATATATATCTACTCTCATTCTCTCCTAATAGACTTGAGACTCACGATTTTTTCCTCTCTAAACTCGATTTTGTCCTTTTTCACTCTCTCCATTTTTATTTTTCTTAGTTCTCTAAATAAAAGAAGAAACGATAAGAGAATCAAAGCCATTAATGGGTAACATGTGTTGCTTCTCCCTTTCAACCTCTTGTCTTGCTAGAATGAGAAGGAGACGATCCTCAGTGATTGGAATGGATATCATTCGAGGATTACAAGATAAAAACCTAAAGGAGAATGATCGAGTTGAAAAAGAACAATGCTAGAAGTCGATTGAAGAAAATGACAAGGGTAAGGGCCGGTTCATGTTATTGTACCCTTTCCTTTCTTGCTTAAATTCTTGTTCTGTGTTCTGTGTTAATGTATACCGAACACCCAGGAGTGAACAAAGGTACACCCTTTGATCGGGTTTAATATGCTTTATTGATTAATTTTTTATTTTTCGTGCTTCCACCGTGCTGCCCGAGCTGATCCGCTTTGTACAGTGTGGTGGCTTTGAAAGGTTTCAAGCGGAATACCACAATGTTCCAACATGAAATTCAAATGTATGGCCACTTCGGAAGTCATTTCTTGAAAGTGGTTTGGATTCAAAACCGCATCCATTAGATGAATGTGGTGCTTAGCATGACCAACCCAGTAGTTGTCTCGAAGGCAGACGACTAGGCTAGGGCAAAAGCTTTTAGGCCCGAGAACATCATAGGATCCATGAAAATTTCTTTGTTCTATCGCGTTACTTCAACAAAAAAATGAGTTAAACCCATGAGACTAAGTCGGTAACATAGATTGCGCATGTCCAGAATGTTCCGAGCGATATGGGTAATTGGCTTAGTGGTCAACTGGGAGGATGACAACTAGACTATGGGACAAGCTAAAAGGGCCCGAGATCTACAGATTCACAAAAAAATTTTAGACACCACCATCTGCTTGAAGCGATGGTAGGAATATGTGACGTGCGGTTGGACCGAAGAACATAGGCATAAATTATGCTAGACCCATGAAACCTAGCCAGTATCGCAAATTGCTCATGACCAGCTTAGTGTCAAACAGGGGTAATTGGCTTTAAGGTCGAGTGGGAGATTGTGGAATAGGTGACCAGAAAGACAATTAGATTGGCAATTATGGAAACTATTCAAGTGATCTTTATTCAAGTAATATTACCTCGATGAGTATGGTAAGTATTCATCCATGGTATATATGTCTGTTGTGCTTAGAAATTACGTTAAGCATTTCTTTAACGTCAGAACAGATGCCCACAGACCATTTAAATAACCCATGTAGTTGGGTTGCCCATTGGATGGCGACTATGAAGCCAACTTTTAAGGGTTGGTCTGAAATTTTCCAAGTCGAGGACTTCGAGACTGGGCATCGAGAGTCCTATTGAGACTTGCACTTAGTATTGCATTCATTGGATGAGTGTCGTGTTTCATCGACGATAGATTTTGGAAGTCTATGCAATTTCAGTGGGTTAATTTACAAGGTGGTCAACTGACTAAACTGGCTCGTGGGGATCATCATATGGAAGCTTTGGAGGCTTGGTTGGTATGACTTGAGTCCCTGAATCCAATACTACGGGAGTAGTCTTCAAACTTGAGGAACCATGGTAGTCAAGTGCACACGATGGTTGTTGTGTCACAGATATGATCATTATAAGCCTTGTCCATGCAGCCGGTATGTGTAGAGAGGACGGTAGGTTTCAAGAAGAGGATCCATCCCCTGTCAGTATGTGACAAATATCTCCTATGCACTTGGAGACGTGTTTACACCTCACAAATTCTGTAGCTCCAGTGGTTGATCGAATAGAAAATGGTTTTCTATGTCGAGAAATTAAGGGAAACACAGTCTCAAGTATTAAAGTATAGTTGCTAATTCAGGATGACAATCAATATCAAATTCTATGACCTAGACTAAGGCTGAGAGACGATAGATGGAAGGACCATACGCGTATGAAATCGGGAGCCTAAATATTCACACGGATATTGATCTAGTCTCTAGTGCATGGACCGTAGCTAGATAGCCACTCATGGTAACAGGCTTTCTTGATCAATGATTGATCAAGAATAATTAATTAAATTTAATTTAATTAATCGGTAGTGTTGGACACTAGCCCAAGTCTAGCTAAAAGGTGAACCTAAAGAGTTAAACACAAATCACCAAGTAAGGAGTAGGATTAATTTATAATTAATTCTGAAAGATGTAAATAATTAGATTATTTACATGTAGGATGATCCATTGGATGGATAACCCAAGATCAAATTAATTGAATTAATTTAATTGGTCTTGCTTTAATTAATAAATTAGATTTATTAATTAAAGATAATTGCGCTTATTTCTTTAATTGGATTAAATGACATTGGGCTTAATTTAGTTGGGATTTATAAAATTTGATTTAATTAAATTTCTTGGGCCTTAAATTTATTTTAATTTAATAAAAATAAAACCTGGTCCACTAAATTAAGGCCTAGTAGCAATAGAGTTGACTTCTATTGTTGGAAAGAGGGTTGGTCAAAATTTCTCTTTTGGAATGTGTAGATTTGGCCATATTTAGAGCCATTCTTATGTGGCATGATTGGAGCATACAATATAAGAAGGAGGTTGCCTTGTAGGTAGGTGGAATGTATCTAGAAACATTTCCACCTTCCCGTACAAAGCATATATATGTGTGTAATCTTCATTATTTATAGGAATGATAACACATTATAAAAAGTGTAGAGAACACCCCCCCCCCCCCCCCCCCTTCTTTCTCACCCTTTCATCCCTCAAATTCTTCAACTCTCCTGATTTAGGATCAAAGATAGAGTTGTAGAGAATTTTTTATGAAGAGAATACACTAATTAATAGTGTAGTTCTGTTTCATCATCTTTCAATCGAGTTTGATTTCTTCTAGCAAATCGATCAAAACCTTTTTCCCATGTGTTTGGCATCGCTAGGGGCTCCTTGGAGCCTAGGTGAATAAAGGATGAATGCACGAATGCCGGTTGAAAAATAAATGAGGTTAAGTTTTATTCTAAATACCGCATCTCTTTCATTAGATTATCTATAGCCTTTGTTTGAATTTTGTTCTTTTTTATTTTTAAATTCACATACTACATCGAACTCCCGGGAACACCAAGGGTATACCCCTTGGATGGTTGTAGAATAATTTTTGTTATGCGTTATTTTACCGCTTTTTCTATTTTATTTTTTCTGTGCTTCTGCTCGCGCATTCCCGGGCTAATTCGCTTGTTTCTCCCTTCACTTGGATTAAATTAATCCTTAGAGAGCATGAGTGATTGGATCACTTATATAAAATAATTCATGGGTTGGATTTCTCAAAGTTTTAATATATTGAATTTTGGGTTTAGCCTTTTAAATTGATTGAATTGCTTTAATTGAGCTCGTCTTAATTTATAAATTAAAAATGGCCTCGTGTCTTTTAATTTACTAAATGACATGGATATTTGTTGTGGATGGCCCTGAATAATGGTTTAGATTCAATTAATAAAGCTCACTAGACCTTGGGCTTGATTTAATTAATTTTGGAGCAAGCCCAATCCAACTTGCCAAGCCTATGACCGAACTAGGTTGAGGAGAAGATTATCCTAGGCATGGGAGAAGCTTGTGGCCGAGTGGGGCTCTTGGAGAGTCCCCTATTAGACCACAATGGTAGTTGCAAGTATGGTAAGGAAGTTTCCCTTCTAGGAAAAGAAGCCTAGGTCTTCCTACCTTAATCAACTAGCATACAATCAAGGCTCTTGATTCTCTCTCTTACTCGTAAACAATTTTCAGCCTCCCCTCTCCCTCCTAATTGATTTTCTCTCCAATGAAACTCCCGAGTTCTTGATTCTTGAATCAAAGAAAGAAAGAAGATCAACCCGTTAATTAATGAAATAACGATTTGCTTTCTCCTTCTCGTCTCGTTTCTTGCTAGCACAAGTAGGTTACAATTTTGTGAAGTTTAAAACAGGATTACTTTGAACCCTAGCCGCACACACAACACATACTAGCCTCTCCTCTCCTCCAAAATTTCATGCTTCTCTCTCTCTCTCTCTCTCTCTCCAATATTCTCCATCTTGAAGTTTTTCGTTTTGGACTTAGAGATCAAAATGAAAAATGAAAGAGAGATCAAAACACGTTAATTCATAGCGATTGTTTTGATCTTCATCTCTTCTGTGGAGATTTTGTGAGCACGAAATGTGCATATCCTCTGGTGGTGGTGTGTTATTCTTGGAAGGGTCTCAAGGTTGAGATGTCGTTGTGGATGGATCTGAAAAAAAAAAACGGAGAGGAGACAACACTTGTAGCCGTACGAGAAAAGGACGAAAGGTAAAACTCCATTTACGATTTTTGCTCTTTGTCTTTTTCTCTTGATTTTTTGCCCTATGTATTTATATTTAATACACCGAACACCTAGGTAAGATCAAGGGTACATCCCTTGATCAGGAATTAATTTCGTTCCTTATTGCATGCTTCATCGTTTTTCTAATTTTTCGTGCTTCCCGGGTCGATCCGCTTCCTTCATGTGCTTTGTATGGGAAGGTTGAAATGTGTCTCGATACATTCCACCTTCCTACAAGGCAGCCTCCTTCTTAGATGGTATAATCCAATCATACCATATAAGAAGGGTGTTGGAAAATAACAATAGATAATACAAATAATTATCTCATAACAAATCTCACCTATAATCAAATAATTATGTGCACACAAATGTTAATCATATAGGAAAATAATTATGGATAGAACTAACCTTAAGTGTAAAAGCATGTCGATCCATGCATACAGATCAGCCTCGTCTACGAGTCCATGCCCTGATTTGATCACGAACACACCATCCTCCATGATCTCCCCACATTGGATCTTGCTCAAAGACCTGTGCAAACCACGATCATACCTTACTCGTCTTGGTGGGCTACTACTAGAGTAACCTACTCATTTACATACCTTAAATCCTAGGAGTTTGTGGTGATGCTCCAAAGAACAACGGAGAGAGAAGAAAGAGAGAGAGAATTGGAGAGAGCATATTGTATCACATTTATGTTTTTGTGTTCTCATATGATCACAACCATGTACCCTATTTATAGGTGTACATAATTCTATCTCGAAGAGGAGTCCATATCCCAATACATAATTAGAAGACTACAAACTCTATCCTAGATAGTATTTATCCCAGAGGAGTCCTTATCCAAATATTTATTTGGGAGACTCAAACTCTATCTCAAATATGGATGTATATTGGGTCATGGGGTCCACAGACTCGACCCAATTTTCAACATCTCCCACTCATACATATTTGACTCAATATCCATGATACTCATCGTCTCAGCTTCTCAATCTCATGTTCATCCCTTACGAAATGAGCCATGCGACCAAGCGAAAAGGAACAATGAGGAGGGTTATATTAAGTCATCACCGAACTAACATAACCCTACAACTCAACAACTCTCTGAGTACCCAAAACAATGTGGTTACACTTAATAAAACATCTCCATATCTCTCAATAAATAGAGCATGCTTAATTCACTCAAATATGTATATATGTTCATGACTGGTCAGACATATTCCAACACAGTCGCCCGGGCTATGAACAATAGAACAAGTTCATTACCAACTTAGTTCTTCCTCGGTCTCTCATGGCAATCAGCTTGGTCTTGACAACTTTCTAGACATGCTCCGACAGACCGAATCACTCATGGCCATTGGATATCATGCTAAAGTAGTGTTATCAAGCTTACACCTCATGATATGGTACAAGAAATAATATAGGCTCACACAGTGATGAAGCAAGGACCATTTAGTCACTTCCATAAGAGGTCGTCTCGAAGCACATGTAGTATGAATACATGTTATGATGGAGCTCCTATTCAATTTGGGCATGTCACTGCTCTTAACATCATATGAACCTAAGTCCATCTAGTCGCAATTCAAGCGCCAAACTTGCGCACTACCAGACAGTCACTCTCTTAATGCCTTCTAGTAGTTCACACGTTCATCTCAATATTAAGCCTTTTTATGATGTGCGGACATACTTCATAATCGATCAAGTATATCATCTCATCTTAGCTCCACTAGCTAAGTCGACTATTCATTTTTCATTATCCTTCCTCACTTCTCAAGTGCAAAGGTGATAAATCGCATGGCTCATTTATGCGAATTGATCTTTTATGTCTCATCCCACTAGCAATTGCAGCGCCAGGGCGATTGCCCATGTGAGAGAGCCAATCAAGAGCCTAGTGACATTTCACGATTCAGTACCAATCACATGTTCTCACAAGCCATAAGAATCAAGTTCTACATGATCCTTTACTACTAACATGCCTTTGCACATACCAAGGCTAAGTGTATGGAATAAGCGATCATACCGCTTGTAGAACATGTTGGAAAACAATTTAGTTATGCGCATGTCTCATCAAAAATATCTGGTATCTGTATACTAGGTCCTCCAACAATACTTGGCGCCTAAAACATACAGTGTCTCACATATGTGCATCATAACATGCATCATGACCAGATAATCTTCACTTGATCCTAGATCACATCCATAGATATCTTATTAATCACTTAGGTGCATCACACAATGTGCAGTAAGGATCTTCTTGATATCTACTCACCATTCTAATTTGTTGAGCACTGGACTAATTGAGCACACATATTATGCATCAAAACATTTACAACTCTTAATCAATTAGTACTCATTAACATTTCTTTTCTTGTTTCAATTTCAAGGCATCTCATTAAGGCAAGAGCGATGTCATTATTAGAGTATCAATAAGAATAGTATGGCACATATACAACCTTAGTATCTAAACACTAAGTAAGTATCATCCTTTCTCCTTAAGTCCACGTGAAAGACAACCACTCTATTTGGCGATATCTCCATATCACTTTTAGCCAACATACTTTTTCGCCCACATAGAAGTGAGAGCTACATTATCTCATTTTCTTGATATATTCGATAATCATCTCAATCATTGTTAAGCCTATCAAATGATAGCTCAATGGAATTGATGTTATCACTACTTGGACAATAATTCAAGTTATGAATGGAGCTTTCAAGCATTAAACTTGCGCTTGCCCCACTGCTTGAATTAACTAGAAGATCCATATTGATCCTCATGTCCACTTCTCACTTGGATATGTCCACTATTATCATCTCGGCACACCTAGATGAAAGTGGCAATAGTGGGTATGGAGAATTCAAACAATTTCTCACATTCATGAAAAATGTCTCTAAACTACACCCTTCAAGTGGGTATAAATAGTTCGCCCTCAATTGACCTTTATAAACTATCCACTTTGCACTTATTAGTCACAATTTTCCAATGATTTTGCACATAGATAGAAGATCAACCTATTGTTTTAGTTTCGTTCTTAGTCTTTAGGGTTATCAATTCCCCTTTAAGCAATTTTTCACTTGAAATGTGAAGTCAATTCTTTAAACTTGACTCATCAACATCCACATAATAATTATGGAGGATACCCATTTAGTCTCACATCGATAATTGGGAACATTTTCAATGTTCTCTCCTTATTTGTGGAATTTTGAGAATCATTATTCTAGTGAGACACTCCCACTAACTTTTGAGTCGCTTCGATTATCTCTTGCAACTGGAGATGAATAAAAAAACATCTTTGCAAAGAATGAGCGCCTTCTTTTAAGAATCTTCACTCTCATAGTTAAGAATCTTGTTGACCTCACATATCAAAAAAGGTTCCTCTTAAGGAATCCATATTGCACGACTAATTCCTCCATAAGTTGTCAAATAGGTACATGCCATATGCTTGCTACCATATTAACAAGAGTAGGAGTACTATGTAGAGGCACTTTTTTGTATTATAGGTTGCACTCAAAAATTGCATCTACCCAAGTGAAATGCAAAGTGATCTTGCGCCCAACAATTTCTAATTATTTCAAGAAATGTTAGATTCTTATCATTTTTGCAAGCTCATATAGCTGCTAAAAAATTAGAATCATGATTAATTTACAATTATATATTCCTCTGTATTTGTCTAACATAATTAGACATGATACTCTTGCTTTTTGTCAGTATATAGAACCATAATGTTCATATCCTATAATCTCTACCCTTGTCAAAAATCGCTAATATTAGCGCTTTTTAACTAGTGAGGTGGATTGCATTAACCAACAACTTGAGAAATATGATTGCATCATCCAATGCCTCATACTCAATTAGACCGCATGCATTTAGTGGAGAAGCTTAGAGGTTAAGAATAACCCTCTTTATTTTCTAGGTGAACTCTTTTAGCTAGAAAAGTTCCATAGTAATCTTTAGCGAGTAAATCAAGTGGTCTCCTCTAGCTAATATGGTCAATTTTAAGGGAGAATAACGTTTTAGCAAGTGAACAAGTGGTCTCCTCTAGCTAACATAGTCATTCTTAAAGAATAACATTTTAGCGAGTGAACCAAGTGGCCTCCTCTAGTTAGCATAATCTTCTTCAATGAGATTAATTTTAGCAAGTATACCAAGTGGCTTCCTCTAGCCAATATAATCTTTCTCAGTCAGGTTGATTTTAGCGTGTTAACTAGGTGGTTTGTTCTAGCTAAGATGGTTATTCTTAAAAAATCCCATATGCCATCACATACGAATATGAAAGAAGAAATATAAATGCATGTAGGTCAAAAAATAGTTTAGGATGGATAAGCCAAAATACACAACAATTGTCTCTAAAGTGCTTTCAACTTCAATTAGACTATATTATGTTACTAGTGCCTTTTGCACAACTCTTTAGCTTAGCTCCCTTCCTTTTTACATAACTCTTAAAGAGTAGAGCTCATATTGATTAATGAGCGTGAGTCGACACTTAATGCCTCCTCTTGTGCACTATCCCACAATCTTCTTTTTATTAGAGCACAATACTGATAATAGTCATTGCTCAATCTCCGATTATGTGCTCGATCTTACCATATCTATCATCCATCTAAGGAGAGATTTGGAGACTCAAGCAAAACAAATAAGAGAGATTTTAATTATTCTAAATTCCTCTCAATTCGATTACGAGCGAATTGATCAATTTTTCTCATAGCATTTTGACATTTGTTAGTGTCATTGGTTGTATACAAAGATGATAGAATTATCACGCCGTAGATCAAGTTTGCACTTCTCATATTACTCTTTGTTTAATCCAACAACACTTTAGTTAAGATTTACATATGATGAGAAAATCAACGAAAAATTCCATGATTTCATGATAAAAACGAATTTCTCAAAAATTCTAGCATAAAATTTTTTGTGACCCAGCAATACTGGCGAGACTAAGCCATAACAAATTTGATACCACTATTGAAAAATAACAATATATAATATAAATAATTATCTCACAACAAATCTCACATATAATTAAATAATTATGTGCACACAGATGTTAACCATATAAGCACATAATTGTGGATCGAATTAACCTTAAGTGCGGAAGCATGTCGATCCATACATACAGACCAACCGCGTCTATGAGCCCATGCCTTGACTGGATCACGAACACACCATCCTCCACGATCTCCCCACATTGGATCTTGCTCCAAGACTTGTGCAAACCACGATGATATCTTACTCGCCTTGGTGGACTACTACTAGAGTAACCCACTCGTTTACACACCCCAATTCTTAGGAGCCTATGGTGATGCTCCAAGGAAGAACGTAGAGAGAAGAAATAGAGAGAGAGAGAGAGAATTGGAGAGAGTATATTGTATCACATTTATATTTCGGTGTTCTCATATGATCATAACCATGTCCCCTATTTATAGGTGTACATAACCCTATCTCGAAGAGGAGTCTATATCCCAACATAATTGGAAGACTATAAACTCTATCCTAGATAGGGTTTATCCCATAGGAGTCCTTATCCCAACATGTATTTGGGAGACTCAAACTCTATCTCAAATATGAATGTTATATTGAGTCACGGGGTCCACAAACCTGACCCAATTTTCAACAAAGGGCTTCAAATACGGTCAAATCTGCACTTTTCAAAAGAGCAATTTTGTCCAACCCTCTTTCCAACAATAGGAGAAAACTCTATTGCTAGTGGGCCTTAATTCAATAGATTGATTTTCATTTTAATTAAATTAAAATAAATCCACGGCCCAAATGAATTTAACTAAATCCAATTTAATAAAATCTAAACTAAATTAAACTCAATATCATTTAAACCAGTTAAAGACATAAGGCCAATTCTCTCTATTTAATAAATTTAATTTATTAATTAAAGTAAGCCCAATTAAATTAATCCAATTAATATAATCTTGGCCTATCATCCAATGGATCATCCCATATGTAAATAATCCAATTATTTACATATTCTAAAATTAATTCTAAATTAATTCATACTCCTTCCACGGTAATTTGTGTGTGACTCTTTAGGTTCACCTTTCAGCTTGACTTGGGCTAGTGTCCAACACTATCGATTAATTAAATCTATTTTAATTAATCGTTCTTGATCAACCATTGATCAAGAGAGCCTATTACCATGGGTGACCGTCTAGTAACGGTCCATTGCACTAGAGACTAGGTCAATATCTATGTGAATATTTTTTGCCCCAATACCATACGGGTATGGTCCTTCCGTTTACTGTCTCCCGGCCTTAGTCTAGGGTATAAAATTTATTATCGATTTTCATCTTGAACTAGGCAACTATGCTTTAATATGCTTTAATACTTGAGACTGTATTTTTCTTAATTGCTCGACATAGGAACCTATTTCCTATTCCATGAACCATTGTAGGTATAGATTTTGTGATGCGTAAATGTGTCTCCAAGTGCATAGGAGATACTGGTTACATATTGACAAGGGACGAATCCTCTTCTTGGAACTCACCGTCCTTGCTACACATTCCGACTGCACTAGACAAAGCTTATTATGTCCATATCTATGATACAATCAGCTTTTGCACATATCCAAGATCCAGCCACCGTGTGCACGGGACTGCCATCGTTCCTCAAGTCTGAGAACTATTCCCGTACTATCGAAGCCGGAGACTCAAGTCATACTGACCAAGCCTCCATGACTTTCATGTGATGATTCCCGTGATTCAGTTCTGTCAGTTGACAGCCTTATCAATTAATCTACTGAAAATTACATAGACCTCCAATGTGTGTCGCCAATTAAACAAGACACTCATCCAATGAATGCAATACTCAGTGCAAGTCTCAATAGGACTCTCGATGCCCAGTCTCGAAGTCGTCGGCTTAAAATATTTCAGATCAACCCTCAGAATGGATTTCATAGCCGCTATCCAATGCGCGGGCCAACTACATGGGCTATTTAAATGGTTTGTGGGCATTGGTTGTGACGTTGAGGCAATGCTTAACGTAATTGATAAGCACAACAGACACATGTACTAGAGATGAATATATATCATATTAATCTGGACAATATTTTTAAATAAAGATTGTTTGAATAGTTTCCAAAATCGCCAATCCAATTGACTTTTGGTCACCTATTCCAATAATTTGGAATGAGAGTAAGTTGTGTTATTATTATGAACAAAGGAACATGCTCCTGTTTCTCCGTCTCATGAGTTGTGGGCTTAACAAATGAAGTAGGATTTGGTTCATATCTTGGGCCTAATATCGAGTAACATTATCCATTTGTTGTCCTCGGAATCATGTGAAGAGGCGAGATAAAATATCTAGGGGATTTTTTTGGACGAGAATGGTAATAGGTTATCTCCCATAAGATTTTTTTTTTTTTTTAATTGAATCATAAAAGCGGGGCATAGAGAATTACGCTTGTGGACCCCAAGCCCATTAGTAATGATTTTTCTATACCCCATTTGAGAATGATGAAGTTTTGTAGAAATAATGGGAGGGTTATACACTAAAAACCAATTAGTCTTAACTTGAATATAATATTACAATGATTTGCGCATTTTTTGCTTTATTTTTTAAGGGGAAACAACATTTTTCGTCCCATAATTTAGGACCTTGTTACTTTTGATCCCATTAGTTATGGGATCATCACTTTTGGTCTTGTAACTTTAAAAAAATCGCACTTTAAGTCCCATGATCACTTTTCATTAGATACTTAACGGGAAAAACCGCATAGCTGTTAAGTGTATGGAATCAAAAGTGCTACTTTTTTAAAGTTATTAGACCAAAAGTGAGAATTAAATAACATATGGGATAAAAGTGTAAACGCTCTAATGACCACATGCTAGTTTCCATTAAAATATTTAACGAAATGTGTCATGGGACCGAAAGTATTATTTTTTAGAAGTTACAGGAACGAAAGTAAGAATCACGTAACCAATGGGAGCAAAAGTGAAAAGGTTCTAAATTACGGGACGCAAAATGCTATTTCCCCTATTTTAATGTAGATAATGTTAAGAATTCATTAGTTATTGTACTGGAGACTAATAAATTCAATGGAATGAATTACTCGAACTGGCTACGAGATCTGATCATAGTCCTTGATTACAAGAACGAAAACTAAATCTTGGATGAGCCGTTTCCATGGATCTTGCCGACTGAGTCTACCCAGAAGAGCGTATAACGTTCGACACACTCTGTACATGACATGCAATTATAAACAATTATAAAATAATCTATACAAACAAAAAAAGATGGTCAATATATATCTTATTAATTTATTTAATATTACATCGAAACAAACTGTAGAATATATTACAAAATAACCAATTACACCAGATTTCTGATCACCTATTCTAACAGTCATATAATCCTACATGAGCAGGAACAGATACGTCATATTAGTAGGAAAGTAACCAATTTAGGGAGAAGTAGATACTTGTTGGCTTATACAACAAGTTCCAACTGGGAAGCATATCCCATGCTGACACATCCTTTGGTTGATATATCATTCAGTAGAATATTGTTGACATCTTACACTACAAGAAAAATGATCATTAGCTACGAAGAATTTGATGCTAAAATCATCGTCGAACTAATTAGCAAGTAAATTTTTTATTGCTAATCTATATTAAATAATAGATTTCTTGTATTAGCAAGTAAATTTCTTATATTAGATAATATAGATTAGCAACAAGAATTTTATTTCCTAATTAACTCGATGCTAATTTTTTTCGTTGTTATTAAACAATTTTCTTATAGTGTTAATTGAGTTGGTTGGGCCATCAATAAACTAAAAATAGACCTGAGCTAGCTCGATCTTATTATCGTCATGAAGTTTCTGCTGGAATGGAGGTAAACTAGACAGCTGATTGGGCTTGGTATCTTGTGGCCTATCCGTTTTGCCTTAATTTTGCTTGTATTCTCTCTCATTTGAGGCGGACTTCTCTTGAGATTAGAAAAAATGGGTGCCCCAAATATCAAATATATTGATTATCCCACCATACAAATTGAGAAACTACCAACTTTAATCCAACCCAAACCCACAAAGTCCAATCCAACTGCATTCCCACCCATACTTTTCAGTAAAATAAGAACTCACACCAGAGCTTAATTTATGCCCACGCATAATGATACTAGACAGAGAAAGACAAGGAGAAAAACCTTGAAACCTATTCTGGCACATATAATTTTCTAATCCAATGTCGATTCTTTTTGCCATCCTCCTTTAAAATTTGAATGATAAATGTCTGCTCCGGGAAACATGTGTCTATCGTTTTCCAGCTATTTTAATTAATCTATCTCTCTCTCTCTCTCTCTCTCTCACACACACACACACACACACACACACACACGCAGACATTTTTGTAGAACAGAAGATAGACCCCAAAAATAATCATCATTTCTTAACAAAGGAATTAAGTACTATCAAAGAAAGAAACATATGTACATAGAGTGATCGATCAATCATGGGGAGAGCTCCTTGCTGCGACAAAGCTAATGTGAAGAAAGGGCCATGGTCTCCCGAAGAGGATGCCAAGCTCAAGTCCTACATAGAGGAACATGGCACCGGCGGTAACTGGATCGCTTTGCCTCAAAAGATTGGTACTTGATTTAATACCACAACTATGTATACATCACCCATCTCAATACTTCTTCACCACTTGCAAACTCTATGTTTTAGTTCTTTCTCTCTTATGTCGATATTAATTGATGGAATCAATTGATTATTAGGTCTAAAGAGATGTGGGAAAAGCTGTCGCCTGCGATGGCTGAATTATCTCCGCCCCAACATCAAACATGGAGGATTCTCTGAAGAAGAAGATAACATCATTTGCAGCCTGTACATAAGCATTGGTAGCAGGTCCACACTACTCATAGTCGCCTGTCAAAGCTAAACTTAACTAACCAATTAATCATTAGTTATTGGGTCACATATCTTAGCTAATACTATGAATATTTGATTATTAGGTAAATATACAGTAGTTAACTAGGTCAAAATAATGATTAACTTTTCGCCTGGATATTGCACACGCAGGTGGTCTATAATTGCAGCCCAGCTGCCGGGAAGGACCGATAACGACATCAAGAACTACTGGAATACTAGGCTGAAGAAGAAACTCCTCGGAAAGCAGCGCAAGGAAAAACAGGCGCGGGGTAGATGGAAGCAGCATCCGTGCGCTGTTCCTGCAGATAGTGTCATCTGTCAGCACCCGGCTGTCTATGAGCCTCAACTGCCGCCGGCGCTTCCAGTACCTATACCTTATACAGACCAAGAGCCACGGTTCAACAACCACGCTTCCATCAGAAAGCTGTTGATTAAACTTGGAGGAAGGTTTTCCGATGTCAATCATATGGATTTGGAGCAACTCAGGTTTCAGTATCCTGCCATTGATAAATCCCTCGTTGAACCTACAGCAGCTTACAATTATTCTGTTGATATGAAATCTACTACATCTACTCATCAAGTCCCTTTACTCGACACAACTTCTGATGCGTCTCCGTCAGTGCCAAATGCTCCTGATTTTGGTATGATCAATGGACCGATATGAACACTATGTTGCACGGAGGAAACCTTAAGTTAGCAGCTGAGACTGACAGTGCGGTGTATGAGAATCCGGAGAAATTGCAAGGGCTGGAGTTCTTTTATGATGATATTGTCAATGGGACTGGGTGTGGGGAAAGCATGGATTGGGGGGAGATGAATTCTTTGCTTCTTGCAGCAGCTGCGTCGAACAATAATGAAGGGCTCTTACAGGGATCGACGCTGGAGGAGTTTGCTATTGATAAGATGAGGTACCCTGGAATTCATTGATGATCATTTCAGTATTGTATATTTCACGGTGTAAATTACGGTATTGTGCTTGTGGGAGAGACATTTGGATTCGTATACTATTAAAACCCTAACGGCCTTAATTTATGTGTAGTAATCTTTTTGTGTTTGTTTTCTATTCGTGGTTCTATTGTTATTAGTATAATATCAGAGTGTATATTCAGAGTGACAATAATCACATAACAAGTGTTATTTATACTTTCTGATTATGTGATTATTTGAATAAGATTAATTCTGATTTGGAACAAATTTTTTACTAACATTTTAGTACCGTTGAAACCTATCGATGCAAACCCTAAGGTGAATATTTCAATCGATGCATTTTCATGACATAATTATGCTAGTAAGTTTACAAAACTACCAAAATATAAATCTACATACACACATATATATATATATTATACTATAAAAAAAAAATTTATTGTAATGACTTTTGTAATGACGTTTTTATTAAATTATAACGCTTTTTTTTATTTGTAACGGTGTTTGGAACGGTTTGCCCTACCACAGCTAAACCAGTCGTTACAAATAATTTTGAACGGCAAGGTGGAAAATCGTTACAACTTGTAACGGTCGTTGTAATACTTTTTTGAAGCCGTTATAAATGAAGTCGAATTATAAAAGAATAGTTTGTAATTGCTTTTATAACGGCTTTCTTATATTATATTTGTAACTGTCTTTATAACACTTTTGATTTGGATCTTGCCATACGTTAGATCGATTTTTGTAACACTTTTTGTAACGGCCTTGAATATTGCGGTAACTTATTTAGGCACTCAAATTGTAACGGCTGGTGTAACTGTTTTTGTCATGGCGTTCATAACTAGTGTTGTAACAGTCTTTGTAACTGCTGTTGTAACCGATAAACTAGAGCATTGTTATTGTTTTTGGCATAGTATTTGTAGCAGTTTATAAAATTTCTCAATTATATTTGTGTTATAAAATCATTACAAAAGCAATTACAAAAATTAATTTTTTTATTATCTAATATATTTAATACTGATTTTATTATTTTTATATTTAATTTTAATATTTAATTTAATATTTATTTTGTATAATATCATATAAAAAATACATAATATAACAAAAAATAATAATAAAATCAATATAAAAATATAAATATTGTTTTAGAACTATACTTATTTACAAAATTAGGAAAAAAATCCTAATCTAAATCATGATCCTCTGCGGCCGCATGTTCGTCGTCGCATCGGGTATGGGGGATTAGCTGGAGGCTTGGGCACTATACGATCGGGCCAATTCGGAGCGAGGCTTTTGATATAGCGCTCGATCATCTGCACTCGATCACGCAGGTCGTCACCCTCCAGCTGTGGTGGTGCAGTGGAGCTGTTGGGCTGTGATGGTCCAGCAATTGTGTGGTGGGCCTCGTAGTCGAGATCGAATACTCAGCCCCTTTTCCGATCGTCAGTTGTTGACATCCACAGCTACTGCTCGTTTGGGGCCACGGACGCTCGAGACGAAGGTGCAAGTTATTTGTTGTTGTTCTCTTGTCTCTGGCGTTCCCTCAATAGCCTCAAGAACATCTTCTGCAAACATGTTAAATAATTAGATTAAAAAAAAATTTAATTTAAAAAAATTAATTTAAGAAAAGTAATACGTACGACGACCTCCTCCGCCTTTGGACCGCTCCACTGGTCGTCCTCCTTCTTCTTATACACTTTCTCGAACACCTCCATCTGATTGGCGTCCGAGTTGTATCTCCTTTCAAAAATTACTTTTAAAACTTATTAAAAATCACAAAAAAGAAATTTAATTATTAATAAAAATTAATGCGCTTACCATCTTGCGCTTGTGCGCCCAACGGATAATGACCCGCAGCGATAGACGGTCGTAGCTGCTTCCAGGTTAGCCGCCTGGTTTGCCTTATTCTTGGCCAACTATGCTTGGAATTCTGGGCTTGGCCAAAACTCTAGAAGCCGACACCAATTGTCCTCAGCCAGCCACAGCGGTCTGGCCAACTAGGTGCGAGCGTCTGCAAACCACTCCTGCAAAAACTTCCTAGCCTGTAACTTGACGACCTTAAATTTGCTCTCGTCTTTGTAGTCCCACCAGTATGAAATCTAAAAAATTGACCACATAAAACAATAAGTATTTGATAAAAAAAATAAACATAAATTTTAATTAAAATTAAATAAATATTATAAATAATTACCTTCAGCTTCTAGAACCAAAATAGTTGGTGCTCCTATGCGTAGGTGTGTCGAAGAGTTGAGCTCGAGCTGAGCTCGACCATTCTTGGTCAGCACAAGCTCGAGCTCGAACTCGAGTTTTTTTCCTTTGGCTCGAGCTCTACGAACCTTTAAGATCCGAGCTCGAGCTCGAGCTCACATTACATGGAATGAGCTTAAGCTTGATCTGACGAGCTCGAGTTATGGAAGCAGCAAATGGTGGTGATTTGAGCAGGGAGAGGCTATGGAGGGGTGGGAGAGGTGGTGGTGAGAATCCATTATTGGAGTCGTACTTTCCGCGACGTCGTCGCTGCTGCCAGCACACGCCGCGATGCTGCTGCTGCCGCCGCCACGCCGTTCCTCGTTGCAGACGACACTGGTGGATTTGGATTTGGGGTTGGGGGGGAATGGTGATGGTGTGTGGTTGATTTGGATTTGGGGTTCGGGTTGGATTTTGGGGGTGAATGGTGATTGTATATTGTTATAATAAAATCTTGATTTTTATGTTTTTAATAAAATTATATGTTATACATAAATAATACTAAATATTGTTATATTAATTATTAAAAAATATTAGTATATGGTATAGTATTTTAATGTATTGTTATAAATATAGTTAATTATTTTAGTAATAGTATAATTAGTAAAAGTAAAGAAACTTATATACATTAAATTATTAAAATACTTTTACATAATTTTGTATAGTTATTAATATAAATTAAAAAATAAATATAAATTATTTTTTAAAAGTTGTTTATCTCATTATATGCAAAAAATAATAATATGATAAATAAGGGATGAACTTCTTAAATTAAAGTACAAAATATTGATTGATCTCATTATATATAAGAAAATAACAATAAAAATTATTAAAATTATTAAAACATGATTAATTACTATTATTATTATTATTATTATATTATTATTATTATTATTATTATTATTATTATTATTATTATTATTATTATTATTATATTTAGATATTTTATAGTTGAGATTGATATAAGTTCACAATTTGAAATAAATTTGTATATTCATAAATGTTATATTATACATAGATATAACTATCATCTTATATTATTGAACAACGTGGGTTAATCAGATCGTCAAAATTCAAATCAAATCGTTAGATATGATTAAACATATAGAAAAATATATTTGGTAAAATGTTTATACTTATTAGGTATACAGATGTCAAGATATTGTATTCGGAAGAAAAAAATAATAATTCAAGACGGTATATCGCTGAATCAGGCCTTTTGATTTTAAATCGTATCGTCTGACATGATCAACTGGACACAAGCTTATATATATTAAAATTTGGCATGAATCGGGTAGCTGAATTTTAAGATATTGTAATTGTTAATTAAGTTTTTGATTTCATCATATACATTAATATATGTAATAAAATAATTTAAAATTGTTCAACATCATTATTATTATTATTATCATTACTTTTAGATTAATTCAATAGAATTACTGAATTTCGACATAAATTTAATACTAACAAAATAGATTTCATAATTCATACTAAGTATCTTAATATAAATATAAAACTCGGAAGTAGACACAAAAAATCAAAGTGGATTATTTGTCAATTTTAAAAAGTATAAGACAATACAAATGTATTAAAATATATCATAAAATTCATATGTGTCATATTAAGTAATTATTTTAAAAGAATATTAAAATTTACTAAATTATTAATGTAGTTTTTTTTATATAAACTAAAAAGGTTAAATATACAAATAACAGTACCATAGTTTATTATTATCTAAAATAACAATATATGGTAAATTTTGAGTATAAAATTGATAAAGGATTGAATATGAGATTAAACATTTCAAAATTCTAAAAATAAAAAAATTAAGAAAAAAAGAAAAGCTCGCGAGCCGTTCACGAGCCCAATGAACAAAGACAAACTAGATCGAGCTCAAAAAATTCGAGCTTGAGTCGAGCTCAAAGTCGAGCTGGCTCGACTCGGTCGCCACCCCTACTTGTGGGATCTTCGAGATGTTGACCCAGGGATGCGAATAATGCCCTTTGACATCATTATTGATGTTTGTGTGAAAATTACAGTCGGACCTAAAATAAACATTGAAAATATTGATATATATGTGAATCATTCTACGTGCCTCGCATCCTGGAGGCTGATGTAATGACTCTGGGCCTATGGAGGAAGTAGTGGCACTGGTGGCGTTTGTGGTGGTGGTGCATCCCACAATTGGGTCGGGGCCTGTGAACTGCTGGCCCCCGTTGCAGCTGACCCCACTGCGCCCGAGTCAGCAAGAATCAACGGGGGCTGGGACACAACCTCCGATGAAGGGGTGGCTGGTGTCGGATCCGCTGGCTCAGTCCGTGGAGGGCCATGACCACAGCCACGACCACGGCCTTGGCCCCGGCCCCGACGTCCTCATCAAAGGGGAGACAGAGCACCAATAGTCATTATCTATAATTTAAAAAAATATTACATTAGAAACACATTTCCATAATTTTTTTAATATTTTCCTAAATCTCCTATTTCCTAAAATTATATATTAAGGTCCTCTAATTTTTTTCAAATTTCAATTAAGTGCATAATTTTTAAAAATTTGCATTGTAGTCCTTAATTTTTATAATATTACCCTATTTTCCTAAAATTACCTAAAGGTCCTCTAATTTTCTTAAAATTTCAATTAGGTGCATAATTTCCCTAAACATTGCATTGTAGTTCATAATTTCTAATATTACCCGATTTCTCTAAATTACCTAAAGGTCCTCTAATTTTTTAAAAATTACAATTAAGTGCTTAACTTCCCTAAAAATTGCATTGTAGTCCATAATTTCCTAAATTTTGCAGTAAAGTCCATAATGTTCCTTAAAATTTGCACTAAAGTCCAAAATATTTCTAAAAATTACATTAAATTCTCTGATTCTCCTTAACTCTATAATTTTCTAAATTTAGCATTAAAATATATAATGTCCTTAAAATGTGCATTAAAGTCCAAAATATTCTTAAAAGTTTTCTATAAAATCCATTATTTTCCTAAAAATTGATTAAAGTCCAATTTCACAAAATTACAAAAAAAATATAATTAATTACAGAAAATTACAAAAAAATCTCAAAAAATTACAGAAATTTATAACAAAATTACAAACATTAGAAAAAAATTACAGAAAATTATTTTTTTAAAATTACAGAAATTACCCTATAATTTTAAATGTTTTTCTAAAATTACAGAAATTATAAAAAAAAATTCTTAAGTTATGAAATATGTTTCAGATTTTTTTAAAAAAATCACAGAAAATATTTTAATAAGTAATTTTTTAAAATTTTAAGAAATAAATTTGTAAAATTTTCAATAACTATTTTGATAGATTAATTTTTAATTTCAAAAAATCAATTTTTAATTTCAGAATTTTACTTAAAATTCTGAAAATTACAGTTTAATTGGGGAAAATTGTTTTTTAGTTCAGAAATTGATTTTAAACCTAAAATTTCAGAAATTAACCTAAAATCTGAAATAAAATTAACATCAATTTTCTGAAAATTTTGTAAACTAATTTGTAAAATTTCAGAAAATTACTTATATATATAACTTCAGAAAATAATATATGTATACACATATATATATATATATATATCAACCCTAGTAATGTGAAAAAAATCCTAGAAAATTACAAAAAAACACAATGGTGCATTTAAAACAATATTTTCAGAATAATCAACAATAAACCAACATTAATTTCATAGTATATCCAACAAAAATCCAACAAAATGAGAAAAAAAAGGAAAAAGAGAAAATGAGCTAACGTACGGCTTTGCCTTCAGGGAGGGCAGACAGCGGAGGAGGTCATGCGGCGAAGGAGAGCAGACGGTCAGAGGTAGTGTGCGGGTGGGGGTGGATGGTGGTGGGCAAGCGACGGAGGTGTGGCAGACGGAGAGAGAGAGAGAGAGAGAGAGAGGAGAGAGAGGAGGGAGGGAGGGAGGACAGAAGAGAGAGAGAGAGAGAGAGAGAGAGAGAGAGAGAGAGATTTGGAAGAAGAAGGGGGAAGAAAAAATCAGCCAAGTGTTGTATATATATACCTTTTTTGGAACGGGCATGGCCGTTACAAAAGCCGTGCCAAAGAGAATTACAAAAATGAAAAGCCGTTACATAGGCCGTTACAATGCATGTAGCTTGTGAAAGCCGTGCGAATACCCGTTACAAAGTGTAGTACAAAATAAAAATACGACATCATTTTATTCATTGTTGTTACAAAAGCCGCTACAAAGAGTGTTCCAAACAATTAGTTATTTTTATTGAAAATATTTTAAAAGAAATATGTCATTTTCGATGATTCATTGCTGTGGAAATGTATCATTGTATTGGAACAATATAATCGAAATACATTATGACTGCGGAAAAATTTATCAACTCATTGATACATGTACGCAGTTTGCAATAAAAGTATATATTCACAAATATTAGTATTACATTGATGTAACTATGATCTTACAGTGTTTAACTGCATGGTTAATCGGGCTGTCAAAATTAAGATCCAACCATTAGATATGATCACACTTACGAAATACTCCATTCGACAAATTTAGCCTTATTGGGTATACGGAGTTTGAAATATCTTTCTCGGAACGTAATAGTAATCATTCAACTTAGTGTATTTTTAAATCAGGCCATGTGATTTAAAATCAAACCTTATGATATGATTTAATGGACACATGCTTGTATACATTTACATTTGGTATGGATCGGATAGCCAGATGTAAAGATATCGTACTTTACAATCTGAATTTTTTAAATGGCTCTTTTTTTGGAACTGCCTTTGTAACTGCTTCTCTAATTTAACTTTGTAATAGCCTTTGTAATGGTGTTTGTAATGGCTTTACGAATGTAATATTCTCACCATTTTTTAATTTTGAATTAAAAAATTTTACCTTGTCACGACTCTTGTAAACGGCTTTGCTTAATTTGTCCGTTACAAAATTTTAGCCCATTTTTTCCTCCTTATTTTCGTAATGACCGGTGTAATGGTCACGCAATAACTTAGGCATTCCAAATATAAGAATTTATCAAAAACAAAATTTCCTTACAATAATGTAAAATAAAAATATTTCACTGAAAAAGTATATATTATGTAGCTTCGTATTCATCATCATCAGTCTCATCATCATCGACGCTGTCTTCATTTACATCTTCGTTTTCATCATCATTTTCACGCGTTTGTCTCCATGAAGTACCTGCAGTCTACGGTTGTGCCATAGAAAGATCCACCACAACTTATAAACCATTAGGGTCATGTAAATCGTATGACTGATTGTCAGTAGCCACTGAAGTGACTGGTACAACTTCCTCCGACTGGTATGCGAATGTCTCAGTCCACTTGAACTCATCGACAAATCTCCGAGCCTTGATTTTGCAAACAACCATCCGGTCAGCTTTGCCCCTCTTCATACTTGGGTACTCTGTGAAATATACTTGTACTGCTTGTTGTGCAAGTATAAATGGATCATCCTTCTGGTACAGCTTTTTGAAGTTTACACCAACGAGGTTATAGCATGGGTGCACCTTCATGCCTCTTACTGGATCGACCCAACGACAGTTGAACAGAACGATGTGCATGTCCGGAATAAGTGGGTATGTCAATTGAATGATCTCTTTGATGATTCCATAGAAGTCATTTCCCTCATCTGTATACGATGAGCTTTTGACATATACCCCCACAATTCAGGGTTGACTTGCCAGTGTTGTGACGTTTAGTCTAGAAGTTATACTCGTTAATAAAGTAGCAAGGGATCGACGTCACTTCTGCACTGGGACCCCAATAGTGACACTTCAGTAGTTCTTTGTCCATCTAATTCAGCTCGGAATGTACCTACATGTTCATATATGATAAGTTATTTCAATTAATTTGTAAGTTGCAACGTCGTACTTTTAAAAATTCTAAATGAAAGGTTGTGTTTCACTTATACATCGTTTGAACCAATCATCAAATTCAGTCGATGTAAGTCGATCAATGATTGGGTCGTCTGGATGGTAGTGTTGGTACAACTCGTTCAAGTAAGTAAGATCTGTACATATATCAATGATATATATATATATATATATGCATACACTTAACATGTATATTAAAAAGTCCAATTTATATTAAAATTAAAAACTTACCTGTAATACGGTGCGGTTACTTTATAGTTGGTCAAAATGTACGTATCGATGATGTGTCGTTCTGGTCAAAATATATATATGCACCACTAGCTCTGGCAGGGTAGTTGAAAATAGACACCTGGATTCCACCATCGCTACTCGTGCGTTCATTATTTCTACAAGGCATGCTTTGTTTGGATTGCGCATCCGGCTCAAAGTACTGTGACGTAAACAGGTCAATTTCCTCGATAATGTATGTCTCGATAATGGATACTTTGACATGTGCTTTGTTTTTTACCTTCTTCTTCAACTTAATAGAAATCTTTCAAATGGGTACATCCACCTGTATTGCACTGGCCCCCCTACGCGAGCTTCATACGGTAAGTAAACAATGAGGTACTTCATTGAGTAGCAAAAAGCTGGAGGAAATATCTTCTCAAGGTTGCACAGTATGATGGAAACACTATTTTCCAACTCATGAAGCTTGTGGACATACAGTGTAGTCGAGCATATGCGATGAAATAAAAGACTAACCTCGGTTAACGTGCTCCATACATGCTTGGGAAGCATCTCACGAAAGGCAAGATCAATTTCTGCATGAATACCTGACAGTCGTAGCTCTTCATGTCGTGCATCCGCAATTCCATCATGTCAACGCAGTGTGCAAGGTTAGACGCATATCCATCAGGAAACTTAAAGCCACGAATTCATTCACATACCCTCATCTTCTGCTCCTTCATCACAGTATAAACCGCTTTGGGCATAACATTTGGTCTACATTCATCCAACTCCAGCTCCGGGCGATTATATATGATCTTTAAATCCTTGCATGCGTTCATATTATCCTTCGTCTTTCCCTTGATGTCCACGACCTTGTTGAATATATTGTCAAACATGTTTTTCTCAATGTGCATGACATTAAAATTGTGTCGGACCAGAAGCGTTGACCAGTATGGGAGATCCCAAACGATGCTTTTCTTCGTCCAATTGTGATCGCTACCATACCCAGAAGGTAATGGTAATGGTATTTCAATTGTAGGACTAATGTTTTCAACCCAATCGAGGATTTGATTTCCTATTAGCCTCGGACGTGCAACCTTATTCTTGACATGATTCTTCGTAAAGGCTTTCTTGTTCCTTCGGTAGGAATGGTGCTCAGGTAGAAATCGTCAGTGGTAGTCAAAGTAGCATGCCTTCATACCATGCTGCAGATGGAATGTCATTGTATCATCCATACAGATCGGACATCCCACAGCCCCGATGGTACTCCACCCAGACAGCATCCCACAAGCGGGTAGGTTGTTCACAGTCCACAAAAACGCCGTCCGCATCATGAATGCCTTGTCCGTGGCATGATCATACGTTCTAACACCGACATACGACAACTACAACAGGTCTTCGATCAACAGTTCCAAGTACATATCGATGAGACGCTTCGGAATAGAAGGCTCATGGATTACCATCATCAAAAATATATACTCAGAACTCATGCACATACTAGGTGGAAGATTGTATGGTGTAATGATAATGGGCCAACATGAATAAGTACGACCGTATTAACCGTGTGACACAAAACCGTCTGTACAAAGGCCCAACCGAACATTATGCGGCTCTTTTAAAAAATCGAGATGTATCCGGTCAAAATATTTCCACGCCTTGGGATCGGATGGATGACACATCCACCCCTCTTGTATCTTATGTGTGGCATACCACGTCATGTGATCGGTAGTTGTCCTCAAAGAATACGACCTCTGCAGATCGGGAGTAAGTGACAGGTACCTAAGGACAGCATATGAAGACTTCTTCTGGTATGGATCTCGCCCTTGGGAAGGCTTGTACCTAGTGTCCCCACCAAATTTGCAGTACTCCAAATCAACATCATCCTTCCAGAACAACATGCAACCATTCTTACACGCATTAATCTTCTCAATAGGTAAACCTAAATCTCTTATCAACTTCTTCGTGCTGTAGTAAGCTCCCGGTAGAATGTGATCGGGGGCAATATTCTGTTAGCCTATTGTGATATTTGATCATATATTATCTCAGAAATATGACTATCTGCTTTGATATCCACCAACTCAGCAACAACACCTAATTGAGATTGGGTGCAACCGTTCCACAATGGATGGTCCTCAAGCATGTCTCAATCCAAAATACAAGAATTATTCAAGTAATCAATCCCAAGTTTCCCTTCATGTTAGTCAAGTATGTCCCTTAACCAACGTGTCTTCATAGTTTACGAGGAGATAATAATATTGAGAATATACACTAGTAGTACAAATTCACACACAAGTACCCTATTGATCATATCAAACTCAAACGAAACAAGTCTCCACACTCTCACGAGGGTGTCACTCAAGTCAATCGAAAAGTGTTTAGGAAATTGGGTCTCCCTCAACGGGGCTTTGGGACAGGGTATGACAAGAAATGGTCAAATTATGGCTTATGAATTCATAAGGATGATATCAACCTAGTTGCTTGCTTGCTGAATTCATTTATTTCTTAAACTTGACTCAAGTGCTTGAAACAATTCAACTGCTTGACTTTTCTTTTTCTTCTTCCTCTCATTTTTTTTTTGAATTGTTCCCTTTTTCTTTTCTTCCTCTTTTTTTTTCCAAGCAAACTGATGAATTTCTTGTATGCTACTTGAGTCATTTCATTTTATTTCATTCGCTTAGCAACTTGCAAGTAACCTAATCATCACCATCCTCTTGAACGGGTTCAAAATTCTTTTTAGGAAATAACAAAAAAAAAAGGATGATTTAACTTGTATGTAGTTCAACCAAGAAAAGAAAGGCCAAGGCTCAAAATAGTTTTCTAAGGGTGAATTATTTGATAGGCTCTTTTCAAGGTCAATTGGTTATTCCTAAATGCCCTTATGACTTTCATACACCAATTCACAAGAAATGTGGTCTCAAAATGTATTACACAAGCAAATTCTAGAATGCACACACTAAGTTTAATGCAACTCAGTCAAAGAAATATATGAGCACTATTAAATGCAAGTGTTTTGACTCAAAAGCTCACACAAAGGATTTAGTGTTGATTCTTGAACATTTCTCGTTTAATGCAATTAATAGGACACACTTCACACAATTTTTATATGCTACTAGTGCCATCTCCTCCTACTAATCTCAACTTAAACCACAAATTTCTAAAGTTTCAGAGATATTACAAGACAACATTCAGGAAAATTAGTTCAAGCCACAATATAGTTTTCATATTCTGTCTCAAGACATATTAAATTCAAGCACACAAGTTTTGGTATATTTAAAAAAAAATTCAAATTTTCGACCAAAAATCAAATATTTTCTTCACAAAATTGTCACTCACATCAATATGCTCAACACTTCCATCAACTCACAATCTTAAGAAAAGATTAAAAGCAAAATCATGTCTCTAATTATCAATTATCAACACAGTCATACTATAGCAAACCTCCCCCACACCAAACACCTACATTGTCCTCAATATATGCACAAAACACCACACATTGTAAGGGACTGAAAAGTAAAGAAAATAGAGAACGTCCCTGAAATATGGAGTGGTGTCAAGCCAGCTAGATAAGCGAAGAATAGCAGTAGGGGATCGTGGTGCATGATTAGGCGACGAGAGGCGTGACGTTGGAGAATGGTGCAGATAGAATAGAAGGTGAGAGAAGGCGTGATCACGCCTTACCACTCGATGTAATTTGTCTGCAATAGGTGTAAGACTGATTTTGGCTCAAGGCCGAGCAAGATCACGCCCTATGTGAAGTTTAGATCTACAAAATTTGAAGAGTTAGATCCTAAAAAAAATTAAAAGAAAGCAAATAAAAGAATTGGGTTGCCTCCCAACAAGCGTACTTATTTAACGTCGTTATCCTCGACAAAGTGATTTGTCTCAATGTGTTAACTGTTGGAATGAAGCCAATGCAATGCCAATTATGGTTATTGCTTCATCACTACTAAGAAATAGTTTCGTTCGATGGCCATTTACCTTGAGAATTTGTCTCATGTCTAAACTTTTAATCCTTGCTACACCATGAGGAAAAACATTAACACGTTCAAAACGACCAAGTCAAAAAGAACTCAACTTACTTGGAATGAGTTTTAAACGAAATTTGTAAAATAACACATTTTTCTCAACCTTAAATAGTTTCTTTAAACTAAAAACCTCGGTGAACCTTTTTGTTTTCTCCTTATAATTTCTCAAGAATTCTTGTTCATCCAACTTTATTTTATTAATCCTTAGGAAATGATGGTGGACAATGTTTTTCTTATACCCAAATACAGATATTGTAAATGGTAGGGCAAGGCTTTTAGCTCCAGTAGTGTGATGTTGACTTTTACCTTGTGTAAGGTAATTTCCTTCTCATCCTCCTTTGATTTGGGTATACTGCAAGGGAAGGGAAGAGCACACATGTTAGATAAAGGAGCTGAAATGAAATTAAACTCTACCTTCTTATTTTGTGCTTCGGTGTATTCAAGAGTCTTATCGTCTACTTTGGCTTCCATCATTGCTTGTTCAATTTTGTGTAGTTCCTTCTCACTCTGAGGTGTCATCTCACTCACGTTCTCAATTGGATTTAATTTAATTTACTGGGATGGTTGAGCTTATAATTTGCTGATAGAGGTAGCTAGTTGAGAGATTTGGTTTTCTGATTGTTGTAAGCTCGCCCTCGTCTCTTGCAATTTGAACCTTGTTTCTTGCAACCCCGCCATTATATCCTGTTGAAGTTGAAGAGTATTAAGAGCAAGAGATTTAACAATATCCTCTAAACTCATACCAGAATTAGGCGCTTGAGGTTCAGCTTGCGTAGGAGATGGAGGTGATTGGTATCTCGATTGCTCCTCTTGATCCCAATAGCTGAAATGACTTTTGGATTGTAGGACTCAGAGTAGGAATCATATGATGGAAATCTTCTTACTGCATTTACTCCCCAATGTGATGCAAATTCATATTTTGTATGATTCTCGTACATCGCGAAAATATATTCTCTTCCTGCCATCCTTTCTTCAATTTCCTCAAAAGAACTCAAGTATAGCACGAATATTTGTCCTCTCAAGGCTCGGTGGCCCCGAATGAGCAACAGGTGTAGTTATCAGCAGTGGAAGCTGGAATAGGGACCAAGTCTTCGGTCTCGACTCCGAGGCCCACCACACTATTGTTGGACCATTTGGAGCCAGCGGGTCCACTGCTCCATTGTCAGTCACATTCGTTGCGCCCCGATCTTGATGATCGGGTAGATAGATCCCACCTGGTCCAATCCTCCAGCGCCCCAACCTCCAGCTGATCCCCCGGTACTTGACGGCGACAACGAAGAATGCACGGTCGAAGGGGGTGCTGATTTAGATTAGTTTTTTTGTTCGTATAAATAAATTTTTTAAGTAATACTTCACTTTTGTAATTAAATTATTTTTATTTTTTTGTTATATTATAAGATTTTTATATAATATTGCACATTTAACAAAAAATTCAATATAAAATAAATATTGAAATATATTAAAAACAATTAACTATTACAAAAAAAAATTATCATTACTTTTGTAACGACTTTTGGAATAAGTATAACTATCATAAAATCACGTGACCGTTACAACGATCATGTAAAAGATAGTTATGAATTTTGAATATGGCCATCCAAACGCCGTGACAAAAGCAATAACAATGGCAGTGACAAAATAAAAACAACATATGCATAAGGAGTTACGAAGACCATTACAACAACAGTTGAGAAAAAAAATACAAAGATCTATACAACAACCATTACAACATAATTATGATCGTTACAAACAGTATTCCAAATACCACTCTTATATTGAAGCACAACCATACCTATACGTGTAACAAAGGCTACTACAATAATAATTAAATCAAATTTGATTACGACGTTCCTAAAATAAATCCAAATGCATTTTCTACAATTGGACTACCTTTGTAACGGTCTCTGTAAGACGTTAATATGGCCATTACAAGTAGTAACGGTTTTCAAGCAAGCCGTTATAAATATTTTGTAACCCTCAAAAGAGCCGCGATAGGGTGTTCCGTTACAACGACCATTACAAATTAAAAAAGTTGTTACAAATGAATAACTTGGCCATTACAAAAGCCATTACTATAAAATAATTTTTTTGTAGTGAATTAATTTAAATAATTTTATAGAGACACAAGCCTATGGGTTTAATTTTTGAATTAAGCCCAATCGAATAAGAACCAGCTCACATAATCGAAGGACCAGCAGCCCCCTTTAGGATACGTGGAACCTTTAGAGAGAAGTAATCTAGAAACCCTAAAAGCTTAAACTCTGACTGGGAGAAGCCATCTCCTCAACACCTCCCCAAAATTTCGGGAAGACATCCATATCCCCAAAAGATACCTTAATGTACAGTCGATTCAACTGCCATCGGAGAATCATAGATCTCCAACCGCCAAGAGATAATCCTCCATCGAGTCCGGATCTTCCAACAGCTAAGGTTTTTCACCGAATCTGAAGGGATTCAACATCATCTAACAATTTTGAGATCATGCTTCCCCAAATTTGTGGTCTTCTCGAACCAACTTAGGGTTGTGTATAAATAGAGAGCTCCCCTTGGCTAGAGAAGACCTATTTTTACACTTCGAGCCTACATACTGCAACTTTCTTCACCTTCATACTATCACTTTAGCTGAAAGAAACTTTATACTTTAATACTTAGATCGTTTTTTATATCAACCACTCATTTATGCATGCAAAATAAGGAATAACACTCTCAATTCACTCATTTATAATGTTTTATCTTCTAGCATTTATTTCAGTACATCCACTCCAAGTGTACCGAGCACCTCATTTTTTGTTCCCATCATTAGCACCATCTATGGGAACATAGAACTAAGTCAGAGCATTCACAATTCGGTTAAACTGGTCGAAATTGAACCGAATTTTTGGTTTTCCAACTCGTGTTTTTTCCTTGTTCGGTGATCAAACTGAACCGAATTATAAAAAATAAATTATTTATATTTTAATTTTATTAATTATAATAATATATTATATATTATATTTATTTTTATATTAAATAAATAAGTATACATGACTAATATATTTATTTCATGTATAAAATAAATATATATAACTAAATTGAGTTAAAATTGAGAGAGTACTTAGTTGACTTGACATGAAAATATTTGAGAAGTGAGAATCCTCTCTCTCTCTCTCTCTCTCTCTCTCGCTCTCGAATGGCAGAAAGCCAGAAAAGAGAAAATTGCAAAGAATTTCCAATAGATGATTACTACCTCCCTTCAAGGCCTAACTTAAGCAACCCCACCATTGGTATTACCTAATGCTAATGTCCTTAGTAACCCAATTTTTAATGTGCAAGGAGCTTTGCGGCCACATGACGTCCCCTCTCCAAGAAGGCGAGAGCACCCACCCCTAAAAAAAAGTGCCTCCAGGGACTGGGAGAGCGTACATTGATAAGCTTAAGTAAGAGTTTCTTAACTTATAGAGGTGTGTCTTCGAGATCCCCTCACAGAGTAGGAGGGCACCCATTTCAGACAACAAATCTTGACATACAAGCTTCCTTGATGGAGTATCTTTAGTATTTTAACTTTGTAACCTTGGAGGTCCATTCTACTACCTCTGATGTGTTAGCAAGAGCATTCTTGTAAGAATTTCATGATGGATACTCCTCCAAGCCTTTAGCCACAACCCCTTCTCCATGGAGGCAATCATGGTTTCATTTGGCTAGGTAATTAGGTCCTTTTTTAGAGAGACACATAAGCTTTGTTCTATGTTGGCACAAAAAAGCTTTGTCTTCTATACAATCAAAAAGAACCCTTTCTTTCACACAAGCACATAAGCCATGCTTCGAGTAGACACCTTATTCCCCCTCGAACGAGGCCCCTACGTCCTACTCCAAGTAGGCACCCTCAAATTAGCCGTCCTTTGCTGAGGCACACAAGCCTTGCTCCGAGCAAGCACCTTCATTAAAGCCCTCCTCTGTTCAGGCACGAAGAAACTAGGAACTCTTAGACCTGCAGAGGCGTGTCTTCGGGGTCCCCATGGGGAAGCACGAAGTCAGCCACTTCAGCAAAGAAATCCTGGCAAATGAACTCTCCCTCAACTGGAAAGAGCCCGTTCTGCTAGAGTACAATGGAACTACAAATCTTCAAGAGCATTTGTTTTGTTTTTAGAAGGTTTCCCTTCTCCACCGTTACACCATTGGGGTCAAGTGTCATATGCTAGTAGCCACCTTTACATGGTCGGCCCAATAGTGGTTTAACTAGTTGCCTACGGGATCAATCCAGTGGTTTGTAGAATTTCGCTCTCTCTTAATGCACCAATTTGTCAGCAATAGACAACGTCGAATGACAACCTTGAGTTTTTTCTTCCCTACAGCAAAAAAAAAGGAGAATCACTAAGGGATTATCTTTAACGTTTTAACTTTGCAGCCTTAGAGGTCGGTTCTACTATCTCTGAAATACTATCTTGTGTTTTTATTCAAGAATTGAAAGATGAGAGCTTCTTCAAGTTCTTAGTCAAGAAACCCCCTCCCAATTATTACAATCTCCTAACTCGAATTGAAAATACATTAACTTGGAGAGGCTTGGAAGTACAAGCATGATGTCTTTCGTAAAAATCATGAATAATAGGAAGACGAGGCCCCACCCCACACAAATCACGAGGAATAAGCCCTGCCGAGCAAACACTTTTAAGCCTTCATCCTTGGAGGAATTCAAGCCTTTCTTTAGGAAGACACTTAGGTCCTTCATTGAGGAAATGCATAAGCTCTATCTTGTGTAGGCACGAACAAGCCCTATCTTCCACACAGGCATATAAGCCCCGCGCTGAGTAGACACATTAACCCCTCTCTGGCGAGACCTCTAAATCTTACTCCAAGTAGGCTCCCTCAAATAAGCTCTCTTTCATGGCGGCACACAAACTTTGCTCTGAGTAGGCACCATCAGAAAAGCCTGTTTCATACAGGCACAACGTAAACTCTTCTTTCTCAAAGCATACATATGCTACTAATATTTCTTTGTAGAAATGCAAAATACAAAAATGGCTCCATATTCAAGCCAGTCTCTTGCCTCTAAAGACGTTGACTCTAACAAGAGTTGAATTCTCCAGTTTTTAGAATGTTGGGGATAGGGGAGGGGCTGCATGATGCCCATAAAAATAAGCTGGACAAAGAGCCTCAAGCATTTAAAAAAGAAGAAAGGAATACGAGGCCCATGGTGCTCCCAGAATGCCCAGTTCGGGATAGGGCAAAAATGGCCCCAAGAAGCAAAGTCCAGGTACAACCCCTAAGGAGTCCGACAGACGCCCCCAAAAAATAAATTGGTGAAAAGAAGCACATTCACCCCAAATTCGAGATGGCCTCACAGGCCTTCAAGAAAGTTTAGGGATTTGAAATCCCCTAGCCAAGGTAAAAACTCGTATCATATGGTGTTCACGGGTAACATAGGTGGCAAACATGTAGTATCTCTGGAGGCGCACCTCATAGAATTAGATAAGGACCAGTAGTCTCCTCGGGGACACATAGCTTTTCATTTAATGGGAGACCATAAAATCATATAAACCCCAATGGACTTGATAGAATGTATAAGGAATCAACAGAAGGAAATCCCCCCAATTATCTGCTGCCATCGAGCAGCAATAATTGGGTAGCGGAAATAAACTTTAAAAGTTTGGACTCTAGTTGGGAGAAAGCGTCTCCTCAACAACTTTCCCAAAAAATCTGGAAAGGCATTCTTATCACTAGAAGTTACCTCATCCATAGCGGACTTCACCCGCCCCATGAGAATCATAGCTCTCCAACAGCCGAGAAATGACTCTCCGTCGAATTTTGGGGGAATTCTCCGACTGTTAGGGACTCGTCATTGAATCTGACGGGGATATTTAGTATCATATATCAACCTTGAGATAATGCTCCCCCAAATTTGTGATCTTCTCCAACCAACATAGAAGTGCCTATAAATAGAGGGCTCCCCTTAGCAGGAGAAATACACAATTTTACACTTTGAACCTACATACTATAATTTTCACCTTCATGCTACCACTTTAGCTGAAAGAAACTTTGTACTTTTGTACTTAAATATTTTCTTTATATCAACCACTCATTTGTACAACCAAAACGAGGAATAACACTCTCAAAACACTCATTCACACTATTTTATCTTCTGGCATTTATTTCACTATTTTCCAATTCAAATAGACTGAGCACCACATTTTTTACTCACATAAAAGAGTATGGTACTAAAATTGGCCCTTTCTAAAAATATGGGATGAAACTTCCCAAATATTCTAAAATTTGGGACTAATATTACAGTTTTCTCAAAACACCCTTTGGCATCTTATGTTCTAAATCTTTTATATCTTATGTTCAATTTAATATATAAATACACGTCGCATGTAAAATATATTTTCTTCAATGAAATGGATGATAGTATATATAAACGGAGGGTATATGTTAATATACAAAACGGATGATAATATATAAAAATTTAATATATATATATATAAGTCGTTTGTATAATATATTTCCTTAAAAATTCAAATTTTATAAATGTAGGTGTATGTTAATAAAAGGGATCGTATAAGCAAACATTTAATTTGAAATATAAAATTTAGTCCAACTTTTTAGGTGGTCACAAGGAATTAAGTAGAAGCAGTTCATCTGATCGTTGTTTTATATGTCCACCAGTACAGTAATGATAATGTCAGAATTAGCAAATCAGAGGCAAAAAGGGTCCCAACTATGGGTACGGGTAACAGTTCAATGCCAGCGAGTACGACATTTATGTTTTTCGGACATCACAGATGAGTGAGAAACTGGGATTACTACTTCTTCTTATGGAGACACATGTAACTAAATGGTACGTACACTAACAGTTGGTAAATAATAGAATTAAGTAGAAGCAGTTCATCTGATCATCACCTAAACCCTGACATATTTCAAGGCTATAGCTTGTGCAAGTTTAATTAGTTGCGCGGCAAACTGTGGAAAATTATATTTTTCGTCCTATAATTCAAATCATATATGTATATTATAGTCGGTTGAATTATATTTTAATTCTATAATTATAATTATTTCCATTTTAATCATATAATTTGTTAGGATTGTAAAATAGTCCCTCATGATTTTGTATTTTGTGTTTTCAAGACAAAGTGAGATTGAAATTTCAAAGTTGAGTAGAAAGTAACATCATAATTCCGGTCAATGTTGAAAATTCCTATCAGTTTTGTCCTGAAATCATGCAATTTAAAAATTTACTGGACTAGATTGATATTAAGTTACAGAAACAAACTAAATTGTTATTCTAGTAAGTTATAGAACTAAAATGCCAAATGGCCATAATTATGAGACAAAAAATACATCTAAGTCATTTTAGGCCCATTGCTTATAGAATTCGGTGTTGGTTATCCAGTTACAGAAGCGACCCTCTCAAAAATATAAACGCTTTAATATTAACAAATTCTCACTTTAAATCGTTTTACCAATTTGCTCTATGAAATTGACGGAAAAAAAACATCACCTGCAAGTTACATAGTAATTGTTTCTTTCATTAAAAAAGGTTAAAATGTATAAAATCCCCTATGTTTTAGAAAGTAGGCTAAAAATCCCTTTGTATTTTAAAAATAAGTTAAAATCCCCCTTGTATTTTCTTAAATGTAGCTCAATTGCCCATCTCCATTAAATATAACTAACAACGTTGACTTTTAACCATAATTATTTCTTATATTAATTACCGTTGAATTTGTATTGACTATAGCAAAGCCATCAGATCTAATCAATTAATTTTACCATTAGATCATTATTTTTTTTAACGAAATCAAGGGTTCACATGGTAATAATTTTAAATATATGCTATGAAAAAAATAAATTAAATAAAATTAACCCACACCCACCCCACCCCATAACCCCCGCTGTCCTCTTCACTATCCACCCCTAACCCATCGCCACCTCCCCACACCGCCCAACCCCTGCCACCTCCCACCCGCGCCTCCCACTGAAGGGGACACCGTCGCCCCTGAATCTAGGCGACTAGCTATGGTCCAGAACAGCAGTCCTTGGCGCAGTTGCCCTTTGAACGACGGGAGCGTCCACTGTCCCAATTTTTCTTTTTTTTCTTAATTTTTAATTTTTGAATTTAAAAATAACTAAAAAATTATATTACTTAAATTAAAAATAATTTTGATTGAAATATTTTTAAATATCATTAAAGGATGGTTTTAATTTCAGTTTTAATAATTATCAAAATTATTTAAATTTGAATATAATTTATTAAATGTTTTTAAATAAAGAATAATTTAAATTATTAATATTATATATAATTTATATAATTATTAACATTTATGTTAATTACAATATTTTAAATTTGAAAAATAAATTTAATATATATTTTTTTAATGTGATGTTAATTTAATATTTTACTTTAAACTATAAACTTAAAAAATTATATTTTTTTCATATTTTTAAGTAAATATATTTAAAAAAATATTTTACTTTTAGATAGATGAAAATATAAAAATCACTCAAAACAAGTAAAAGATATACATGTGAAATATATAAACACTATGACGGTATTTTAGTAAAAAATCTCAAAAAATAAGGTCAAAAGCAACTGAAAGATATCCCCAAAAGCATAATGAACGTGTGTAATGACTTCTTTTACTGAATTTCACAAAACACGGCGGGGGGGGGGGGGTGGGGTGGTTAGCCTCTTTAGAAAACACATAAAGATTTTTAGCTATTTCAACAAAATATAAGAGGGTAAAATGCATTTTAGCCATTCAAAAAAGATAATTGTCACGTGACTTGTACGTTGGCTCATGGTTTCAAAATGAAACTTTTGGCAAGTTGTGAGTTTATTTCAGAGGATATTGTTAGAGTAGGCGATCAGAAAGTCAATTAGATTGGCTCTTTTATTATTCTTCAATCCTTATCAAAGTAATATTAATTGGATAAATAGAGTAAGTATTCATCATTGGCTTATGTGTTTTTGTGCTTACTACTTACATTGAATGACATTTCAATATCACAACAAATGCCCACAGACTGAAGGTTAAACCCGTCGAATTGGGTTGTGCATAGGTTAGCAGTTATGAAGCCAACTTTTAAAGGTCGGTTTGAAATATTTCAAGTCGAGAACCTCAAAATAGAGCATGAAAAGTCCTATAAAGACTTGCGCTAAGTACTGTAGTATCGTGTTTTATCGGCAACAGATGTAGGTTGTCTATGCAATTTTAGTGGATTAGTTGGAAACGTAGTCAATTGACTAAACTAACTCGCGGGAATAATGATATGGAAGCCTTGAGGCCTTGATCGGTATGACTGAAATTTCTGGTTCTAATAGTATGGGATTAGACTTTAGACTGACTATGTCATATGACATGGTCAGCATTAGGCTTGTCTAATGCAATCGGCGTATGTAGTGATGTGAATTCCAAGAAAGAATATGTTCCCTGTCAGTGCTTGACAGTAGTTCTCCTACGCACTCTGAAATGGTTTAGACTCTTAAAATTTTTTACTAAAGTGATTGATCAATTAGTGATGGATTCCTTAGATCTGATTAATAGAGTAAACACATCTCGAGTATGAAGCATGGTTGCTTAGTCAAAGATAGGATTCGACGCCCAAATTTCATAGCCTAGACTAAGACTAGTGATGGAACTCACAGCCTAAATATTACGCTACTGTTCACCTAGTCTCTAGTGCCATGAACCATTGCGAGACGGCCACCCATGCTAATGAGCATTTATGATTATGGGATAATTAAATAAATTAGATTTAATTAACTTTATTAATCAGAAACACAATTCTAGTTCAGGGTGAACATAAAGAGTCATACACAAATCATTATAGAATTGATGAAATTAATTACAATTAATTATGGAAGAAATAAATTAATTTAATTAAATTAATTAATACATGGACTAATTAATTATTAAATTAGTGGAATGATATTAAATTAATTAGTTGGACTAATTAATTATTTGGGTTTGATTGATAAATTGGATTTGTTATTGAGCATATTTGAATTTGTGTATACTTAATTAGATTAAATATTTACTTGGATATTCTATTGGGTATTTTATTTAATTGAATTAAATAATAATATCAATAAATTATTATTGGGTTTGATGTAATTGTTGGACAAATTAAAATAAATCTGGTCCAAATATTCATACCGTAGCCGAATTTTAATGGGATCAAGTTTAGGACACCCGTTTTGGAAACAAGTGTGGTCGAGTGGGCTCTTTGGAATAATCTCACTTAGCCAAATAGACTGATTATGCACCAATAGTGCATGTTTTGTGGGGATTAGGTGTATGGAAGTTTAAAAGAGTAAATATTTTGAACACACTATAACACTATTTGACAAAACTCACATAATCTTTTATTTCATCACTCTCTTTCTTGTAACAGCCAAACCCACGAATTTCCCGCCCTTTTCTCCTTGAGTTTGAATTCTCCTTAAAGCATATTGAAGTTGAAAATAAGAAAAAAATCATTTATACCCATTGATAGTGCAAAACGATTTGGATTTCTTCCACAAGATCTAACCATTTCCAGCAAGAGGATTAGATCCATCTTTCCATGGTTTAATGTGGGACTAGATTTGGAGGGGTTCTACACTTGAACCTTCTAAGTGAACGGATCCGAAAGAGGAGAGGAGTTAATGCTGGTAGCCAAATAGAAAACAAAGAAAAGGTATTTTTCGTTGTTACTTTTCTGTTCACCATTTATTCATCCTTTGCCACTATCAAACGCTTGTTTATTTTATATGTTTTTGCATTCTAATTTACACAGAATGTCCGAGAAACAATCAAAGGTACACCCTTTGATCCGATTTTTATTCTGTTATCGCGTTCTCAAACTGATTCCTGACCTTTCAAATATCGTAACTAATAAAACTGAAAATATATTCAACACAAATCATCGGAAAAAGAATGCAATTTCCCTTGATGCACTTTGTTGAGAATAAGAGAATATTGGAGAGGTTTTGAAGCGTGATTTCACTGTCCTTAAAGTGAAATTTGACCCCACTATATGGTTGCTGCCAGGTTAACCAAACTCACTTCTAGGATACGATAAAACCAACCAAGACTTGCCGAACAACAATTTCGGAAGCCTTCTTTCGAGAACAACTCAAAAGATAGAGTAATTAAGCGAAGAACTAAATAAAAATAGTAGTATATTTTCTGGCACTTGATTTCATCTATTTATAGATATTCAAACCTTTTCAGAAAACATGGAGCCATTCTTTTGCATCTACTCAATCCAAAAGTCACAGTCTTTCAATAAAAACATCTTTTCATAATTAGATGCTTTTGGAAAAGTTGCAGCCTTAAGTTTTATATTTCCAGCAAAGTCATCTTATTTCAGTAAAAATATTTTTTATTTGCAACTTTTATAAGAGATTAAAAAAATTATAAAGCATAATTTTTCGAAACATAAAATATTATTTTATTTCGTAGGATACACGTGCATGTGTCCAAGTGCCAAGTGAATTTATTTATTATATATATATATATATATATAAAATTCACCCTGTAATTATTCCCTCCGTTTTTTATTTTAAATATTTAATTGGATAACTCTTTATTAAGTATTGAAAACTTAATTAATTATTCCATGTGGGACAAGGAATTGATATGGACAAGGTATCTAACAATTTGGACATACCATTTTCACTTAATATCCAGATTTATGCATACAAGAAAGTTTCTTTCGATTTAAAATTTCAATTAATGTAAATATTTCAGAATTTAGACTAAATCGTAGCTTAAGTTTTAAACCAAAATTTTTGAAGTCTAACTAGAACTATTACACACGTAATCTTTACTCATTTTTTGAGAAGTTCACAGAAACAAGTTTAAGCACATATATGGCCTTATGCTTTCATCCTAGAGTCATGAACACTTATAAAAGATATCAGAACTTTTAATAAAAGTTGCACCACTCCTTGTGTTCACTTAGTTGAAGTATTTTCATACCTAAAAGTATCAACTTACTTCATTAAGAGTTATTCAACTCAACCTCCTCATTCACAACTCGTAGATACATATATATCTCGAGTTAACTTTAATCACTTATTAGTAGTTTGTTGTTACACTTTAAACCTTTCGAACAACAATAATGCTAATTGGAAAGGTTGGGTTCCTACTACTGGTGATTTATAATAAAGGGTTTTAAATCCATTGCAATACCGTTATTTTTTTACCAACTCTCTTGACAGGCCTTTTGTCAACGGATCCGATAAATTCCTTTGTGATCTAACGAAGATTATGGTAATCTTTTGATATTAAATGTCTTATGTTAATATGTCTATTTTTTCCTTTATATAATTTATTAAGGGCTCTAGACATAGCTACCTCTCTATCACACAGCAAAGAGATGGCTGGCATTGGTTGTGGCCACAACTTAATATCTAATAACAAATTTCTTAACCATTCAACCTCTTTGCTTGTTGCTGCCAATGTAACAAATTCGGCTTCCATTGTATAATGTGTTGAAAAGGTTTGTTTCTTGGAAGCCCAGGCAACTGCTCCTCCAACAAGAGTAAAAATCCACCCAGATGTGGACTTATTATTTTCAATACTAATTATCCAACTAGCATCAAAATAACCATCTAGTAATGCTGGAAAATCTATTATAGAAGAGTCCCAAATTCGCAGTTGCTTTGAGATATCCATAGACTCTTCTAATGCCTTTTCAATGTTCAATACTAGGATTATTTGTAAACCCAGATGGTTTGCAAACAGCAAAGGCAATGTCTGATCTAATACAATGCATAGCATACATTAGACTTTCAATTGCACTAGCATATTCTAATTGTTCATCTATTATACCCGTATTTTCCACGAGTGGACAAGAAACATCGTAAAGGATATTGACTGCTTTAATATTCAAATGTTTAAACTTGTTTAATATTTTTTCTGTATAATGAGACTAGCTTAAAGCAAAACCCCCACTATGTGTTTTTACTTTTATACCCAAAATAGTATCTACTTCACCTAAGTCCTTAATTTTAAATTGAGAACATAGATACTCTTTGGTTTCATTTATACCATTCATATTAGTCCAATGATTAACATATCATCGACATACAAACAATAATAACACCGTAATCATCATTAAATTTTGAATAAAATACATTTGTCAGTTGTATTATGTCTAAATCCAAAAGATAATATTATAGTATCAAATATTATAGTATCAAACTTTTCGTGCCACTGTTTTGATGTTTGTTTTAATCCATACAAGGATTTTACTAATTTACAAACTTTAGTTTCATTTTCGGGCAGAACGAACCCTTTGGGTTGTTCCACATACACTTCTTCACTAAATTCACCATTTAAAAAAACATTGCCGTCTTTACATCTATTTGATGAACACTTAGTTTGTAAATTGAAGCTAGAGCTAAGAGTACTCTAATGGATGCTATTCGACCTATTGGTGCATAAGTGTCAAAGTAATCCACACTTTCTTTTTGTTTAAAGCCTTTAGCCACTAATCTTGCTTTGAATGTTTGAATAGATCCATCTGTGTTGTACTTTCTTCTAAAAACCCATTTGCATCCTATGGCTTTTGAACCAAGAGGTAAGTCTGTCAGAACCCAAGTATTATTTGCTAACAATAAGTCCATTTCATCATTGACCGCCTCCTTCCAAAATTTAATATCTTTTGAAGTCATTGCTTCAGTAAATGTCTTGGGATCACCTTGTACGGTTAGTAGAATCGGTATCTTATTAAGTACAATATTTCTGTCACCTTCAACAAGAAGTATAAGAGATCAAGATCTAACTTCTTTGCTTTTCTTGGCCTTTGGCTTCTTCTAAGTTTAGTAGGAGCATCAATTAGTACCCTTTTATTGTGCATCTCAGGATCTATCGCTGGTGCTTGAGTAGGTTGAATAACAACAGAATCTTCAGTGAATTTATTTTTCGAAAAATTCTACATCTCTTGATTCTGTAATTATATTTGAATCCAAGTCCAAAATTCTATAAGCTTTTGAAAGCTCAGCATAACCCACAAATACACTTTTTATAGCTCTTGGTCCTAATTTTGTTCTTTTAGGATAAGAAACTCTATAAAAAGCCAAGCAACCCCAAACTTTAAGATAATTCATATTTGGTTTCCAACCATTCCATATCTCATATGGAGAAATCTTGAATTTCTTAGAAGGTATCCTATTATGCACATGACAAGCTGTTAATAAAGCTCACCCCACAAGTTTTTAGGCAAATTTGCATTTAAAAGCATGGCATTAGTCATATCAACTAATGTTCTATTTTTTCTTTCTATTAAGCCGTTTGTTGTGGAGTATATGGTGCACTACTTTGATGTATGATCCCATTATTTTCACAATACGAGCAAAAATTATTAGAAAAATATTCTCCTCTCGAACACTTCGAAGAATTTTATTTTTCTTTCCCTTTTGATTTTCAACAATTGATTTGTGTGATTTAAATTTATCAAAAGCCTCATCTTTATGTTTTATTAAATAAACATATGTAAAACGAGAACAATCGTCAATGAATGTTAAAAAATATCTATTTCCTCCACGAGTTAAGATTCCGATTAATTCACATATATCAATATGCACGAGTTCCAACAAAGTAGTATTTCTTTCAGACTTTGGAAAATGTTTCTTACACATTTTTTATTGAACACATATTTCACATTTCTCATTTTCTGATTTGTCATAGGTAATAAACTATGCTTATTCATAAAACTTAAATAATGGAAATTCACATGACCTAATCTTCTATGCCATAAAGAAGATAAAGAACACTCGAGAACATAAACAGAATTATTAATTTTATTCATAACGTTCATAGTATTACATAGTTTGAACATTCCATCACAATAGTATCCATTTCCAACATTTATAAGCCTCGATCATTGTCTTAAAGCCTTCTTTGACAAGATAGCAGCAGACACCAGATTCTTGCAAATTTCTAGAATGTGAAGAACATTAGTCAACAACAGCTTCTTTCAAGATGTGAATTGTACTTCAGTGTTTCCTTTGCTAAGAACTATTGGTGTATTAGCATTTCCTGTCAGAACTACTTGTCCTTCTGTAGCATCTTCATAGTGTTTGAATTGATTCTTCATTACAAACATGAACCGTAGCTCTAGATCATACCACCAGTCAAATGACTTAATTGTTGTAGCCATATTCAATTCAGTGACCATACTAATGTGCAAGTTTGAAACAATTGCAATAATTTCTTCAACATTGGTTTCAGCCACTTGAACTTTCAGCATTCCAAAAGTCTTTTGCTTCTTTCTGAAATGACAATCTTTCTTGATATGGCCTTTCTTTCTACAATTGTAACATGTGACATGCCTTTTGTTGGAATCACTATCAAAAGATTTTCTTTTCTTTCCCACTCCATTTGGATTGGTATTCTTGTTCTTCTCTGAAACATAGTTTACTTTAGAATTTGGCTGCACTTGATGCATCCTACCATGAATTCGAGTTTGTTCAATTCTTAGATGTTTCAGTAATTGATCAACAGAAAAATCTTCTGTGGAATGTAACAACTTTTTCTTCTATAGTTGTTCCAACTTAGAGGAAGTTTCGCAATAATAGGCCCTACTTGTATTGCCTCTGAAATTTTAATCTTTAAATCTTTAAGTTTAGAAACATAAATTTGCATTTCACTCACTTGATCCATAATAGAAATACCATCACGCATAGCAAATTCAAACTACTTCATAGTGAAAAACTTATCTGTGCCTTGTTTTTCGTTATTGTATTTCTGCTCCAAAGCATTCCATATTTCTAACGGTGACTTGATTGATGAATACAAATCAAACAGCCGATCAGACAATGCTTTCAAAATATGACCACGACATAGTAATTCATCTTCTCCTCATTTGGCACATGCTGCTTTAATTTGATCAGTATCACCTTCTTGTGGTTGTGTAGCAGGGTGATTAACGTCCAGTACATAGGCAATCTTCAGAAAAGTTAGCAAGAACATCATTTTGTCCTTCCAATACGGGTAGTTTGTTCCATCGAAACAGTTTAACTTTACAAACTCTTGATTCATCATCTTGATACCAGTACTTGAACAGGCTCCATCTCCGTAACAGGGTAATAAATTTCACTTTAAGAATGTTGAGAATAAATGAATACTGGAGAGATTTTGAAACACGATTTCACTGTCCTTAAAGTGAAATTTGCCCACACTGTATGGTTATTGCCGGGTTAAGCAAACTCACTTTTAGGATACGACAAAACCAACCAAGACTTGCCAAACAATAATTTCAGAAGCCTTCTTCCAAAACAAACTCAAAAGATAGAGTAATTAAGTGAAGAACTGATAAAAAATAGTAGTATATTTTTGGTACTTGATTTCATCTATTTATAGATATTCAAACACATTTTCAGAAAACATGCGGCCATTCTTATGCATCTACTCAATCCAAAGTCATAGTTTTTCAATAAAGACATCTTTTCCTGATTCTATGCTTCTGAAAAAGTTGCAGCCTTAAGTTTTATATTTCCAGCAAAGTCATCTTATTTCAGTAAAAATATTTTTATTATTTGCAACTTTTATAAGAGGTTAAAATAATTATAAAGCATAATTTTCCAAAAATAAAATAAAATAAAATATTATTTTATTTCGTATGATACACGTGCACGTGTCCAAGTGTCAAGTGAATTTATATATTAAATAATATATATATATATATATATATATATAAATTTCCTCCTTTAATTATTCCATGCGGGACATGAAATTTATATGGACAAGTTATCCAACACACTTGGCCTCGATATTTGATGTTTTGCACAGAATTTGATCTGTGTATCATCCCGAATTGGAATGTCGTATATTAGCATTGACGGGTATATAAGCTCGTCGAGTACTTGCCAAAACATGGTATGGACCATACTAAGTGAATTTTTTTCATTAGATTATACTTATTCCTATAAGTATACAAGAAATGAAAAAAAAAAAAAAAAAAACCCTAGAAGCTTTAAGCTGGCCTTTTTCGAATTATTGTGATAACTTCTTAATAGGGTTCATTTGGTTTAAATAAGAGAAAAAGGAACGTTAAAGGGAGAGGGGGGAAGGAAAGAATAATAGTTTTTCTTCAATTTGTTAGGTATGATTGAAAGGGAAGTAAATCTCAAATACTTTCCCTTGTTTGGTACGAGAAAAATAGATTGAAAAAAAAAAAAGATTAATTTTATATTTTTACTAAATAACCCTTCTCTTTTTTTTTTTTTTTTTGTCTTAGAAAATAAATGAATTAATATAATTATACTAATATAATTTTAGGATTCCAAAAATTTAAAACCTTATTAGTAAAAGTATTTATCAAATTATAAGAATAAGGATATTTTTTTTATTAATAAAAAGATTAATCAAAATGAGTATTGTTCATCTATTTTAATCCGTTTAGTTTAAATAAAATAAAAATTACTAACAATAGAAATAAATTAGCATTATACTAATATAATTTTATCATATCACAAAATTTAAAAACCTTATTAATAAAAATATTTATTAAATAAGAATAGGAATATTTTTTATTAATAAAAATTTAATCAATATAAGTAAAGATCATTTATTTTGAACTGTTTATTTTAAATAAAATAAATAATATTTTCAACTAATGAATTCGAGTTCAAATATCAATGTCTTGTTGGTACCAAAAACAATTTTGAAGGGAAATTATATATATATTATATATATATATATATATATATATATATATATATGATATATGATATTGATATGCATAAAAATAGGTTAGCCCAAATAGGCCCAAACAATCCAAAAAGAAGAAAAAACGAGAGGCCTAGATAGCCCAAGTGGCCCAGAAAGAAGGAAGGAGGCTTAGGGCATCCCCCTACTCGGACCATAACCAAAACCTAAAAAAACATTCAGCCAAAAAAGCCCACACACATGGCAACCCACTCTCTTACATGGCATCTCACTCTCTTACATGGCATCTCGTCAGCCTATGTGTCAGCAACCACCTTGGACCATATCAGCCCTAGGAGGACTCCACCTGGCGGGCTCGGACTCACTACAGGCGACACGTCCCTAAGACTGAAGAAGGACTCCAAACCCTAACAGACTTTAAAAGCCTCCCTCAAAGCCCTAGACTCCTAAAGTAGGGCGCAACGGGAATTACATACACGTCGAAAAGGCAAACGTGTAGTGTTCAAGGATGTTGACAGGCGCCCTGAGGCTAGTAGTAGTGGTGGTAAAGGGGCTGAGGATAGCGGCGTTGAGATGAAGTTGCAGGACACGGTGCATGAGACTGAGCCTGAGCCTGTGCCTGAGCCTGAGCCTGAGCCTGAGCCTCTATTCCCATGAGGAGGCTGTGGATGGCGGGACGGAGAAGGACATGCCAATTTCACAGAGTCCACCGAATGTCTGTCAGGGGATTGCGGACGTGGCTACTTGTCCATTAAAGCCGGCAGTCCCTGAGGAGCCATTACCTCAGGATGATTCGCCAGTGTGTGTTGAGCCACACCCTGACACAGAGGTTGTGGCTTTATGCCCGTCAGGAGAAAGTATACTTCAGTCTGATACTGAGGAAGTTACTAAATGTTTAGCTCGTCACCAGCGAGGGAGGTCGTTCGGAGATGAGCCTGAGGCTCATTCAGCTTCGCCGGACCGTGGGAAGGTGGTATCGCCGCGTCTTCGGATTGTTACACGGAGTGTAATCCGGTCTACTCTTCCTTGAATGAGAGGTTTATTTTGGAATGTTATAGGGGTTGGGAATGTTCTTACACAGCGGATTCTGAATCGGGTTCGAAAGCAGCATCATTTGGATTTCCTAGCCATCATGGAGCCTATGGTTACCCTCAACGGGCGATTTATGGCTAGGCGGCTAGGATTTTTGGAGGTGGTATCGAATTGTGGGAATCAGATTTGGTTCTTCTGGGGGCCGGATGTGACGTGTCAGGTTTTGGTTGATCATGAGCAACTTTTGCACGTCCGGTTAGAGTCAAATAAGTGGCCTAAACCATTATTTGTGACAGCGGTGTATGCTAAGTGAGATACAGTTGAGCGGCGTGCACTTTGGGATGCCCTTCGTGCCGCTTCAGTTGGTGCTTCCCCTTGGATTGTGGGCGGTGACTTTAATACTGTTCTGAGCCCCGATGAGCGTTCGGGGGGCTCAGCCCCGAGTGGTAATGCGATGTCTGATTTCCATGATGCCATTGCAGATTATGCTCTCATAGATGTAGGGTATGTAGGGAGCCCGTACACTTGGTATAGTCGCCGCCTGTGTCAGCGTTTAGACCGGGTCCTTATTTCTAGCTGTTGGATGATTGCCTTCCCCAAGATGCAGGTAACTCACCTTGAGCTTTCCCAGTCAGACCATCGTGGTTTATTGGTTGAGGCAGAGTGCACTGTGGAACGAAAGGTTTCGTCTTTTCATTTCCAACATATGTGGACCACGCATTCTGAGTTTCTTGGAGTGGTCAGTCGGAATTGGCAGTACCCGACGGTAGGCAGCGGTATGATGCGACTTCAGCAGAAATTGACTCGTCTGTAGCATTGTCTTAAGGAATGGAATAAGACAGTCTTTGGGAATGTGTTTGATAATAAGGTAGCGGCAGAGCAGAGGCTCAAGGAGGCTGATGAGGCATATGATTAGGATCCTTGCGACCGCACACTTGTAGAGCTTAATCAGTGTTCTGCTGAGTTGGTTCGGGTTTTGGCCCAGGATGAGGCTTTTTGGAGGCAGAAGGCGGGTATTAGATGGGCCAAAGATGGGGAGCGAAACACGCGGTATTTCCACTCTTTGGTACAGAAGCGGCGATTCCGAGGTACCATTTTTGTGATCCAGCACGAAGGAGAGTATTTGACAGATCCAATTGCAATTAAGGATTCGGCGGCCTATTTTTTCCAACGGCTTCTGACAGCAACGCCGATATTCCAGGAGGAGATGGATAGTGAGCATTTGGAGGATGGCCTCACAGATAAGGATCGACGGTCTTTGTGCGTCATGCCGACTTTGGAGGAGGTTCGGGAGGCAGTGTTCAGTATTGATCCTGATAGGTTGCGGACCCGGATGGGTTTGGGGCAGTATTTTTTCATTCTTGTTGGGAGATCATTTCCGAGGATGTTTTCGGCGCAGTGACTGAATTTTTCCGTGGGGTGAAAATGACGAAAGGCTTTACTGCTACTACCATCTCTCTCATTCCAAAGATGGCCAGCCCAACTTGCTGGAATGAATACCGGCCGATTAGCTTATGTAATGTGACAAATAAGATCTGCACGAAACTAATGACTATTCGGCTTGGGCATGTCTTACCGAAGGTGATATCACTATCACATAGTGGTTTTGTGCCAGGGCGATTGTTGAGTGATAATGTCCTTTTGGCCCAAGAGTTAGTTCACTCCCTTCAATCCCGTCGGCCGGATGCTAATGTGGTTTTCAAGCTTGATAAGGCCAAGGCCTATGATCGGGTCAGTTGGGAGTTCCTCTATCAGGTCTTACGGCAAAAGGGTTTCCCACAACGCTAGATTGGTTTGGTGGCTAATGCTATTTCACACTGCTGGTTTTCGGTCTTGGTGAACGGTGAGCATGCGGGGTTTTTTCACTCGACCCGGGGGTTACAACAAGGGGATCCTCTCTCTCCGTCTATGTTTGTACTCGCTGCTAATTATCTATCGCGAAGTTTGGAGCGGCTCTTTGCGGCACACCCAATGATGTTTTATCAGGCACCTGGTCTGATTCGAGTATCCCACCTAGCATATGCAGATGATTTGATGATTTTTACTACCACGAGCCGTCAAAATATGGAGCTGTTACGTGATTTTTTGCAGGCGCATGAGCAAATCTCGGGCCAATTGATTAATGGCTCGAAGAGTTCCTTTATTGTGGGCCGCCAACCTTCCTCCCTACAGACGCAGGCAGTGCAGGATGTGTTAGGCTATCAGCTGAAACATCTACCAGTCACGTATTTGGGGGTTCCTTTGTACAAAGGAAACAGAAAGGCATGTCTGTTTGACCCCATCATCTCCCGGTTGCGAGATTTGCTCCAGGGTTGGGCAATGACGAATCTCTCCCATGGAGGGAGGCTGGCCTTGATTCAAAGTGTGTTGCAGGCCACTCCATTGCATTTGCTTCAAGTGATTCACCCGCCCAAGTCAGTTTTGATCACCATTGAGCGCATTTTCAATGGTTTTTTCTGAGGGATCATATAATGGGCGTAAGCACATCCATTGGTCTTCTTGGGCAAAGGCATATTTTCCGGTGGCGAAAGGTGGATTGGGTATCCGTAGTCTGGCAGACTATGTCCGGCCCTTTTCCATGAAGTTGTGGTGGCGATTTCGGGGCAAGTCATCCTTATGGTCGAAGTACTTGCATGGTCGCTACTGTCGAAATCTGCATCCGACTATTGTGCCTTATAATCGTAATCATTCCTCGGTTTGGCATCGCCTCTGTCGTATTCGAGATGTGGCCGAACCTTTTATCTTCTGGACTTTGGGTGAAGGTTCTGTTTCTTTTTGGCACGATAATTGGTTTGGCGAGAAGCCCCTAGCCCAGCTCCTGCACAAGGATACCTATACTATGGAGCCAGTAAGCTATTATTGGCATGAGGGTGATTGGAATGTCCCCAGGATTTTTCGAATTATACCCATGCCTTTTGCACAGACCATCTGCCAGATTCCTATTGCAGCAGGCCAGGGGGATAAAATTGTGTGGACGAGGTCTAGTACGGGGGATTTCTCGATGAAATCAGCATGGGAAGCTATTCGACAAGCTTCACCTCGGCGGCAGCTACTTGCGGATGTCTGGCACCGTTCCTTGAGGCCAACTATTTTAGTTTTCTTGTGGCGGCTTTTTCAAGATAGAATTCCAGTGGACGCGCGAATGCTACAAAAAGGATTCAGTTTTCCATCTAAATGTCAGTGTTGTGAGGCAGAGGAGACAGTTTCCCATCTGTTCATTGAGAGTGCGGCAGTGCAGGGAGTGTGGCAGCACTTTGCTGCCATTTTTGGGCTCTACCTCTGTGATACGAGGAGCCTCACCCATATGGTGCACTTCCGGCGATATTCTACCCCATTCCACTCGGATCTTCACATTCGGACGCTGATACCTTTCCTGATCCTTTGGTTTACATGGACGCAGCGGAATGCTGCGAAGTATCGTGGGGTACCGTTCACGACCGATGGCATTATTCTTGAGGTCCAGCGCCATCTCCGCACACTGTATGCAGCACGGACCTTGACGAGCACACAGTGGAAGGGCGATTTACATCAGGCTGCCGTAATGGGCTTCATATTTCGCCAGCAAGCTCCTCGAGCTCCCAGTATTGTGCGATGGCGTGCACCATCCCCATCTTGGTTTAAGCTCAATACAGACGGCTCTTCCCTTGGGAATCCAGGCCTAGGCAGGAGCGGCGGGCATCATTAGGGATTCGGCTGGCCATATACACCTTGCTTATCAGTTTGCATTGGGCACAGGGACCAGTGTGCTGGCAGAGCTCACTGCTGTCTGGCGGGGGATGGAGCTTGCCCTGACCCACAGTCTTGCCCCCTTGGTGGTGGAGGTAGATGCTACGACGGTGATCTCGCTCTTAAAGTCCCGTGCTTCTGGGAAGTGGGAGGTTCAACATCTGATTATGCGAATTGTATGCCTCCAATAATTGCTCGTGGCGGAGGTTCAATATGTTTTTAGAGAGGCGAATGGTGCAGCTGATCATCTTGCGAAGGAAGCTGCTTCTTTACAGTTGACTCGGGTGCTCCACCATGATGATATCATGGGAGTTCTCCGCGGCATTCTTTGCCTTGACAGACAGGGAGTCCCTCACCTTCGCCGAGGGTGATAATGGTTTCAAGACTTGGCCCAGTAGTTTTTTTTTCGAGGAGATTTTGTGGTTGGCTTTGGCATAATGAGCACAACACGTGGGAACACTGTTTAGTATAAGCATTTTCTCTCTTCTTGTAAAGGGAGTAAGTACTCCTTGTTTCTAGTTTTCTCATTGTACATGATTTAAACTCTTTTTTGGTGGGCATTACTAATGCTTACTACCTCAGTTTAAAGCCCAAATTTAGCGGCCCCATTATTATCATTACTTACTTCTAATGTTCCTACTAATTCAATTTTAAATGTGCAGGACATCCCCTTGGAAGAGCAGGTGGGCATCCTCCTACAAAAATAAGCCTTGCCCTCAAACAGGCATCCTCCTCAAATATCCTACACCCAGGAAGACATCCTTATCAGAATAAGCCCTGCACCCAAGGGGCGTCCTCCTCAAAAAGTAAGTTTTGCCCCTAAGGGGGCATCCTCCTCATAAAATAAGTCTTGCCCCTAGGCAGGCGTCCCCATCACTGAATAAATTTTCACGTACAAGCTTCTCTCAAGGAGTATCTTTAATATTTTAACTAAATAATTTTGAAGGTTTATTTTACCACCTTCGATGTGTTAATATATGTCTTCTTGTAGGAATTTCACGAGAAAGACATCCCTCTCATAAAAAGCCCTATCTTCCACAGAGGCACAGAGGCCCTTCTCCGTGGAGGCGCCCTAGTCCTTCTTCGAGCAGGTACTTAAGTCCTTTTATGGGGGACTTGTAAGCGTTATCACATGCAGGCATCTAAACACTCCTCCGTGGAGGTATAGAGCCCGTTTCCGATGGATACCTTATTCTTCCTCCGCCGAGGTCCCTGAGTCCTGTTCCAAGGATGCACCCTACTTAAATAAGCCCTCCTCCGAGGAGGCATAATATTTTTGCCGTGCAAGACTTATTCGTAATATATACACGTTTCTTTAATATTAACATTCTTTGCAGGAATTTGAGGAAAAAAAAGTTCTTTCTCCGGACCTCAGCTCTAAAGACGTCTATTCTAATAAGTGTTGAAAGTATTGCTTATTAGACTAGCGGGGGCTATTGATGTGCATAAAAATAGGGTGGTCCAAAGAGGCCCAAACAATCCAAAAAGAAGAAAGAAACAAGAGGTCCAGATAGCGCAAGTGGCCCAGGAAGAAGGAGGCTCAGGGCATCCCCACACTCGAACCATCACCAAAAACCAAAAAAGTTTTCAGCTCAAAAGGCCCACACACGTGGCAGCCCACTCTCCTATGTGGCATCTAGTTAACCTATGTGTCAGTAACTATCTTGGACCATATCAACCTTAGGAGGACTCCCCCTGGAGCTCACTATAAGCTACGAGTCCCCCAAAACTGAAGAAGGACTCCAAACCCTAACAGACTCTAACATCCCTTCTCAAAGCCCTAGACTCATGGAGCAAAAGGACTCCTTGTTGACTAAGCAGTCCTCAACGGTGAAGAGTCCCCCAACCTCAGACATAAGCATTCAAAGGTACACATAACCAAAGATAACAATAGATTATGGCTTATCTGAATTATCTTTATCCAATCTTCTCGAAAATAGAGGGAACGTGTAGAATCCCATCGGATGGGGGCATCCCCTTTGAAATACAAGTTTACTCCTTCACACGAAAACACCTTCGACAATCCTTCCTACCACCCTCTAACGTCTCTCAAACTTAAAAAGACTCTCTAACGTCTCTCACACCTCTCTTACTCTCTAAATCATCCCTCTCACTCTTTAAACACTCTTTACGCACTCTACAAGCACCTTATCACATTTTCTTAAACTTTTCATCAACTTTATTCATCATAACTCGACTCTCAATCACATTTATTTACTTTTTGGCATTATTTACTCTCAAAATCAATACTAACTTGGCGTCGGAGCGCTAACGCCTTTTTTGCAGGTCCCCCCTTTCAAGATTTGCATTCGCTTCGGCCCAAGGTTTGAACGATTGTCCAAATCATTGGACCTATGCATTTTTTAAACGCATCAAATATATAATAAAAATAAAAATTATACTTTTCTATCTTTTTAGCCTTATACTTCCACTTTTTCGTCTAATTTTAAGCAATAATAAAATGGGATTCGAGGGGTTTCATATACATTGAGTTTTACTTCACTTCCATCTCTTTCCCCTAACCAAATACTAAATTATCTCTTATATATTCATTTTTACTTTCACTTCTCTCATATTCCCACTTTTCACCCAACCAAACCCATCTTTTTAGTCTTGAGGAAATGCAAAAGACTAGGCAGGTATCTGAAGTACAATTTTATAAGGTCTTCTGAATAAGTCATATTTTTCAAAAATTCATATAGAAAGGTCAAGTAATACTCTTCCAGAAAAATTGGCTTACACGGATTTTTAGTCTTATAATTATTATTTTTTTATATTTAAGTCCTGTAATTTATTAAAATTAGTTGGATGTGGTACATTCATTGTATGTGCACAAAAAAATTATAAAAATAAATATCATTTAATAAAAAAATTTATTGCAAGAAAATGATCGTATAAAAATAATTATGATAAAATAATAAATAATTTTGGAAGAGAATATTTGAAGTAGAGAAGAACAAAAAAATATTAACTAAAAGTAAATAACTATTTTTAAAAAAATAATAATTTTTACTACTTGTGGGAAGTGGGGAAAATGTGGAAGTTAATGGAAAGAAAAAAAAAAAAAAATAGACCAAAAATAAGGCCTCGTATACATACAAAATCACTGACATGCACCAAAGAGGTGCTCTCCTTTAATATATAGTACAGTATAGATAGTAATTTAATTCGTATGTTTTTAATTTGATGTTAGGATAAAATTATCATGATTTAGGGTAAATAACACTTTTGGTCCCTCAATTATGCCACTTATTCAAATTTGGTTCCTCGTGTTTCCCACTTTTTATATTTAGCCCCTCAAGTTTATAGATTTCATCAATTTTGGCCCCTCAACTATGCCACTTATCCAAATTTGGTTCCTCATATTTTTCTTTTTTCATATTTAGTCCCTCAAGCTTATAGATTCCATCAATTTTGGTCCCTTCTGTTATCTTCTATTAGTTTTAATGGATTTGTGGGCGGAAAGAATATATTTTTTGCTCTCGAAAGGACTCAAAATCATGAGCTTGCATGAAAGGAATAGGTGGCTTCACCACTCCACCAAGTACACCAATTTGTTCATTTTATTGAATGAAGTATTACTTTTACATAACTGTAAAATAGAAAAAACATGTTAAGAAACATCTCAAAAATCATTCTAAAAAATCAAAAAATCAGCCAACATCAATTATTGTTATCATATATATCCTGATAACAAAAAAAAAAATATAATTAGCCAAAATAACACAAACACCAAACAATTTCATAAATCACAACACATAAACAAATACATAAGAAGACATAACAGTCATAAACAGGCACACAAAAATTGTTCCATCAAAGACAAATGTACATGAAAGGCCAAGTGGAAATGAAAATAATGAGAAAAAAAATAATTTTTGAATTATGTTTTAATTGATGTTAGAAATACTTTTGAATTTGTTTTAATATATTGGATAATATCACTTTTATGTATTTGTTTATGCCTTGTGATTTCTGACATATATTTTTTGGTATTTGTTTATTTTTGTTGATTATATTTTAATTTTTGTTATTATGATATATAGATTTTTTTTGGGGCTTGGGGGGGGGGGGGGGGGGGGGGGGGGGGGTTATATAAAGGATGACATGATTGATGTTGGTTGATTTTGAGTTTTTTCATTATGAATTTGAAATATTTTTTTAATATGCTTTTATTTTAAAAATATGTATAAGTAATATTTTATTTAGTAAAATAGCTAAGTGGTGTACTTGGTGAAATGGCAAGGCTACGTATTCCTTCATACAAGGCCACAATTTTTTTTTTTTTAAGAAAAATACACCCGAAGGTGCTTGGAGCTTTTCGGGGTCCCCGACCCTTCTATATTAAATTCTTAAAGAATCCTAATTTATAGCTAACAATACTAATTCCCTAACATAATAAAGTTATAATTAAGTATTACTATTCTCTTATAACTGTAAATATTAAAAGCGTAAATAAGGAGTATTACTCCCTTACAATAAATAAATATAAAAATATACAAAAAGAGTATTTCTCCCTTTTACAAAAATTATTTTTAAATCAAGATAAAAGTCAGTGACACTAATTTCGTTTTATCACCGCAACAGATTGCCAAGCAATATTTTCCATAGAGGAAGGCACCTCCATTGAACCAGAGAGCAATTAGCAATAAATATAGGTGTAAAATTTAGGTACCACTGCACGCAAAAACTCAGATTAGTACTAGGAATGATCACAGCAGTCCAAACAAGAAGTAATAGCCGTAGTCAGAGTAGGTCGGGGGATCTCTACAATTCCCCATCCTGCAAGGTCACGGGTTTTTTTTAATTAAATCACTCCAAGATGGGGAGCTTTTTGAAATTTCCATTCCTTCTTATTCAAAAATAAAAAAAAAATAGCAAAATTCACAAAGGGAAGTACTAATTTACTAGTATTGCCTAGAAAATCATAAAGAGTACTACGCCCTCACAGTTATCAAAAATATAAATAAAGAGTATTACTCCCTTACAACTGATAAGCAATAAAGTATAAATATGGAGTACTACTTCCTTATGAATAGTTCCATAGGTATACTGCCAAAAAAAATAATAAGTTGGAAGGGATAATCCAGCATGTCAAAGAATTTCTGTCAATTTGCTCTAATCATTGAGCCCAACTTATCACATGCAAAAGCTTCTCTGGCAACAAAAAAAAGAAAATGTAAATAAATATAGATTATCGTCAAGTTGAGTCAAAAGTTTAGTGTATTAAAAAGTTTATGTCACATTGCCAGTTAGCAACGAATATATCTCAACTTGAAGCCTTCAGGTTGTCTGTCGGGGTACCTGCAACAAAAAATCAAACAAACCAAGCTGCTAGAAAAGGAGGGGACCTCCATTTCATGGGTCGACAAAAGAGAGTATAAGTGGGGACAATCCCCTATCATTTGTCAACAGCAATAAAGCCCAATAGAGACTAAGGAGTGCAAGATCTGCAACGTTACGGTTTTGAGTTCTTATGACATCAAGAAATGTATTTCTTTTCACAACTCCATTAAAACTAACAGATATATATATAACAGAAAGGACCAAAACTGATGCAATTTATGAACTTGAAAAATTAAGATTGATGAGGAGAAAACATAAGGGACCAAATCTGGATTGGTAGCATAGTTGAGGGAGCAAAAATGATATTTACCTTCATAATCGTTTATCTCTTTTTCGAGCCAATCATGTTCTGAAATCATGAAAATTAGAAATTTACAAAACAAAATTGTTGCCCTAATAAGTTTATTAATTGAATTAATGTATTTGTCGTTTATTAATATTGATGTAATATGTAATTATTGATTTTTAAAAAAAAAAAAAAAAAAAAGGTAATCGAAACTTTAATCCAATTCACCCCAAAAAAATCGCCCTTGACAATTATTCAACTAAGAAGTTGCAATCGATCAACAAAATGCTACAATACGACCAAATCACCTGAATGACTATGGACAAATGGACACTATATGGTTGCATGTTTCTGATATTTTTTCATTCATAAAAAAGATATAGTAAAATAAACGTTTTTTGTATTTTAGTATCTTTTGTATATGGACTAAAGCATTATTAGTATAGTATATATATTAGCATTAGATTTTGTGCAGAAATGTTTGTAATGGTTCGAGGATATTTGACACATTTTCTTCTTTTTCTTTTTTAATTTAAAAAATATATTCATTGATATATTAATTGTCATAGTACGCCATTCTTGCATATGCATATAATAAATAATTTTTTTTATATTTTAAATATATTATAAAATATATAAACCAACACATCAAGTTTCAAAAAAAAAAGAAACCTAACATAATGAAGGATATTATCGATACAACAAAATAATTCGTATCTTAGTATCACACACGTCGTTTGTAAGTGAAAATTGTATTTTCATTTTGTATTAACTAGCCATCTTGGCATGTTATTTCTGCATGTATGTAATAAATATTTTTCATTTTTTTAAATGTATTATGAATAAGAATAGAATATATAAATAAACACACATATTTCCCAAGAAAAAATAATAAATAAAGAGAAAAAACTAACTTAGGAAAATTATCGACACAACAAAAAATTTGGTGCCGCAGTGTCACAAGTTGTTCTTAATTTGTGAATAAAAAAAGATTTTTTCTTTATACATTAGTAGAGATATAAATGAATAATTCGTTTTTTTTTTCCTATCCCTTCTTCTCATATATTAAATAGGGTAAATTACATTTTGCCATTCGCATTATGCCCATTTTCACACTTCGTCATCAAAATATTTAATATTTTGTATCTACTTATCATCTCAATTTTGTAAAATTTATACTTTGTCATATGTAATAATTGTTTTGTTGATTTTTTTGTTAGAAAAACATCATATAGTGTGTATATGTGAAAAATATCATACCACAAACCCTTACATATCACATAAAAAATTGATTGAAAATAGTTATAAATGACAACGTGTAAAAATATATAAAGTTACAATGACAAGTTGACCAAAAAAATCGTTAATTTAATGCAATTTAACCCCCGATGATATTGCAAATGAGCAAATTATCCCCATATAAAAAAAGAAAAAACATAACAATTTACCCTTTATGTTTTTTAAAATGAAACAATATATCTCCCTAAATCACTTTATTTTAAAAAATACAGGAGGATAAATTACTGCATTTTAAAAGACACATGGGGGGGGGGGAATTGCTAATTATTTTTCATAGGGAAGTAATTTATACATTTGCAATATCACATGGAGTACATTGCATTTTTTTCCCAATAAAATTAAATATCAAAATATAAAACTAATCATAGTTCAGATAACAAAATGTAATAAATCCTATAAAATATATTGATTGCATCTTTGTTGCTCAAGATCATAGGCATTATTGTTCTATTTTGATTATTTCATATATTGATCCACTGACACAGCTTGTAATGAATTATATATAAATATATATATATATATATATATATATATATATATATAATATATATATATAAATATATGTAAGTATGTTTTTTACCATGAATATGTGAGTTTACATTTTCATATATCCAAATGTTTGCTTCGTTTTAGGCTAAGAACCATATGCACAATAAAAAAAATGGTTGCAAGATGGCCTAATTTTGCAATACCCTCGTGGTGTGGTACTAAAATTACAATTTTTTAATAGGTCCCGTTTATTTTGATAATTCAACTAAATGGATGATAGTATAAATTTAATTAAGTATATAATAAAAAAATATTCAAAATTAGGTATATAATATTTACATTTTGGGATTAATTTAGCAAGCAAACTGATAACTCCACCACTCCTAGAGGTGGTTGAGTTATCAACGTTCTACAGTAAACTTACGCCTCACTCCAAACCTGGCCCCCATATTGCGACGTAAATGGTCTACATGATTGTACTTAATTTCTTATCCGACTTATAAGCCCAAGTAGATGTGGCCTTATGTTTACCATACTCTATATTAATAATTTATTTATAATTTAAAAATACAATTTTAGTCCTGTAATTATAGCAGTTGGCAATTTTGTTAGTGTTAAAATCAAATTTTGCAATTTGGTCCTGTAATTAAAAAAATTATAATTTTAGAACAACTCAGACAAACTTCACTTGAAAATCACATGTGGTTTGCACAAGATCAAATTAAATTGGGGATTCCAACGAACTTGGTAGGAGTTGTCGTAAAATTGCAAGCACATAAATTATATACTATCATTATTGTTATCTTATAAGATTATTAATCTTATTTTTATTTCAACACTTCAAGGGTTAATTAATTTTCAAATTAAATAGATTGAACACCAATCACATAAGCCAAAAAAGAAAGGTATGTCATAATATATTACAAATTCTAAGATTTTTTAAATCAAATAATAAGTCATGAAAGTCTATGTAGATGAATCAGCAACCTTTAGTGATACATATTCATCTTAACTGGACTATAAGTGGACATGAGTAGGAAAAAATGCGTTGATCCTGACCAAACAAATTAGAAAGTTTACAAGATTGCAGTTGTCATTATCAACTTCAGCCTGACTTTTGCTACTAAAACATTTTTAAAGTCAAGGGTTTGTTGGAAGCAGTTGACATAGTTTCCATATTTTCTATGTATTCCAATTTTGTACTTGATTGGCTGTGAATAGCAATTTATCCCTGTGATGCTAAAAATGAGTAAATTATTTCGTATGAAAAATAAATAGTAACTTATATTCTATATTTTTTAAAATGAAGTAATTTGCTTCCCTCTATAAGGAGGTAAATTGCTTTAATTTTAAAAATATAGGGAGGTAAATTGCTATATTTTGAAAAATACAGGAGGATAAATTGCTATTTTATTTTTCATAGAGAAGTAATTTGCTCTTTTACAATATCACAGTGGGTAAATTGTGTTTTTTCTCTTTTTTGGCTTATGCAAACATCCAAGAACTGTAATGACGACTCCAAAACTAGTACCTGCATGTTTGAAAATGTCCAGAATTTTGGTGAGATTTTAGCCTAGACATAGAATCATGTACTCTAAGAAATAAAATATTTTTGTTATGATTAATTATCATGGTTCAAATTAAAAATAATGAAAAGGCTAACTAGTCAAAATTTTGAAATAGTTATTAGTTATTTATTTTTGCAAGCGAGGTTAAAGCATTAGCTGCCACTAAACACTAAAACCACTATTTTATCTGCAGACAAAGGCATGGTAAATTAATGATGGTTAACTTGTGGTAAAAAATTAACTTTCTAAATTGATTTTATTTATCATGATAGATAGTGTTAATGTGCCATTGTTCTTAAGTCGTTGTGACTTAGCTAAAAATAATTCGATCGAAAAGTTAGAACATGTTACAGGATTTTGAGAATTGCAATTTTGATCCTATATATAACTATAGAAGGATGGTAAATTTTGTTCTAATGAAACTCAATTGGCAATTAAATCCTGCAATTTATAAGAAATATTGACACATTAGATCCGCCAAAAATTATAAATCTCCTCGGAATTTGACATGCATTAAACTGACAATATTTCACAGTGTTAATACGAAATTCATTGTTTGGTCGAGTGCCCATTTACCTGTTAACGGGGCAGAACATTGGAGGTTCATTTGGAAGATACGAGATTTCGTAAATTGGGCTAAAAATCAGCATGCATACATGGATCCCAAGAAAATCAGCATGCAAGAACTCTAGGTTCAACACGATGGATGATGTTATGTTTGACTTATGTATGAAGGAGTTTGTGAAGGGATATTACAATTAGACTGCTCATGGTGAGACAATCGTAATGTAGTACTTTCATGATTCGCTCGCTTTGGCTCATATGCCAACTCCTATTGCACTTGACGCACTCTCCATATTCAACATGGGAGCATACACTTCCCAGGCCGCCCGTCCACTGACCACAGACAAACCCTCCATGTCCGCCGCCTTGCCTCAAATCATGACAAAGCTCGAGCAAATCGATCATTGCTTGAGTTTGTTGTGCACACGCATGCATGGGTCTCCCCCCATCTTTTCGGATGTGCAACTGACGCCCCCAACCATGATTAACGATGCCCCAACCAATAGATTAGCAAGCAGCTGGCAGGAAGCTGAGACTCAGCCTCCTGAAGACGAGCATGATGGCAACCACAAGTATAGGATTTTATTAAAATGTACATTTTCTTACATATATCAATTATAATTTTTTTTCTTTGAAAATAATTGTCTCCAATTTTAGATTTAATTGCAAATACAAATCTAATAAAGAATATTTTAATATGGAATGTTAAAAATAAAATCAAACAAAATATGTAAAAATTTTAAAAATTATAAGTACATTTTTTGATGATTTACAGATGGAAGCCGCCGGAGAACATCTGTTAGTGTTAAGTGACTAACAAGCCAAATAGCTGGCATCTTTGTCGTTTTCTGTTTGTGCATTACTGTTGTACTTCACGGACAAGGCCCACAAACCAATTAACTAATGAAGCTCGTAAAACCAACTTTCGATGGTCGGTCTAAAATATTTCAAGTTGAGAACCCTTAAGAATGGGCTGCTCTAAGTGATCATTCATATAATCAGTATTGTGTTTCATTGATGATAGACGTACGGCGTTTATACCTTTTAGGGTGCTTGACAAGTGAGTTTTCAAGTTTACTGAATTGACTTGCAATATTTGTCATATAGAGGCCCAGATGGCATAGTTGGTATAATTGAAACCCCTATACTACCCCTAAGTTGATTTTCTTTTTTCTTTTTATTTCTTTCTTTCTTTTATTTTTTTTTAAAAATATGATGCATCGGTTTATATATATTTCTTTCATATTCATAATATATTTTAAAATATAAAATATTATTTATTATATGCACGAGGGAACGGCGTGCCATGACGACTAGTTTATTATAATTTATAGAGATAATTATACTCCCCTCCCCTGAGGTTTGGGTAATTACACGTAAATCCCTGTGGTTTTGAAAATTACATCTAGCACCCTTAAGGTTTGCTTTCATCTAACAAATAAGCCCCTCCTTTAGTCAAAATTCACCGAATTTGTTGATATTAACAAAATAAACAAAATCTATATTCATCATGGATTGACTTATTACTGACTTATAGTAGGTCAAATAAATATTTTTATAATAAAATTATCCTCATACTTCTCCATACGTAATGCATGTGAGGATGTATATCTTCACTATGATGAGGGTATTTTGATCCGAAAAAATTATTTGACCTGTAATAAGTCAGTTTTAAGTCAATCAAGGGTAAATACCAATCTCCATTCATTGTTTTTTTTTTTTTTTTTAATATCAGCAAAGTCAATGAATTTTAACTAATGAATGACTTATTTGTCAGATGTAAGCAAACTTCTAAGATGGTAGATGTAATTTTCTAAATCATAAGGGTTCTACGTTTAATTACATTAAATCTTACAGGAGGGGAATGCAATTAATTATTCCTAATTTATAATTATAATTTTCTTTTCTTATATAAATTCCTTTCTTTTCATCATCTCACATCATGATTTTTTTTACATGCTCGTTATAACCGCGTGCAATAAAAGTTAATTTTATAAAAAAAAAAAGTAAGTATATGTAATAAGTTCAATGCACTTGCTATAACTAACAATACCACCAAGTTGCTAACCACGTAATTTAGTTGATGGATTGCTACATGCAGCAACAATGTCCAAAGGTGTGATGGCGTTGTGACAGATAACTTGTCCTACAAAATCATATTATTCTTCACCAATGAAAAGGATAAACTTAAATTAAAGAAGTTGGTACTAATTAATAAATTAGTGAAATTATCAATCAAGATCTGTAAAGTAAGTTTGAAATTAAAATAATTAAATCCTGAGCTTCTGTAAAGTGAAGGGAATATACCTCCAACAAGAAGCAACACACAAGTAAAAACCCTAAGCAAACGACCAAAAGTTTTTCAAGATTGGCTTTACTCAAATGCATATTAATTCTGTCAACTCCATGACGATAATATGAACCAAAAGTATGTCCGTGATTAAAGGCCCATGACAAAGGCCAAACGACGACAAAATTTGAAATCATTCAGATTTTTTGTTATTAATTAGGGATAATTAGACTCTCCTCTATTCAGTTTTGATGCAATTACACGTAAATTTTTTGTGGTTTGAAAAATTGTATCTAGCATCTTTTATGTTTGCTTTTATTTAATAAATAAGTTTTTCGTTGGTTAAAATTATCTGAATTTGTTGATATTAACAAAAAAAAAAAAAAAAAACAACTAAATGAAAATTGATATTTATCCCCGATTTACTTATTGCAGGTCAAACAATTTGTTTCGAATTAAACTACCATTATAACGGTGAAGATATAACTCTCACATGCATTAACGCGTGACGATGTATGAGGGTAATTTGATCATAAAAAGATTTATTCGATATGAATAAGTCGATTGAGGGTAAATATAGATTTTTCTCGATTTTTTTTCAACAAATTCTATGAATTTATTATCGGAGGACTTATTTATTATATGAAAGCAAACCTTAGAGGTGCTAACTGTAATTTTCAAACTATAAAAAGTTTACGTGTAATTACATCAAACCTCTAAAGAAAAAAGTGTAATTATCTCTATTAATTAATTAGATTAAATTATATTTGCGAAATAGAATTTTTAATTGGTGATTTGACACTCACTAGGGCTACAAATTCCTGGAGGATTTGTCCTATCCAAGAGACACAGTATTGGAATGTGCATTGAAAAGCATGTTTTTGGGGACAAAAGTATGTGATTAATAAAGAAATATTGTTTATTCTTCTTCCAAAGAGAAGAAGATAGCCCTCAGTTTGGATCTTATTCTGTTGTCTAAACTGGGCTACTGGGATTGATAAATATAGTTTATCTGATCTGATGCCCTACACAGAATATCATAGAGATTCTGTATACATATAATAATTATTTATTGGTAGTTTTTCTTATATATATAATTTTTTTTGATGAATAACAATTTATGTCTGTGATATTGAAAATAAGCAAATGATTCCCTTATAAAAATAAATTAATAATTTATCCTCTGTACTTTTTAGAATGGAGCAATTTACCTCCCTGTCTAAGGAGGTAAATTTCTTCATTTTAGAAAACATAGAGGAGTAAAATTGCTATATTTTAGAAATTAGGGAGATAAATTGCTATTTTTCTATAAGAAAATAATTTGTTCATTTGCAACACCACAAGGGAATTGCTTGTATTTTTCCCAATTTTTTTGTTATGCGGTGGACCCTTCTGCTTAGGCACGTAGTTCTATCTATCTTTACCATATGAAAAAGAAACCCCATATTACTCATAAATGGCGTTTAGTTATACCACGACATTAATTTTTTAAATTACTAAAAATGTCCTTATGTATTTTTAACTATCCATACTCAAATTCTTCTTCTCATTGATCTATATACCATCTATTTGTACTAATATGAGAATTTCACCCGCACCAATTTTTTTGTGTCGATAATATCCCTAAATTAGATTTATTTTTATTCTTATTTATGATATATTTCAAAATGTAAATAATTATTATTTATATACACACAGGAACGGCATAACAAAATGACTAGTATTATATAAACAAAATTTTATTTATGTACTTAATTAAGTTTTCGAGGAAAACCTGTAACTAAATATAAATTATGTTTGTACATTTCGAAATTTACTTTTCGTTTCTTTTATCCGGCCTATTTTCGTTTTCATCCCTATGTTTCCAATTCATTTTCAATATCTTTTTAATTTTGTCAATATTGTCTTCTGCGGAAGGATTCCGACACTCATTTCCTGCCAAAATTCCTCAAAAATTAATTTTTGTAAAAATTATCTCTGAAAATAATAGTGAAATGTATATAATCGTAAAAGATCCCTCAATTTTCAAGTTTAATTTTATGTTAATCCTTCATAATCGTTGTCCAATCCTGACCATTGAAATTTGTCAATTAAGTCAATGAGGCCTATTTCAGTTGGCGAAGTTGAGGTCCCATGATCTTAAAGGTCATGGGTTCGAAACCCGCAAGGTGCGTGGGATATTGTCTGCTATATAGCAAGAGTTGGTATACTGCATAGTAGGAGTTGTTCTCTGCTGTAATAGTAGGGTATATTGAGCAAGATATGATTATTGTAATAACTTTTGTTAGATATTGATATCGATAGGAATGATTGTATTTATAATTAATTTATTTTCCAAATCAAAAAATTATATATAATTGATTTTATTTCAATTGATAATAATATATCTTACCTAAAAAAATTGTCAAATCAATGAATTTTATATTTTAACAGTGATATTTTTTAAAAATAAATAATTTATAAATTAAACTTTTAATTGTCCTAAAACGATAAAAAACATAGATATGCACATGTTACATAATCATTAGATTATAATTTCCCTGGTGCTTAATTTAGAGGCAATTAATGTTCCAATGTCAGCAATTGGGGAAATAATATTTTCAATCCCATAAATTAGGTTCATGTCACTTTTGATCTCATTTATTATGGAATAATAGCACTTTTGATCCCCGCATACTTTTTCATCTACAATTTAACGATATAGATTGTATGTCTAGCACGTTGTCATTAAGTATTTTTGGTTGGAAGAAAAATTGGGCGTTCTTTCAATAGGCATACGAGTGCTTCATTTGGCCTATTTGATTTGAAACACATAATTCTTTGAGTTGCTTCTATTTGGCTTCAACTTATAGAAATGCGATAATGATATGATTCAATTTTTGTGATAGAAGAGAGAAATTGCTATGTTTTTTGCCCTAAAATCCTTTAAAACTTATTTTTCTCCCCAAAAATGATCTCGAGCTGAAAAACAAACCAATTTTCTCTCCAGCTAAAATACTTAACAATCACATATTAGGCACGTGTGCTACACCATTAAATTATAGATAAAAATATGCATAAAGACCAAAAATACTAATATTTATAAGTTATGAGACTAAAAATGCCAATCTCATTACAAATGGGACCAAAAGTAAAACAGATCTAACTTACCAAACTAAAAATGTTATTTCCCATCAGCAATTCTAGCTTGAATATATTGTTAACAACATTAGCACCTTCACCGAAAAATATTATTTGCCTTAAAGCCCAAGACAGAAAGGTGAGCCCGCTTGTCAGCCTAGCTAGCTGAAGCCCTGATGACACGGTAACAAAGCAGGATTCAGCTTATGTTTATCAAATAAAGACCAATTTGGCTGGTTTTGCGAATAAGGCCCAAACAGTAAGGCCGAAAGTCCAACACGTCAAGGGCCATATCACCCTAAAAGATCCTTTAACTAACATGCTCTACATCAATAGGACCAACTGGACAAAGCAACTAGCAGTAAACTTTTGTGTTTCCAGTTGATTGGGAAAGGCCCCTTCAGACGTAACATCTCTTAGAGGATAAATCCGAATTAGGTATCGATGCTACCATTACGAAGTTAACAGCCAGAGGTTTTAGGTTATATGCATTCTACTCTAACTTACTGGCGAACCTCGCTCTGACCTTTTTATAATAGAGGTCATGTTGCAAAAAGTGATTTATACTTGAGACAATTTTCACTCTCGCGAACAACAAGAGTTCGAGTTTCCTGCTCATTTTACGCACTCTACAAGCTAACTTCATATCACAGCACTCCATGTCATTTATATTATCATCATCTCACATTTTTACAATTTTTTCTATCACATTCAGTTACTGACTTAAGATCCGTTTACTGTCCTCCTTTTTGCAGGTTAGTCTCCATTTGATCTTAAAAATTTAAGAAAGTTCCTCTAATCATTGTGGTGCAGCTAAACCCTGGTATACATCATTCGTGCTATCTGTAGGAACTCTCAGCTAAAGAAGTGAGAAATGGCTAGTTTTGATAATGGAGGTCACAACGGTCGTTTTGAAGGAAATATTTCCCTCCCCTCTACATCAGGATCTGCAACGCCATAACATAAGCAGACCTTAGAAGATCCCATTGCTCCTACCCTTGTTGTTACCCATAGGCTTTACTGCTGCAGCTAGGGGTGTTCAAATTTCGGTTAAACCGGCCGAACCGAAACGAACTGAAAAAATTCGGTTCGGTTCTCGGTTTTTACTTTTAGAAAAATTCGATTTTCGGTTCGGTTTCGGTTTCTAGGTTCGGTTAACCGAATCGAACCGAAAACCGAATTTGTTCTTTATATGTATATATTTTATATTTATTAATTATAATACAATATATTATATATATTATATTTTATATATATATATAATAAATATAATATGTTATATAATATATGTAACTTATATATATATAATATAATTACTTTTTAGAAATTCGGTTTTTTCGATTATTTAACCGAACCGAACCGAACAAGATCGGTTCGATTTTCGGTTTTTAAAAACGGTGAACTGAATTTTTAGTTAACCGAACTGAACACCCCTATCTGCAGCTAACTCACTCTTCTATGAATAGCTCTGTAGGAAGCGAATCGGCTTGGAAAGCACAGTGAAAGCGCAAAAAATTGAATTTAACGAAATTAAGCAATTATAACCCAATCAAAGTGTGCAGACTTGATCTATAACGGGCATTCGGAGTATAAAATAAATACATAGGCCAAGCATACAAAGAAAAACAAGGTGCATAATATTAAATGAAACTTCACCCTCGTAGTTTTCTTCGATTAGCTTCTTGCGTTATTCCTGTTCTCCAATCCATTCACCTAGCAAGAAAGAAAACAATAAGAATGATAAGATCAAACTACATTATTGAAGTAACTAATTGATCCTTACTTTTTCTTTTTCTTTTTTAATTCTAAACAAAGAAAGAACTAGTGTTTTCTTGGAGAGTGAATTCGGTTGAGAGAGAAAGAGAGAGAACGAAAATCTCTAGAGAAAAATATGAGAACAACGTGAATTAGGGTTTGGAAAAAAAAAAAAAAAACAAGGATATCAAATGACCTAGTATTTTGTATCCCTTGATCTTATCCAAGGTGGTTATCTCAACCACCTCAACCCTCATTCCACTTCATATGGCCGGAAAATACATTAAACACTTAGAAAAAATTCGTCCATCATATGTCCCAAGAGATGTCATCTTCTCTGTTGACCTAGATTAGGTCAAATAGGTTATGTAATTGGTTTGAATGGATTATGTCTTCATTTAAAAAAATCAAGCCAAAATCCAATGGACTTAAATTAAATCTAATAATTCTAAGCCCATATAATTAAAATTCATATCTTTTAATCAAATTAAGAAATCCAAATCCATGTTGGAATAGGTGACTAGAAAGCCAATTGGATTGGCGGGTTTGGAAACTATTAAAGTAATTTTATTTAAATAATATTGTCTCGATGAATATAGTAAGTATTCATCTTTGGTATATGTGTTTGTTATACTTACCAATTATGTTAATCTGCTTTGACGTTATAATAGATGCCCACAGACAATTTAAATAATCTATGTAGTTGGGTTGTACATTGGATGACAACTATGAAACCAACTTCTAAGAGTTGGTCTAAAACGTTCCAAATCAAGGACCTTGAGTTTGGACATCGAAAGTTCTATTGAGACTTGCACTGAGTAATTGCATTTATTGAAAGGGTGTCGTGTTTCATCGGCGACACACATTGAATGTCTCCTATGTCGAGCAACTTAGCGTAATGCGGTCTCAAGTATTAAACATAGATGTCTATTTCAGGATGGGAACCGACATCAAATTTCATGCTCTAAACTAAGGCTGAGAGACGACAGACGAAAGGACCGTACCCGTATAGACTAGGGAGCCTAAATCTTCACATGGATATTCACCTAGTCTCTAGTAACTTAGACTATTGCTAGACAGCCACCCATGGTAGCGGGTTTTCCTGATCAATGGTTGATCAACAATGATTAATTAGATTGAATCTAATTAATCGGTAGTGTTGGACACTAGCCCAAGTCTAGCTGAAAGGTGAACCTAAAAAATCGCAAATAAATCACGAAGGAAGAATAAGGAATTAATTTGAAATTAATTCCAGAAGGTGTAAATAATTGAATTATTTACACATGGGGTCATCCATTGGATGGATAGCCCAAGATTAAATTAATTGAGCTCATCTTAATTAATTAATAAATTTGATTTATGAATTAATTCAAATATTTTGCTTATGTATTTAATTGGATTATGTACATATTAGGCTCAATTAGTGAGATTTTATTAAATTAGATTTAATTAAAATTCATTGGGCCTTGAATTTATTTTATATAAATTTCATCCACTAATTGAGGCCCACTAGCAAATTGATGGAATGAGAGTTGACCAAAAAAATATATTTTTTGGAAAGTGCGAACTTGGTCATAATTAAAACCCTCTCTATATGGCATAATTGGATCATATCATATAGATGGAAACACATTTCACTAATCTGTACAAGGTATATATTTGTGTGTAATTATTTAGGCAATAATTTTACAAAATACAAAACACCACATAGTGAGTGGTGTAGAGAACACACACTCTTCTCCTCTCCTTCTCTCTTTTGGCCGCCTCCTTCTGTCTCACTTGATCTCTTCTAGCAAAGGGATCAAGGTTTTCTTAATTTCGGTGTGATGTAGATTATCTTTGGAGGATCCCTACGTTGGGATCTTGCATGAACAAGTGCCGATTGAAAATCAAATGAAATAGGTGACCTCATTTTAAGTTTATGCATCTCATTTTAATCAAACGAAATAGGTGACCTCATGTATGAATATTTTATTATTATTTCTTTCATACTACATCGAACACCCTGGAACACCAAGGGAATACCCCTTGGAACAACCATTTAAATTGCTTTTATGTTGTTATTTCTCGTCCCTCACTTCCGCTAGCGCGTTCCCGGGCCGATACGCTTGTCCCTTTCAAGTGGTATCAGAGCCCGATTCGATGTAAAGGCTATTTGTTTTTTGTGTGCTCTTTATTTATTAAGCATGAAAACATATTTTACGGTTTTAAAGCATGATTTTATTGCTTTTATTGTTAATAATTATATGTTTCGATTAACTTGTTTAATTTTCTAATTATTTGGACGATTTGAGTGTTTAAAAAAAATGAATTTTTCTGTAAATACTTATTTTTAAATTCAATTTATTGTGTAGAATAAAAAAGAAAGTGTTAAAAGTATTGTAGGAGTGCACTGTCGGTCGGCACTGCACAGTGCGCGCACAAATGAGAGCATGCTCGCAGCCTGGCCAACGCACGCGCTGGGCGTGTGTAAGATGGCAGTGCGTGCGGAGAAGATGCGTGTGCAGGTGCTGCGCGCAGGCGCGCGTGCTGGCAGAAGAGCCAGCGCATGTACTTGGTCGGCTGGGCATGACTGCAGGCCTACGGCCAGGCCGTTCTTTCACCATTTTTCTGGAAAATTAGATTTTCTGAATTCTACACATTTTCTGAAAATTATTAATTTTGCAGATTTAATTTTTAGATTGAATTGGGTTTTTTTCTAAAATTAAATTGCATGATTAATTTGGTTTTTTGTGGATGCACATATCTTGGTCATCCATATAATTGTAATTTTAAACTTGTATTTTTTTACATATAATAATTTCTATGATACTAGATATCGTATCTTTAATTATGCATGAAATGTGTAATATATGTGTAACATAATTATTTGGAATTATTATGTTCGGATGTCAGTTGAATAATATCGAATGATCACAGAGCTCTTTACCATTTGAATGTATATTTTTATTTCTATTGGGTCGACCCGTGTGCCCCTTGTCTCTCTCTCTCTCTCTCTCTCTCTCTCTCTCCTGTTTTATGCCTTGGAATAATAAGACTTGCTTTTCTCTCCATTTATGTACTCACCCTAACTTTTGATTGGTGTTTCTTTCCATTGTAATGAGAGTAGAATAGATTTTTTTGGTGAGGTTTTAAATTTTATGTAATAAAGCAGCCCATAAAGAGGAAGACCCATAATGAAAGGAGGTCCAAGAAGGAGTTACAAGGCCTATTAGAATGATAATGGGTAATTATCTATGTAATAGCATAGGACCACCTTAGACAGACCATAGACTCATTGCGAGCTCAGTAGGTTGCGTAAGTTGGGCTCGTGATCATCCAACAGGGGTGTGCAAGGTTTCTTTACATGCGATGCGTTTATTTAAATGCTTTAAATATTTGATATTTATGCATGCCAAACACTTATGTGATAATCAATTCACAATCAAACTCTTACTTGGTTGGACCAAGTTAAAGTGTCAGGCCCATATTGGACTTGGATCAAAATAGTTTTGATTTGTTCAATCTTTTCATCCACAATAATGTGGTGAGGAAGCTGCTGCTACCCAAATGTGGTCTCACAAGTAGTGACACATTTGGAATAGAGGCAAGCTGTACCATTATTGTGAAAAAGGAGCATGCTCACTGTTTTCCTGTCTCACGAGTCGTGTGGAACGACAGTCAAGGTTTGATTTGGATTATGGGTTGAGCCTAACACTAAATAAATATTAGGCTCGTAATGGACTAGGATCTAAATTTTTTTTTTTGTCTTTCTGGGCCTTCCATCCATAACAATGTGATTATGGAACTACTGGTACCTAAACGTGGTCACACGAGTCGTGGCACATTTGGAATAGAGGCAAGCTGCACTATTATTATGAACAAAGGAACATGCTCATTGTTTTTCTATCTCATGAGTCGGGGGGAGGGGCGAAAGTTGAGTTGTGATTTGATTGATGGGTGGGCCTAACACCGAGTAGCATGATTCGCTTGGAGATCCTCGAGATCATGTGAAGAGGTGAGGTAAAATATATTGAGAATCTCATGGAATGGGAATGGTATTGGATACCTACCATTAGTCTTTTGCCATGTGAATCGTAAAAGCTGGGCATGGTTGATTGTGCTTATATATCCCAAGCACACAAGGAATGGTTTCTTGAAAATCCACTTGAGAGTTATGGGCTTTTATAATAATAGTGGGAGGGGTTAATGACTAAAAGACCAAGTCTTAACTCAAACACAATATTACAATAATTTACTTATTTTTTCTACTTTACATTTTAAATGCATGTTTAAGATCTACTTACCATTATATTTTTTGAGACTTGTTTTATTTTATGGAATAAATTAATTGGCGGAGAAATTTGAGGATTGTCTTCGGGAACCTGGATTGTATCATGGATAAGCCACTTCCATCGGATGTGCGGAAGGGCTCTATGCTTAAAAAACATTTGACGTTTAGGATTAAAGCATGAGGATAATCGCAACGTCCGCAATCACACTTGCTTCCATGACCAATGAGCAGTATGACAGGCTGGACGCTGTTGGCTCGATAATGCTCCACATAAAGCGAGTTATGCGACACCGAAGACATATTAGAGAAACTCAACGACCTCAGTGTTGATCTTGAAAAGGAGATGTACACTGACATGATTTTTCAATCCCTTCATCCCTCCTTCGACCTGTGTATCATGAACTCTAAACAGCTTAAGAAGATCATTCATGAGTTGATAAACATGTTGGATAAATATGAGGTAATGATTGAAGAATCTATGCCGTCAGTATTGGATTGGGAGGCTTTGACCTCAAAAGTGAAAGACAAGGGTGCCGAATGCTGGAAGAGGAAGAATGATGGAGCAGATCAGTCGTTGCAAGCGCTTGGAGCGCTCTTGTTGCCCCGCTAGGCAAGGGTAAAGGAAATAGAAAGATGGTTTGACAGTCAAGAGTTACAAATGACGTTTTCATAAATTGTAAAGAGCATTGGAAGAGGGAGTGTTAAAACTCCTCTTCGCCCATATTGTTGCATTTGTTGTTGAGCAATATGATTTCTAATTCTACTCCCTGGGTATTGGATACTTGCTTTAAAAGCACATTTCTGTAAATGGTTTGCAGAAATAAAAAGGAGTAGAAGGCTAAGACATATACTTGCAAAGCTAGGCGATGGCAAGGACAGTGCTGTGGAAGCTATAAGGATAAGTGGACTTAGCCATTTGTAATCATTTCAGAATAGTATACAATTATGTAACCCAGCTTGATCAAATTTTTCCTTATCAATTATTGGATAAGTTAGACTACAAACATGATCAATAAAAGTTTTTTTTTTATTTGGCGAGGAGTTTACTGAGTTATAAATTGTCATACTGTGTGTCATAATTAGATAATGAATGCTCAAAACAAATGGCTTAATGAATAGTCAAGAACAAAACTTACAGAAAATGACATACATAAGCTGGGCTATATCCCTCTAGGTATGATAAGTAGGATGGTAGATTCAAAGAGTTTAGCAATACACAATTTGAGTTTATTAACTTATAAATCCTTCCTAAAAAGGAAGAAAACCGTGAAAGCACTTTATGGGGACAAAGTATGCTTTTTAAGAGAACTGCTAGATTGGATCCAAACAGACGTCTGTAGGTCTCTAAATACACAAAGTTCAGTGGAGGGTTCACAAGTCTAAGGACTTTTGTAAAGTTCGGAAAATTAGACTTGAAGTGGAGAACCAAACTGGCTGTGTAACCAAACCCTTCGATTAGATCAAGGTGGTGTGTGTAGTTAGTGGGAGTTCTTGAATTATCTTAATGAGAATGAAATTCTCATTCAGTGAAATTCTTCCTAGAAGAGATGATGTTGAACTGTCTTTGATAAGGAAGAAATCGAACCTTGATTGGACATGGTTGAGTCGGTGTTTCACTGAATTACCTAGTTCATCTGGATATGGACTTTCAAAAATTTTCGAGCTGAAAAATATGGCATATTCTTAAAATCATGGGCATATTCTTAAAATCATGATTCAGACACCATATTTGATATAGATTGGCAAGCCTGTATCCTACAAAAGTTCTTGAATATGAGGAATGGTCCTGCATATGTCAAGGGACTAGTGGGAAGCAAATTAGACTCAAAGCCTGTAAATAACGCAAACATCATTTTTAGTCAAATCTTCACTTACTATATTCCAGTTCTCCAAAGGGGACGATCAGAAAGCTCAAATTACCTTAAAGGTACGAGTTTCTGAGTCTAAATGGATAAGGAGCATCGATGTGAGACATCGATCCGTATAAATAGCTTTGAGCCACAACATCCGATATGGAGTTCAAACTAGGTTTGAACGTCCTGTATCTGGAAACTTATTTTGACAAGTTCATGAGGTAAATGACTCGGTGAAGAACAAGGTGGAAGGTTAAGTGGGCGTTTAATTGTGTTCCTAGTGTTTTAGATAGTAAAACATTTGATCAATTGGGATGATAGAAAGATGTTATGGAACGCTAAAACACGAATATTAGTTATATAATTATCCATATAGGAATTGGATTCTGTCTAGGGATAAGCTGTCCAAGATTCAGTCATGGTAGACTAATGAGGGGCTTAGATATTTGGCATCCCCTACGTCTTTGTTGTAGGCAACATAGGAATGTGGAGCGATGGTAGGAAAATGTAACGTGCCGTTGGACTGCAGAACATCGATGGAAATTATGGTAGACCCATAGGACCTAGCCGGTATCGCAGATTACCCATGATCAGGTTAGTCTGAAAATACGAGTAATTCGCTTTAAGATTAAATGTCAGATTGTTGGAATAGGTGATCAGAAAGCCTATTAGATTGGCGGTTTTGGAAACTATTCAAGCAATCTTTATTCAAGTAATATTGCCCCGATGAATATGATAAGTATTGATCTTTGGTACATGTGTCTGTTGTACTTATCAATTATGTAAAGTGCTATTTTGACATCACAACAAATGCTCACAAACCATTTAAATAACCCATGTAGTTGGGTTGTGCATTGAACAGCTATAAAATCAACTTTTGAGAATTCTTCTAAAACGTTCCAAGTCGTGGACCTCGAGTCTGGGCATTAAGAGTCCTATTGTAACTTGAACTAAGTATTGCATTCATTGGATGAGTGCCTTGTTTCATCAACGACATACGTTGGACATCTATGCAATTTCAGTGGGTTAGTTGGCAAGATGGTCAACTGGTTGAACTGTCTCATAGGGATCATCATATGGAAACTTTATAGGCTTGGTCGGTATGACTTCAGTCCCTGGCTATGATAGTACGGGAGTAGTCCTCAGACTTGAGGAATCACGGCAGTCACGTGCATACGATGACTGTATCTTGGATCAGCACGAGAGTTGATTTTGTCACAGACATGATCATCATAAGCCTTGTCCAGTGCAGTCAGAGTATATAGCAAGGATGGTGAGTTTCAAGAAGAGGATTCGTCGCCTGTCAGTATATGACAGAGGTATCTCCTATGCACTTGGAGATGCTTTCACGCCTTATGAACCTGTGACCACAGTGGTTGATCGAATAGGACAAAGAGGTTCCTATGTCGAGCAATTTTGCATAACATGGTCTCAAGTATTAAGCATAGATACCTAGTCCAGGATGGGAACCGACATCAAATTTCATGCTCTACGTAAGGCCAGAAATCCATAGACGAAAGGACCGTACGCGTATGGACTCAAGAGCTTAAATGTTCACACAGATATTCACCTAGTCTCTAGTGCCATGGACCTTTGCTAGATGGCTACCCATGGTAGCTAGTTTCTTGATCAATGATCAAATGATTAGTTAGATTGGATTTAATTAATCGGTAGTGTTGGACACTAGCCAAAATCTAGCTGAAAGGTGAACCTAAAGAGTCACACACAAATCACTAAGGAAGAACAAGGAATTAATTTGGAATTAATTTCAGAAGGTGTCAATAATTGGATTATTTACATGTGGGGTGATCCATTGGTGGATAAACCAAAATAAATTAATTAGATTAATTTAATTCGACTTATTTTAATTAATTAATAAATTGTATTTATGAATTAATTGAGATATTTTGGTCTTTTGTATTTAATTGGATTAAATACATATCGGGCTCAATTAGTTGAATTTTATTAAATTTAATTTAATTAAAATTCATTGAGCCTTGAATTTATTTTATATAAATACGGCCCACTAGCAAATTGATGAAAGGAGAGTTGACCAAGAAATTATATTTTTGGAAAGAGCAAACTTGACCATAATTAAAACCCTCTCTATACGGCATGATTATATCATACCATATAGATGAAAGGTTACCTTATATATGAGTGGAATGTATCTAGACACATTCCTACTTATCTATACAAGGCATATATATATTGTGTATAATTATTCAGGAAATAAATTTACACAATGCACAACAGCATATAGTGAGTGGTGTAGAGAACACACACTCTCCTCTCCTTCTCTCTTTCGGCTGCTCCCCTTCTCTCACTTAGTGAGAGTTTGACCTTGATCTCATCTAGAAAAGGGATCAAGGTCTTCTTCGTTCTGGTGTGGTGGATTATCTCTGGAGGATCCCTACGTAGGAATCTTGCGTGAACAAGTCCATTTTAGCCCACGCTCTCTTAATTGGCCTTGGTGCTCTTCTTGGAAAATAAACGGCACCGCTGGATCTCCGTGGTTTATAAAGGGCATAATCCACTTATAAACTGTTGAAAGGTTTGGTGAAGAATAATACTATATCACATTTCGGAAAGCAGACTAGGAGAAGAGGAGTTTAGTTGATTTTTTTATTGTGAGTCGGCTATGTTGTGCAATAAAATTGATTATACTGGGATTAAAGTTGATCTGACTGCATATTAGATAAATTTTATTTGTGTTGAAATTAAGTTGATTATACCTTACGTACGATGCTTATCTTGTTTCATCTCATCTTGTTTTATCTGGACAATATTTGATGTACATATATAGATAGTGTCAGTTATTTGCTTACTGAGTTACAGACTCATTGCTCAATTAATATTTTTCAAGAGTATATCTTATCAAGTCTACCGTTGAGGGCTAGGTCCAAACCTTGCGTTCAGTAAGGTCGGACTAGTATGCGGTTTTCTCCTAACTCATCAATTGAAATATAAATTACATTTTAGGTTGTATAGATAAGGAGAATTAAAAATGTGGATGGTAAACTACTAAAATGGCTTTACTTTGTTGTGTTTGATATGTGCATATTAATATATAAACAGGGTTTACTTTAAGTATGATGTTAACAGAAGATATAGCCGTAATATTAATAACGGGTGCTACAAGGCGCGCTGGCAAGCTGTATGGGCCTGCCAGCCAATGATCAGCGGACAGGCTGCAACACTTCTGCTGTATGTTCTCAATTTTTCTTAAACTTCTCTTTTTTTCCTATAATTTTTTGAAACAGCAAGACATTAATCAAATTCAGAAAATCCAAATCTCAAATTTCTCATGTCCAATAATTAAATGCAATATTAAACACATAAAATCCTAAATCTAGATACGCAATTAAACCAATTTTGAAACCTAGATCATTCATCGAATCAAAAAATTAAGTGGGTTACGGGTTACTGGTTCAACCATTGGGTCAACCGTGATCATACCAATGACGCCATATTTATATCATAAGTAATTATTAATATTTTTAAAAATAGCATTAAATAATAAATAATATTAATATACTTGACAACCTAACATATTTTTTTTTTAAAATTTCACTCTTTTTCTTTGACATTAATAGTTAAATAGGATATATAATATAATATAATAAATTTAAAAACAAACTAATAAAGATCAAATACAAGAAACACTGGAGAAAGATAACAAAATTTAAATATTAAAAGTCAAATTGCAAATTTTGCAATGAAAATTTAAAACGCCCAAGACTCCAAAGAATTTAGTTTAACTAAAAAAAATAACATAGTTAAGATTGTCTAACTCAAATTACGCGAAATTTTTTTTATAATTATACAATACATTCTTTTAAGTCCTTCTCAACCATTCTTCATCCTCTTCATACATAACACCTCCAAATTTGCTACCACCCTCTCCAACTCCAATTGAGATATCATGCAAGTTACCATCGAGGTTAAATAGCTCAAAAGATGAAAAATTTATATCATCATCAACCTCAAGGTCGTCTACACGTTCAATAGCTTCAATAGCATCAGCATCATCTACATTTATATAAAAAAATAAGTAAAAATGTTCTATGTTAAAATATTTATAATGTAATATAATAATTATTTGCCACGAGTATACAAACCTTTTCTAGAATGACGGCGTTGCCTTTCCATTCTTGGAGGATCCAATTGCTCATAAAGCATATAATCAATTTCCTCCTAGTTAAGAAACGACTACTCCTCATCATCAACAATCCAAACATCAATCTTGTCAATACTTTCATCATCAATTGGATCATAACTTTCAGCCTTCATGAACCACCTAAAAACTATGAAGTGAGAATATAAACTTAGCTTTAATATCACAAAAGAAGAAAGTCGAAAAAGTTTAACAAAATCATTGTTACCTATCTTTTAGCTTCAAATTATAGTGAATATGAACCAAATCATTTAGCCTTTGGTGCTCAAGCTATTCCTCTTTTTGGTATGTATTCACTCAAATACAGTCCAATTTCTCTCACATCCAGATGAGGTATTTGTTTGACCAAGAATTTGAATTGCTAACTTTTGAAGATTGGGTGTACTTGCGCCAAATAATTTCCGCCATTCGTCTAGGAGAAAAGAAAATTAATATATTACAATTGATCAAGAAAAAATAAAGTAAAGAAATAATTAACTTAAATAAAGGACAAAAATGAGAAATTACCAAGCTGAGTATTTATGCTAGTTTCAAGAGCAAGTTCTCGCCCAAAACACTCTAATCGATTCTGAAACAATCTACTCTCATGCAACAACTTGGACTTGCTACCTATTCCTTTTGTGCTAATCACTTCAAGACACCATTCATGACCTACGTTTCTGACAAAATGATGCTTGGTCATATTGATATGCTAGATTGAACCAATAAGCTGCAGTATGTGTATCTTTTCTCAATTGCCTATCCTAGTGACTCTTGACAATGTTTGTATATGGGTTGTACAACCTCTTTTTGTTCTTGAAAAGATACTTAATTCCCTTGCGTGCCCAACACATTCCTTCATAAGTATATCCTATGATCTTGTATCAATCTTCCAACCACAACATAATATGCTCCATTGCCAGTGACTAAGTGAACCACATTAGTTGCACCTACCCACTAAATAACTTCTTGAAATAACTTAAAAAGTGCTTGTGTGATGTATGTCGAATCCACCAAAAGATATACCTACTAAAAACTTGTAAAAGTAGTGAGTAGGGTCGAATCCACAGAGATTGATTTTAAATTAATTCCTTAAAAGATAAAAATAAAAAGGGGGGAGTTTGTTTTAAAATCTAATTCTAGAATTAAATAGAAGAAAATACTTAAAAAGAGTACATATGAGAAGACATTCCAGTTAAAGATAGGATCATGCTCAATTTTCTGGTTGATCATAGATGCAAATATGACAATCATTCATAATAGATAAATTGATTATGGTCATTGGTACGACCTAACGACCTCACCTTTCCTTACCTTGTCGATAGTCAAGGAACGTTCGTTGACTAAAATCCCTAATCAGTAGACAACTTTGGGAACGTCCTCAAGATTTAATCTACCGACAACATTAAGAAATAGAAAGGCCCAATTCTAACCAATAAATTCCTACGAGGATTTATTAAGTTAGATTGTGCATTCCCCACAGCATAATCAAAAACTACGGCATAATCAATTATGCTATGTTGTCACTAGTTATTGAATTAAACAAACAATTACGGATTTGCAAATTCAATTAGCTAGGTAAATATTCTTGACAATGAATAACGAATCCTATCATTCATAAATCAGATTATTTGTAATAAAAGTACAGAGAACAACACAAATACCAATATGAATGAAAGTAGAAAGTATAAGTTAGATCTAACAACTCATAGGAATTAAGCATTAACCGAATCTTTAACCGGAACTAAAAGAACTAGCCTAACATGCTCATAGAAGAACACAATAGAGATTGAAAGATGTCTCTTTGGTGAATTACTTCACCTATATATAATATTAGTTACCTAATTCTGTTAGGACTAAGAAAAGGTAAATTCCTAATTACTAAAAGTCCAAAAGAAGTAAATCTAATCCTAATTAAATTCTCTCATCAAAGTTGATTTCCACTTAACAAGAGATATCCTACTTCGCCTCAACTTTTTCTAAAAATCGAGTCTTCAACCTTCTTTAAGCAACCCCATTTCCACAGATTAGCGTGGGCACGCCTAACAGTTTCTCAAGGTTGTCAATTTCTCTAATTTTGGCATTTTACTCCATTTTCTTCTTCTTTCACTCCATAATGATTTAATGCTGCAAATGACACTATATTAGGAATATTTAGGCCATAAAAGAAGGTTAATTACCACATGAAATTATCATAAAATGCACTTCTATCATTATGCATCTTTTACAACATCAGAAGCATCCACAAATTTCCAAAAGATGGTTCCACGAGGACAATATATGAGAAAATTAATCAATTTTCTATCGCTATTATCAATCTAACTATCACCTATGATTGTGAACCCACAGTATACCCAAATATTTCGGATGTTGTCAATCCACAATTGAAGTTCTTTTTTGGAATCCTTTAAGAGGAAATCGTAGATCATGATAAGTAGGAACTTCATACCCTAGGCTTATTGCAGCATCAAATACGCATTGGAAGTATTTAGAATTTCAAGCATTAATAAGAATGCATGTATCATAAAAGAATTTGGCGTTTTCTACATGAACTCTTTTAACTGCTTCCTTACCTACAAGAACATTATTTATGGTGGGTTGGGATCCTGAAGTAGCAATTGGAGAAAAATATTCACTAACTTTGCTTGAGTGTTTGCTTTTGGTGCTTTAACTAGATTGTGCCTTTCCTTTTCCAATGCTGGTTGTGTAGCTTTGCCCTTGTGTTCTTACTTTTTTATTTCTTTGATCACATCATAATCATCCAAGTTACCCCTTTCTATAGTATGAGAACCATATAGATTCTCAACAATATAATTTTCTTGATGTTCTCTCTTTTTCTCAAGAATTTCATTTATAGACTGCTCCATCTGATATCTTACATCCGGGGCACTTTTGGGCATGGTCTAATCTGACCTTTCTTCCTCACCAAATATTGTTTCATTCAATTTATACCACCACCAGTTGATACTTTTTGCTATACAAGCAACAAATGACTTTCTTTCCATCAATAAGCTTTTTGACCACATGATTCCATGTTATATCGATCTTGCCTCTGTGTAATGGAGGACCAGATGTATGAGCCGAACTACTTGTATCCACATTTTGCCTAGTAGAAGACATTTTGTTCCTAAACTAAGGAAGAATAACAACATTTAGATTCTTCTTAGTTATATGAACAAAAAAAATCAAACAAGAAACGAACAGGAAATGAACATTCTTTAAATTAAGTTGAATCAAACTAATGAAAATGATTGACTAATAATCTAATACACTACTGAACAGGAAAGAAAATGATGGGATTTCAATTCATTCAATCCATCTAGAAATAATCTATCCACTAATTGACAAATCTAAATTTTAAACTTAATAGAATTAATATTACACATTTTCAACTTAATAGAAAAATTTATACACTAAACTTTCAAAAATAGTCTAACAAAAATAGCAAAACTAGATTGAGAAGAGAAATTCGGACTTAAGAGTTTATGTTTAGAAATAATATAAAATAGTTAAACTTAACATAAATTATCCTAATTTAACAAAAATAATGCACATTTTCAGGTGCTTAACAAAAATAACAGAAATAATAAGAGAAATTTAAGGTGCTTAATAGAAATAATATTACACATTTTCAAACTTAACAGAACATCTAATAAACTAAATTACCAAAAATAATCAAACAAAAATAGTAAAACTAAATTAAAAAATTAGGTTACTTAACAAAAATAATACACATTTTAAAAGAGAAATTAACAAAAGGCAATTAACAGAAATCATCTCAACATTTCTAAATTCTAATTCTCAATCTCTGTAAACTCATATATAAAAGTTCTGTTGGAATTTAATGCACAAAAAACATGTATCACATTAATCATACACGTTGCACGTTAAGGGTTCCGGTAAATACCTCAATAGTTTGGTTTTGTAACCTGCAGCGGAATGACTTGAGGAACCCCGGATCTCTACGACTTGTCTACGAGCTTCTCCTAATAATCCCTTGGATCTACAAGCACGTTCTTCTTCTACACGCTCTCGTGGATTACTACTAGAGCTATCCACCCGAGTTCACACGCCTTAAACCCTTGGAGAGCTTGGTGATACTCCAAGAGAGAATAGAGAGAGTATATGGGAGAGAGTTTATGTGAAAACACACGTAGTATGAATTGTGTTTCTTGTATTATTAGGAGCACCTATTTATAGGTGTGTACAAGAAGAGTCCTGATCCCACATAACTTTGGGAGACTGCAAACACTGTTATAGAAGAAGTCTCATCCAAGAGGAGTCTTCCCAACTAGACTTTTGGGAGACTATAAACTCTACTAAATATGGATGTATATTTAATATCTCCCACTCATACATATTTTACATGGTCTCTCCAAACCAAAATTTCTCATCTCTCATTCCCTCTTTCACACAGGGAATAAGGCGTGCGACCAAGCGAGAAAAGAAATGTGAGGAGAGTTATATTAAGTCATCACCAAAGTAACATTACTCTTCAACTCAAAAGAAACTCGCTATGTACCCCAAACCTTATGGTTGCACTTGATTAGACATCTCTAGATCCCTCAATAAATGAATAGAGCATGTTTGACCTTCTTAAATATGCTTCTATGTTCATGACTAGTCAGACATATTCCGACTTAGTCGCCCGGGCTATGAACAATAGAACATAAGTGCTTCACCAACTCAGTTCTTCCTCGGCCTCTCACATCAATCAGTTTGGCCTTGACAGCTTTCCTAGACATGCTCCGACATAACGCATTACTCATGGTCATTGGATAACATGCTAAAGTAGCATCATCAAACTTACGCCTCATGACACGGTCCAGAGTCCCAAAGGGTACAAGAAATTGTATGGGCTCACACAGTGATGAAGTAGGGACCCATTCAGTCACTCCTCATGATAGGTCGTCTTAAAGCACATGTAGTATGAATACGTGTTATGATGGAGCTCCCACTCAACTTGGGCATGCCACTGCTCTTAGCATCATATGAACCTGAGTCCAGTAGCTATCCAAGCGTCTGACTTGCGTACCCCCAGACAGTCACTCTCTTAATGCCTTCTGGTAGTTCGCACGTTCGGCTCCAAATAGGCCTCTTATGAAGTTTGGACATACTTCATAGTCAATCAAATATATGATCTCATCTTAACTTCTTTAGTTAAGGCGACTATTCATTATCTTTTATCCTTCCCCACTTCTCAAGTGCGAAGGCGATCAATCGCATAACTCATTTATGCAAAACGATATCTTCAGCCCGCTCGCTGTCACAGCGCCAGGGTGATTGCCCGTGTGAGAGGGTCAATCAGGGCCTACTGACATTTCATACATTTGAAATAGACACAGTACGCTAACAAAATTAAGAATCACATATTCTTTACTGAAAAATTGTTCTTACAGGCTCTATGTTTAAATCCTACGCAGTCCCATACTACTCACATGCCTATGAAATGCGTCTATACGCAAAGGCTTAGTAAAGGGATCAGCAATCATATCATTTGTAGGAATATGCCTGAGAACCACTTCTCCCTGCGCAATACTATCACGAATGAAGTGATATCTGGTATCTATATGCTTGGTCCTCCGTGGTACTTAAGGTCCTTTGCATATGCTATCGCAGCTGTGTTATCACAGTAGATCACAACAGCATCATCAACATGCGCAAAAATGCGCAGACTTTTAAGAAATCTCCTTAACCAGATAGCTTCTTGGACTGCTGATGTACAAGCAACATATTCTGCTTCCATGGTAGACAAAGAGATGCAAGGCTGTTTCTTGCTGCACCAAGTGATAGCAGCGCCTCCTAATAAGAATGCATATCCCGAAGTGGATTTGCATTCATCTCTGTCTGCCGATCCATCAGCATCACTATATCCAACCAGCCTCAAACTGCCCCCATGGTAGCACAAAGCCAGATTACTTGTTCCTTTTAGATATCTAAGTATCCTCTTTACCGCTACCCAATGGTCGGGTCCAGGATTACTTTGATACCTACTCACCATTCCAACTGCAAAGCACAGGTCTGGTCGAGTACACATCATAGCGTACATCAAGCTTCCTACAGCGCTAGCATACGGAATCTTAGTCATGCGTTTCTTTTCTTCTTCTGTCTTAGGGCATAATTCTTTGCTAAGAACACAATTCTTGTCCATGGGTGTGTCAACAGGATTAGCATTGTGCATACGAAATCGCTCTATGATCCTTTTGATATAAGTCTCTTGAGACAAGCTCAAAAGTTTCTTAGAGCGGTCTCGGTGTATCTTTACACCAAGTATGTACTCAGCTTCTCCCATGTCCTTCATCTCAAAAGTTGAGGACAGCCACTTCTAAGTGGCGACTATCATTTCCATGTTATTTCCTGCCAATAGGATGTCGTCCACGTACAATGAAAGAATCAAAAAATTCTTCACACTTCTTTTGACATAAACGCAGTGATCCTCTTCAATCATCGTAAAGCCTATCGATGTGATGGCTCGATGAAATCGATAGTACCACTGCCTGGATGATTGTTTCAGGCCATAAATGGAACGTTTCAAGCGGCATACCTTGCGCTTTAGCCCCATCTCCTGAAAACCTTCAGGTTGATCCATATAGATCTCTTCATCCAGTTCTCCATTGAGAAATGCTGTCTTCACATCCATCTGAAACAATTCCAGATCTAGGTGGGCGACAATGGCTAGTATTAAGCGAACAGATGCAAACCTCACCACTGGGGAGCATGTCTCTTCATAATCTATACCCTCTTTCTGAGTATAACCTTTCGCTACTAGCCGAGCTTTAAATTTGTCGATACTTCCATCTGCTTTACGTTTGACCTTTAGAACCCACTTGTTCCAATGGTCTTACGCCTAGTTGGAAGATCAACCAGCTCCCAAACATTGTTCTTAGTCATGGAGCTCATCTCCTCTTTCATTGCAGTTATCCACTCATTTGCATTTGGTGAAGTCACAACTTCTTCATAAGTTGCTGGTTCATCGATATCCACAGAAGCACACATAAAGGATTCGCCTTTGATTTCATACTGACGGCGAGGTATTCCTCCACGTTTGCTTCTTCACATTTGTGGATCTTGAGAGTTATGTTCCTCTAGTGAACAACTCCCACTCAATTTAGGGTCGCTTTCATTATCTCCGTCGATTACTGGATAAGAACGTGGGGTCTCACCCTCGACAGTGATAGATGCGCTGCCTTGGGGATATCGTAACTCATATAGTTCAAGATTCCCTTTGACTTCACTTATGCTTGGGAAATCCTCCTCGAGGAAATCTACATCGCGGGATTCAATTTCAGTCATTCCTTTATTAGGGTATTCACCATACATCACATAGCCTTTAGAGTGCTCACAATATCTTATAAAGATAAGTTTGCTTGCTCTAGGGCCCAATTTCCCATATTGGTGAGAGGTACTATGTACAAACCCTGCCGACCCATGGGCGTAAGCCTTCTAAATTGGGCTTTCTGCCATGCACAGTTCACCCGAGGGCACACGGTTTAAGATATAGGCCGCAGTCAAAATTGCATCTCCCCAAAAGGATATTGGAAGATTTGCTTGCGCCATCATCGATCTAACCATTTCCAGAAGCGTTCGATTCCTCCTCTCTGCAACTCCATTTTGTTGCGGAGTATATGGAATCGTTAAGTGCCGTATGATTCCTTTATCCTCACAAATTCGCTTGAATTGTTTCTGAAAGATATTCTCGCCTCTGTCAGTTCTCAAAACTTTAAGGTTCAATTCTCTTTGATTCTCAACCTCTGCCAAGAATCGCTTAAAACACTCAAGCGCTTCTGATTGATGAGATAAGAGATAAACTGACCCATAGCGTGAATAGTCATCGATGAAAGTGAGAAAATAAAATGCACCATGACGTGCTCTCACATTCATCGGCCCGCATATGTCCAAGTGGACTAACTCTAAGGGGCGAGTAGGCATTTTTGCCTTCCCAAAGGTTTACAGCAGGCTTTTCCCACCATACATGGTTCACATACAGGAAGGTTGACTTTAGCGAGAGACCCCAATAGGCCTTCTCGAGCTAACCTTGCCATCCTTTCTTGTCCTATGTGTCCCAATCTTGCATGCCATAAAACAGATATGTCATGAATATTAACAGAAGAAGAAACGTAAGAAACACACTCATTTGCAAGAAAAAAACCGTTATTCATAAATCCTAAGCCATAGAGGTTTTTTCCAAAATAAATGGACAAACCCATTTGTTCAAAAAAGAAAAACCTTGTCCCATTAAAGTAGTAACTGAAAGTAAATTACATCGAATGTTTGGTGCATATTGCACATCACTAAGGAGTAGCTCACACTCAGTGCTGAGCTTGAGTTGGTATGAACCAATCCCAAGGACCTCCTCTTGTGCGCCATTCCCCATAGCAATGTAATGACTGCATGCTGGCACTCGATGGTAATTTATGAATCCGGCTCGATCCCTTGTCACATGTTTTGTTGCGCCTGTATCTACAATCCAACCAAGGAGAGAATTAGCCACAAATACATGTGAGCATACAAAAGAACTTGGAGAGCTGGGATTAGGTCTTCCCTTCTTTGGCTCAGTGCATTCACTAGCAAAGTGACCCATCTTTTGACAGTTATAACATTTGGCATTCGCCATGTTTTTCTTTCCACCCTTTTTCCTCGGCGATGCTTCATAGCCTTATCACCTTGTGGGGCCAAGTTCTGCTTTTGGCTTTGGCTGTTACTTGGTCCTGCACCAGTCGGTTTGTTCCAACGCTTGCCTTTATGGGGATTATGCTGACCGGCATGTGCGACAAAAGCAGCCTGTTGAGCACGTTCAGATTCTCTACAGTCAGCCTCAAGTTTCAGATGACTGGCGACACTATCGAACGTTTTTATTTGCTCATTGTGCGTTAGCACCAACTTCACATGTCCCTAAGTCTGCTCAGGTAGCGACCTTAGGACAGCCAGAACTTGTTGTCCATCACTAAGCTCACAACCGGCATTTTGAAGTTCTCGAATCATATCCTTCATCGCATCAAGATGTTGGATCATCGAGTGTTTTGGGTCAAGCACATATTGATTGAACCTAAGGGTTAGAGCCCTCAGTCTCGTAGCCGAAGTGCTACCATATGCGACCTTCAAAACTTCCCATAACTCTTTAGCCGTTGGATACTTTTCATATTCACGGATCAGATTATCGTGCATGCAGCTTAACATAGTAAAGCGCGCACTCATATCTTGCTCCAGCCACTTATTCTACGCGTCTAATTCGCGACGATATTGGGCAGTTTGTCCATTTTCTGGCTCTATTGGCTCAGCCATGCTAGTTGTGAGATGATCAAGAATCTTTTTGTGATGCAAAAAGTACTGAATTTTTCTATGCCACATTGCATAGTTCTGGCCATCTAATTTGCAACTACCATGAAGCTCATTAAAAGCTAGTTCGATCTCCATTACTGTATTACATACGCAAGTATGTTAGGTACCGTTCTATAATTTTATTCCGGATCCAAGTAAGTATTATTATTTCTTTAATTAAGTGGGATCGAAAATTTCGCGTGTTTGCTAGTAATCATCTCCCACGAAAATTAAAGGTCATAATAAGAATTACCAATCCAAGAATAAAATTACATGATGTCCAACAATAATAAAACATGCCATAATTCATAAGAACTGAGTTGAATATTGGTGCTTCATGTCGAAACAATTTTATGGCTTATGGTAATAATTAGCGAAATACATCCCCAAAATAAATTACATAGCCTAAAAAATGGCCTTAAAATACATGTCCCATAAAATATTACAATTTTCGGACCTACTACATCAATCTAGAAAGCAAGGGGATGCCGCATTATCACCATGTCCATAAATTATTTCGAACAACCAAACAATGAAATAACGCACATTATTCATGAGCACCCAAATTTCAACTCATGAGCCAATTAGAATAAACACATATTGGCATGATTTGCAATTACCAAGTAATGCAAAAAAAATGAAGCATGTTATTTCCTAAGCAATATATAATCTCACAAAATAATATAGAAACTTAGGAAAATTGATTCATAAAAAAATCAAACCATTTTCAGAAAATTGAAAAAATAAATTCAGTTTTTAGGCCTTCAAAAACGCCAAAAAAAAGTGCAGTCAGCTCGGTCAACGCGGTCAACCATTTGGTCAACACAGTCAACCATTAGTCAACATTGGTCAGTGCGGTCAAACGCACAGTCAGCATGGTCAATGCACAGTCAGCGCAGTCAATGCGCTGTCACCGTGGTCAACCCGTCAACCCTAAAACTTTCCGGCGCCGAACGCTTTTCCGGCGCCGTTTTCCGGCGACTGGTACATTCCGGTGAAAATTTTGAAAAATCATATAAAATACATTTTTACATCCGTTTTCAGTGAATCATATACCGTTTCGAACCTCTTTCATGCTCTACAACATAGCACAAAAATATTTTGATTAAAATCACAGAATCAGGTCTGATTTTCTGGTCAAAGAAAGCAGATTTTAAAACTAGGGTTTGATTTTACTCACAAACCACTCATCCAAATTTCACCAAATTTTAACCACATGATCTATACATTAAGATCTACACATGGTGTAAAAATCAACAAAAAATTCCATGATTTCATTATGAAAACGAATTTTTAAAAAAAATAATTCTAGCATGAAAAATTTCATGATCAATCAAGCAATATTAGCGAGTACAAGCCTTAACGGCTCTGATACCACTGTTGGAATTTAAAGCACAAAAAACATGTATCACATTAATCATACACGTTGCACGTTAAGGGTTCCGGTAAATACCTCAATAGTTTGGTTTCGTAACCTGCAGCGGTATGACTTGAGGAACCCCGGATCTCTACGACTTGTCTACGAGCTTCTCCTAATAATCCCTTGGATCTACAGCACGTTCTTCTTCTACACGCTCTCGTGGATTACTACTAGAGCTATCCACCCGAGTTCACATACCTTAAACCCTTGGAGAGCTTGGTGATACTCCAAGAGAGAATAGAGAGAGTATATGGGAGAGAGTTTATGTGAAAACACACGTAGTATGAATTGTGTTTCTTGTATTCTTAGGAGCACCTATTTATAGGTGTGTACAAGAAGAGTCCTGATCCCACATAACTTTGGGAGACTGCAAACACTGTTATAGAAGAAGTCTCATCCATGAGAGTCTTCCCAACTAGTCTTCCAAACTCTACTAAATATGGATGTATATTTAATAAGTTCCAACTTCCAAATTTCGAACCCATCATACTATCTAGCATCTATCCACCTTATACACAAAAAATATATTTTGGAGAAACTAAAGCAAATAAATAAAAATTAAAAAATGAGAGAAGTTGAATTGAATGCTTACCTAAGAAGTGGAGAAGCTTGAGAGATGTGTTAGACTTGGGCTTGTTGGCAGAGAATTGACGTTTGAGAGAGAGTGAGAAGATGGAGAGAGCAAAAGGGAATCTGCCAAAGAAGAGAAGCAGAGACCAATGATATATAGCTAAGAAAAGAATTTAGGGAATTCATCATGTATGTATACTTGAAGTTGACTTGTCCGGTGTCAAAAGCCAATTAGATTGAGTATGCCCGGAATTAAGGGGCTAGCTCCCTTTTGGTTTAGAATTTAAATATGCTTATTTTCATACTTCCGTTGCATTCTTTCCAAGTCCCGAGCCATATCGATCTCTTTCACCGAGTTCCATCAATCTAGTGATTCAATTGATACTGGGTCGAACGGTTTTCATCAAAAAAGCAATTTTTTTGGCTCTTCCAATATTCTGGTCTCAACATGCTCATTTTGTGACTTAGTCGATGGTCCAAGCGATCCGACCATCAGGTCCGAGCTGGGTTTCAAAACATTGAATTAAACACAAATATCATGCTTCCAAAGCCAATTTAAACACGTTTACATGCTCATATATATATATATATATATATATATATATATATATATATATATTTATAAACCTATTAGATTCTAGGCCTAGACATGGTCGGACTCTGATACCACTTGAAGGAAGTGGATCAACCTGGGAAGCGCAATGAAAGCGCGAAAAATTCAGAAATTAAAATGATAGAAGCAAGATAATCCGATCAAAGGGTATACCCTTGATTTTTTCTCAGACTTTCAGTATACAATTAAATAAAAGGCCATCGAGAATCACAAGAAAAGCCAAGAAGAGGTGAAAAATGTAAATAGAGATTTACCCTCGTCGCTTTTCTTGTGCAGCTACAAGCCTTGATTCCTCCACCTCTCAATCCTAGATCCCAATGTTGAGATCCTCCAAAGACGTCCACGCTTCCACTAATAGGATGTGATCTTCTCATGCCAGCAAGAATGGTCACGGAAGAACAATAGAGATCAAAACAACCGCTATTGGATTAATGTATTTAGATCTTCTTTATCTTTTTTTTCTTTAAGACCAAGTGAAAAACCTCGAAGATGGAAAGGAAGAAAAAGAGAGAAATGAGTTGGAGAGTAATGAGAGTAGTGTCTTGGGTGGCTAGGGTTAGGTTAATGATGTATATATATGGCCTAATCATACATACAAAGAGTGTTAACCTAGTTCAACTCGAAACATAACCAACCCTACCAAAAAAATCACCATGTGCCCGATTTTCTTCCCCTTGAATTCAGCCAACACCTCTCCAAGATCCTCCTTCACCTAGTCAAGGTCTAACCAAGACCTTGGGCTTGTATTTAATGGACCAACCTAGATTAATTAAAATTAAATTGAGCCCATGACTCATGGACTTTAATTAAACCAAGTTTCATTACAAGTTCAATCGTAAAATCCGCATCTTTTAATCCAATTAAAATATTCAAGCCTTTATCTCTTTTTAATTTATTAATCCAATTTATGAATTTGACCAAGCCCAATAAAATTAATCCAATTAATTTTAGTGATTAACTTAAAATTTGAATTAAGCTAATTAATTAAATTTCAAGTCATCCATTCAATGGATTGGTCTAAATAAATAATCCAATCATTTATTCCCTCCAAGAATTAATTTAATCCAATTAAATTAATCCAACTCTTTATCTAGAAGTAATTTCATCCCATTCTAGTGGTAGTATGTGACTCTTTAGGTTCACCCTTTGCTAGACTTAAGCATGTACGATCAACACAATTAACTAAATTAAATTAAACTAATTATTTTTTATTATCCCCATAATCAGAAATAGCTCGTTATCATGGGTGGTCGTCTAGCAATAGTACACAGCACTAGAGACTAGGTAAATAACGGCGTGAACATTTTGGCTCCAAGTTTCATACGAGTACGGTCCTACTATCAACCGTCTTCTGGCATTAGTTTAGGGCATGAAATTGTGCAGCGATTCCCATCTTTGACTAGGCATCTAGGCATGAAATTGTGCATCGATTCCCATCCTTGACTAGGCATCTATACTTATTCTATTGATTGAATCGAGAAACCTATTCCATTTATTCAGTCACTGTGGTTACAAATTCTGGAGGGCGCAGATAGGTCTCAAAATGTATAAGAGACATTATTTTCATATACTGATAGGTAACATATTCTATTATGGAATACACCTTCCTTAGTACATACTCCGATTGCACCAGATAAGATTTGTGTTGACCATGGCTCACGACACAACCACTGCTCGCCATATCCAAGATACAATCTTCGTATGCATGCGATTGTCATGATTCCTCAAGTTCGAGGACTAATCTCGTATTATCAGAACCAGGAATCCTAGTCATACTTTTTGGAATAGATGACCAGAAAACAAATTAGATTGGCGATTTTGAAAACTATTCAGCAATCTTTATTTAAGTAATATTGACATAATGAATATGGTAAGTATTTATACTTGGCAGATATGTCTGTTGAGCTTACCAATTACGTTAAGCATTGCTTTAACGTCACAATAGATGCCCACATACCATTTAAATAACCCATTAGTTGGATTGCCATTGGATGACAACTATAAAACCAACTTTTGAGGTTTGGTCTGAATTGGTCCAATTCGAGGACCTCGAGACTGATCATCAAGAGTTCTATTGAAATTTGCACTGAATATTGCATTTATTGGATGAGTCTCATGTTTCATTGATGACAGACGTTGGATGTCTATGCAATTTTATTGTGTTAGTTGACAAGGTAGTCAACTTACTGAACTGACACATGGGGAATCATCATACGGATCCAGAAACGACAATGGAGAGGAGACAACGCTTGTAGTCGTACGAGAAAAACGACAATCGTAAATTTCTATTTATGTTTTCGCATCTTATTTTTTTCGTATTAATTTTTGGCCTATGTATTTATTTTAATAAATCGAACTCCCGAAAAAGATCAAGGGTACACCCGTTGATCGGGATTAATTTCTTTAATTATTTCATAATTTAATCGGTCTTCAATTTTCGAGCTTCCGCCGTGCTTCCCGGGTCGATCCGTTTCCTTCTAGTGGTATCCGCTTCCCCGGCCGACCGTCTGACCTGATTTTTTCTGTTTTTTTTAATTTTCATATTTTTTATTTTTCTGATTTTTCTCCATATTTTTCTAAAATGATTAATTTTGGTGAATTTAATTTTTGGTTGAGATTTGGAATTTCTCAAGATTAAATTACTAAAATTAATTTGAATGGTTTCAAATAAGAATTAATTTTTGCATGGGTTGCACTTATGTCCATTATTAAGTTGCATTATTTTACATATAGATTCCTGAGATTGGATGTGTAATTAATTTATGATATTGGATATCATTTCTTATAACGCATGGTTTTCGTTATATTCTGTGAGCATGTTTATTTTGGAAATAAATGTGCTAGTTTGTTAATTGAATTAACATGGATGATCACGAAGCCTATCGGACCATGTGTATGGTTTATTTTTTTGTTGGGTTGGGGCCTCTTATTTTCTCTATCTCTTCGTTTTTAGCCTAATATCTTTAATGCTTGCTTTCTCCCTATTAATGTACTCCCCCCAACTATTGATTGGGTTTCTTTTAAGTTGTAATGAGAGTACAATAGGTGGAGAGATTTTATATTTATTTTATTTTTAAATAATTATAAAGAGCAAGCCCAGACGATGGAGGCACATGGAGGAAACCATGGGATAGCCCACAGAGATCCATGGAGAAGAGGCCCTAACGACGGAGCCCACGAAGTAGATGAAGAAATAAAGAGAGATTACAAGGCCCATAACATGTAAATGGGTTATAAATCTTGTAATAGAGTAGGCCTACCCTTAGACTGACCATAGATCTACTGCGGGCTTAGTGGGTCGCACAGGTTTTTGGGCTTGTGATCATCCAACAGGGGCGTGCTAGGTTTTTATTTGCATGTGAAGCATTTTATTTAATGCGTTAATATATTAGATATATTTATCATGCAAGATACTAATATTGTGATGAGGTCTCGGTCATATTAAAAGGAACTCTCACTTGGTTAGACTAAATTAAAATATTAGACCCTAAAAATGGAAATAAACAAATGGCTCGTTATTCCATACATTCCATCCACAACAATGTAGTGAGAAAGCCAATTTCACCCATAAGTGGTCTCACGAGTCGTGGCACGTTTGGATTGAAATGAAGCTGCACTGTTATTGTGAATGAAGTGAATACGCACCTATTTCCCAGTCTCACGAATCGTGGAGGGCGATAGTGTGTGCTATGATTCGGTTCATGGATTGAGACTAATGCCAAGTGATGTAATTTCCATACCTTCATCCACAGTAATATAGTGAGGAAGCTGATTTCACTCATACGTGGTCTCACGAGTCGTGGCACGTTTGGACTGAAATGAAGCTGCACTATTATTGTGAACAAAAAGACTACAGTTCTATGTCCCTATCTCATGAGTTGTGGGGGCGATAGATTGTGCTATAATTCAGTTGATGGGTCGGTCCAACACCAAATAACATAATTTGCTTGGAGTCCTCGGAATCACGTGAAAACAATGAGGGAAAATATCTTGGGGATCTCGTAGGACGAGAATTGGATACCTCCCACAAGGTTATTTCCATATGAATCCTAAAAGCGGGGTATGGAGAATTTTGCTTCTGGACCTCAAGCCCATTAGGAAAATGGTTTTCCCGGAATCCCATTTGAGAGTGATGGGCTTTCGCAAAAATAGTGGGAGGGTTGGCTGAAGTCCAAGTCCTTAACTTAAACCTAATATTATGATAATCTGCTTATATTTTCTGTTTATTGTTAATGTCTAAGAATCCACTTAATTTTATATTTGAGGCTAATAATTTTTTGGAACAAACTATTCAAATTGGCTGAGAAATCTGAGGATAGTCCTCGATTTTGAGAACCAGACTTATGTTTTGGATAAGTCTCTACCTCGGACTTTGCTAGATGAGTTCCTGCCCGAAGAACATTAGACATTCAAAAAGTTTACTCAGTGGCATGAGAACAATTGAAAAGTACACAGTATTGTACTGGGCTCAATAAGTAACGAGATCCAAAAGAAGTAATACAAAAGGTATGAGGACGTTTGATCGATAATCCACCGCATGAAAGAATTTTACGCAGTACCGAAATGGCATATCAAATATGCCGTGATGAAGGTATTCTTCGGCATGATAATGATTAAGGGATCGTCCGTACGAGAGCATGGAGTGATGAAGCTATCCCTAGTGGAGAAGCACAAAGACCTCCAGGCTTATTTTGAGGAGGAAGAAACGTACGTTGACTTGATTCTACAATCACTATCTCCCTCCCTTGATCAATTTACTATCAACTGTAACATGAATGGGCTTGAGGAAAACCTTCATGAGTTGATTAATATGTTGGTCCAGTAAAAGGCAACGATTGAATATCTGCTCTGTTGGTACTAGTGGGAGAGGCTTCAACCTCTAAAATGAAGGGCAAGGTTGTCGGACACGAGGAGAGAAAGAAGGATGAAACATCTTTTAATTGCTGCTAGCACTTCGAGTGCTTCTGTTACACCGCTAGGCGGGGGTAAAGGAAAGTAGAAGAGGGTTCGTCAGTCAAGGATTTCGAATGATGTTTGCATTTATTGCTAAGAGAAGGGCCATTGGAAACGGGAGTGTCCTAAGCTTCTCTTCGATGAAGGTATTAATCTTTAATTGAGTATTAAATTAGTCATCATTCTACTCTTGGTATTGGATACCAATGAATTCATAAATCTGTGAATGGTTTGCAGATGATAATGGGGAGTAGAAAAGTCAAAACAAGAAGGTCCTAAGGCTTAGCGATAGCAGGGCTATTGTTGTAAAGACTAGGGTCTTAGTTAGGCTTAGTGGTTACCATGTTAGGATAGTATCTATGTAACCTAGCATGATTGAAATAATATTTTCAATTATTGATGGACAATTTTTATTACATATTTTGATCAATAAAGTCTTTTATGTGACATTGAATGGGAGTCATGTCTACTGCGTGAAACATATACTATGTCATAATTGGATTACACATACTCAAATAAAGAATAAAATGATAATCAAAGAGCCCAAGCTTACAGTCCTGGTAGGTCAATCTATTCTAGTTAAGAAAAAAAAAAGAGTAATGGGTTCAAAGAGCACTAGAAATAGGCGATTTGGATCTATTAGCTTTCAAAATCTTTATTGAGAAGGAGAAAGACCGCAAAAGCTCTTTTGTGGGACAAAATGAGTTTACCAGTTACATGTTGGATTCGATCCAGTGTGAAATCTGTAAGTCATCTAAATACACAAGATCAGTGTGGGGGTTCACAAGTCTAATTCTATTTGATGAGGTTCAAAGAATTAAACTTGGAGTGGTGAACCAACATGATCACCTTTTGATTGAATCGAGAGGGTGTGTATTTAGTGGGAGTTTTTGAATATCAAAAATGAGAATGGAATTCTCACTTGGTGAAGTTCTTCCTGAAAGGATCACGGTTGATTGGTCTCTGATAAGGAATAAATCAAACTAAGTTCGACTTTGTTTGATTGGTGTTTCACTAAAACAAAATGGCCCTTATTGTATAATGAAACTATCGTCCTACAAAGTACTTGAGTTGATAGGATGGTTCTATTCACGTCAAGAAAATAGTAGGAGTACGTTTTCGTACAAATTCTCAAATGCATCATTCGTAATCAACTACACATCTCCAACTAACCATATTTCAGTCCTTATTTGTCCATGGAATTAGATTTTAATCGAAAAGAACATGAGGAGGAACGATTTTGGACATCGTTCGGAATCAATGGCTTGGAGCCCAAGGATACACTAGGAAGTTCAAACTAAGTTTGACACTTCACAAAACTAGAATATTCGATTTATTAAAGGATCATATTGGGTATGATATGATAGAATGAGTCCAAGGTCAATGGGAGTTGGAGTGAGTTTCAATGTGTTTAGTGTATAAACATTTTCCTCATTTAGAATGAGGTTAAGATGTTTTGGGAACACAAAAGACACTAATATAACATTATTCACAAAATTCTCCATAAAAGGAATTGGATTCTTACATTATGGATGAGCTCTTCAAGAATCATTCGCAGGAGACTGATGAGAAAGCCCAAGCTATTCGAGACTCAGTCATGATTAACTAATAAGAAAGTTTAAGTTGTTCAAGACTCAATTATGTCTACTTGATGAGAAAGCTCAGATGTCTTGGACATCCCCTATGTCTGTGCTGAAGACAGCACGAAAGTGTTGCTTTATGTTGGACCTGATGTTTTGTATGCTTACGGCATGACACAATGTATATCAAAATACATTAATTGACAGTAGATAGTTATCAATAGTAGTCTTTAATACCTGAATAAGGATTAAAGGGGTTTGTCTGACACATGTTTTTGGAGAGTTGATTCTGGAAGGTTAAAGCAATGCTAGCTTTCAGACTCATGTGAATAATGGATAAGTCCTCAAAGTATAGCCACGTTCGGACTTGATGGTAGGCATGGTAGCTTGAAAGGATTTCAAGTAGACGCCCTATCTTAAAAGTTGAATGTGGGACGACTTTAACAAGTCGGTTTAGGAAAGTGGATTGAATCGAAAAACAACATTCAATAGCTGGATGTGGTGCCTAGCATGGCCGAGCTAGTTGTGGCCTTAGAGGCGAACGACAAGGCTAGGGCGAGAGCCTTATGGGCTCGAGATCTCATCACAAGATTCGCGAAAATTCTTACATAACAACCATGTGCAGGCAGCTTTAGTGAAGGAAATACATGGTTCGACTGTGTAGATCCAGCAAAAAATAAATTAGACCCACAAAACCAATCCAGTATCATATATTGCTCATGCAGGAAGGTTTTGAGTGACATGGGCAATTGGTTTAATGGTCAAGTGGGAGATTGTTGGAATGGGTGATCAAAAGCCAATTGGATTTACTATTTTTCATTCGAAAGTCTTTATCAAATAATATTAGATTATGAATATGGTAAGAATTCATCAAGATGGCAACATGTTTTCGTCGTGCTTAGCACTGATATTGAATGGGGTTTCAATATCACAATGAAATACCCACGGATCGAAAGGTTATACTTGTGGAGTTGGGCTGCGCATAGGTTTGACAGGTAGGAAACCAATTCTTGAGGGTCGGTCTAAAACGTTCCAAGTCAAGGACCTCGAAATTGGGCACTGAGAATCCTATGGAGACTTGCACTAAGTACTACAGTGGTGTTTCGTCGGCAGGAGTTATAGTGGATTGGTTCGCAAGGTAGTCAACTGACTGAAGTGACTCGCGGGAATCGTCATATGGAAGCCTCTTAAGGCTTGATCGGTATGACTAGGATTCTCGGTTCTGATCGTACGAGAATTAGTCCTCTGACTTGAGGAATCATGGCAGTCACGTTCATAAAGGCTGTATCTTGGATATGGCAAGTGGTGGCTGTGTCATGAGGCATGGTCATCATAAGCCTTATCTAGTGCAGTAGGAGTATGTAGCAAGGATAGTGGATTACACGAGAGGATCTGTCCTCTGTCTGTATATGATAGAGAGTTCTCCTATGCGCTCTAAGATGGTTTAGACTCTAAAAGTTTTTTGCCAAAGCAATTGATCGATTAGGGATAGGTTTCCTAAATCGCATCAATAGAGCAAACGCATCTCAAGTATTAAGCATAGTTGCCTAGTCAACGATGGGAACCGACACCCAATTCCATAAGGCTAGGAGACGGTTGATGGTAGGGTACTCGTATGGAGTCGGAGCCTAAATATCACCCCCAACATTCACTTAGTCTCTAGTGTCATAGACTGTTGCTAGACCACCCATGGTTTCTAATTATGGATAATTAGAAATAATTAATTAAATTATATTTAATTAATTGTGTTGGTCACACACGCCCAAGTCTAGCTGAAGGTGAACCTAAAGAGTCACACCCTACCACTATAATAGGATGGAATTAATTTGGAATTAATTCTAGAAGAGTCGAATTAATTTAATTGGATTAAATTAATCTTTGGAGAGAATAAATAATTGGATACTTTATTTAGATCCATCCATTGGATGGATGACTTGAAATTTAATTAATTAGATTAATTAGAATTTTAAGTTGGCCATTAAAATTAATTAGATTAATTTTATTGGGCTTGGTCCGATTTATAAATTGAATTCATAAATTGAAGGTGAGATAATAAAAGGCTTGGATCCTTTAATTAGATTAAAAGATATATTAATATTGGAATTATAAATTAAACTAGGTCTATTTGAGATCAAAATTCTCCCCTTTTCTCTCCAAAAATCCTCTCAAGATCTTAGAGATCAAAAGAGGAACAAAGGATCCAACGTTAATCAATAACGTTGTTGATTCTTTGCACTTTTATTTAGGTTTTGCTAGCATGAAATCTCCACATCCATTAGTGATGGAGTGTTAGTCTTTGGAGGATCTCAAGATTGAGATCTCGTCATGGACGGATGATGGGTGTCGAGACCACCAAAAATAAATTTCTACTGACATTCTTGTAGAAGTGGTGAATAGGTTCGATTTCTCAAGGACTGGGCATAAGTTTATTTCTTCGAAAATAAAATTAAAGATGTGGGGAGTTTTGATTGTATCAAGTAAGAGATTAAAAACACAGAATTAAATAAAGTGAATTGATATGAGAGAAGACTTTTTCGGTTAAAGTTTACTTTATGCTTGATTTCGTATTCGATCATTGATGCAAATGTAATAATCGTTAAAACAAATAGATCAGTTATGGTCATCGGTACGACCTAACACCTTACCTTTTCTTACCTTTTCGTCAGCCAAGGAACGTCCATTGACTAATTCCCTAATCAATAAACAACCCTGGGAACGTCTACAAGATTTAATTTATTAACAGCATTAAGAATTAGAAAGGCCTGATCCTAACCAACAAATTCCTATGAGGATTCATTTAGATTATATCATGCATTCCCCGTAACATAACTAACCACTTCCACACGATTAATCATGCTATGTCGCTACTAGTTATTGAACTAAATAAATAAATACGGATTTGTAAAGTTTAATTAGCTAAGCAAACCTTCTTGATAATGAACAATTGGCCACATTATTCATAAATCAGATGTTTGTAATAAGAGCAAAAAGAATATCATGAAATATCGATTTTAACGAAAGTATTAAGCATAAGTTAGATCTCACAACAATTTAGGAATCAAACAACATAACTTTAACCAAAAAATAAGAAACTTAACCTAACACGCGAATGGAAGAACACACTAAAAACTAGAATTCCATTAGCAATTCGGCACAAGTAAAAAGAAAATAGAAAGAGAATAATAATTAGAACTAAGAGTAGATTAAAAGATGAACATAAAATGGTTCAAGAGGTGTGAGGTGCCTCTTATTTATACTAATAGCACCTCACGAACCTAGACATAAAAGAGGGTAGGTTCAAGATCATTCCTAAAAAGTTAACATTTTGACTAATCCCTTACATTTAGGCTAGCTTTCCCATCTAGAATCCTATCAAGATCAATCAGCAAATATCATTTCCTTCTACTAAAATCTGCATTTCTTCATTTTTGGTAAGGTTGACTGCGGGACTAAGCGTGGGCACGCTTAGTCGTATCTCCAAAGCTATCACAATTTATCTTCCTTTTTTCAAATGCCCTTTTTAGCTTCAATTTGACATCTTTACTTCCCATCATGCCTTATATGCTGAAAATGCAATAAAGTCATATAATTTAAAAGTATTTTAGTCCTAAGAGAAGACATTATTATCATAAAAACATGATAAATTATGCACTTATCAAATATCCCCACACTTAGACTTCTGCTAGTCCTCGAGCAAAATCAAAATCAGTTTAGCATCTAAAATCCTCTTCATAATCGAACACACTCAAAACAAGTTGTAACTATGTACAAAGAAAATGACATATCCATGAAAAAGATGATTTCAACATGCTTTCAGACGAGTTTCCACACAATGACTATCATTAAAAAATCAATAATACAAAATTAATGGACTATTTCTCTCCACTTTCCAAACTCTCAAGTGTATATGGCTCAAGTGTTTCCCTCGATGCTTGCTACAACAAAGCTTCACCATAAGTTTTCTTATACACCACATCTCCATCACTTTGAAATATGCACACACAAGGATCAAAATGTCTTTTAATTTGGTTGTAATGGGGCTTTGGTTTGGGGGTAGAAATTTATGGATAATGAGTTTAAGTTCCAAAAAAACTTAATTACAGTACCAAGAAATCAAGTAAATGACAAATCAAAGCTCTCAAGAGTAATAATTCCATTCCCCAAACTCTTTTGGTAACTTTGAACTATGCCTTGCTATTTCTTTTTGGAGAGATTTTTCTTTTTCTTTTGGAGATATTTGTTTTGAGAATTGTTCTTTTGGAAAAACATTCTTTTTTCTTGATGCTCTAATGATTTTTGGAAGGGTCAAAATCAAGGGGTTAAAGAACGACGGAATGGGTTCACATTTGACGGTTTTCATCAACAAAATAAGGCTAAAGAGGCTCAAGTGGTTTTACTAAGGTCAAAATATAATGTGGTAGTCAATTTAGGCCAAAAGTGGTTTTAATCCTATTGCCTTTATCATATCCAAATGCATGCACATTTATGTGACCTCGACGTGGTTCAAAGCAAGTTCTAAGAAGACAAAGTCATAGAAGCATTTTTCTCTCAAGAAAGAATGGAATATTTCATGAATGTTTAGGCTCAAGATCTCACGAGGGACGTTTAGTCCACTAATTCCATACAAGATTTTTTACTCAAGTTTTTGTAACAAAAACAAGTTTTCAAGCCATGAATCATCTAGAATATGAAAATATATTCTTTTCACACACAAAGCCCTCGAGTCAAGAGTGGTTCAAAAATAAAAAAGAATTCTTCGAGCCAAAAAGATTTTTCAAGAACTTTTCACAATTTTCTCAAAGTTCATGAAGAATTTCATAAAGTCAACCACAAGTTTTCACAAACCACAAAAAGATTATCCACATCCACCAAATACATCTATCAATTCATCAAAAAGAGTATCCAAATTCAACTCATCAAGCACAACTCAACAACACATGAACAACACCCCCACACTTAAAATCCACATTGCCCTCAATGTGGACGTTGAAATGCTACTCAAAGATGGAATTAAAATTAAGAAGGATAAGAGAACGTCCCCGAGTGCATGTCGTCGAGCGGTCAAGGCGTTGGTAGCCACCTGGGTGTCAGCCCGATGTGTTCGAACAAGTCGATTAAGTTGGTTTCCATTCTTGCAATGTGCCTAGCAATGTCGTCCAAGGTGGTTTGTTGTTGTGTTGTAGTTCCAGTCGCATCCTCTATGTTTGTGTCATTTCTTTCTTCAGCCTCGGTTTCTTCTTCTCTTTCGTCCTTGGTTTCTTCTTTGTCGCTCTCTTCTTCTGCACTTTCATCGCTTTCTTATTTGTCGCTCTCTTCTTCCGCACTTTCATCGCTTTCTTCATCACTCTCACTTGGGTTATCTTCCGCCTCTTCCTCAGTGTCATCACTTTTATCAATAAATGATCTTCCTACGGGTGGGGTCGGTGATTGATCTGTATTGACAAACTTAGAAATTTTTCCATTGTGTGTGACAAAGCTCATTCTTGACAAACAGGCCATGTCCAATGGCTCAGAATTGCAAGCAATATGAAGGTTGTTATGGCTGTCAGGATTAAAGATACCGAGATTAATGGCTAAGAGTGTGATGCATGAACCTAGGATTAGTGCTCGATTTCTGTTCAAACTTCATTGAAATTGTGTTGCAAGCCAAAATCCTAGGTTAACTTTAATGCCACGTTTCATGCACCATAAAAAGTAGAGTTCAACTTTTGAGCAAATACCAGATGTATCTTTACGGCCAAAAAAGTTAAATGCAAGAAAACGATGCACATATTTGAGCACAGAATTTTTCAAATTGTGAGCTTTAGACCTACTAGGATGGTAAGATAGAGGGTCTATTTCTTTCCATTCCTTAATTGCATTAAAATCACTACAATAATTACATAAGGAATTTTGGTACTCGTGTGTGCGTGCAAGATCAACAGTTGTAAACCAAGTGCAATATTGAACTCAGTAAGTGTCATTGAAAATTATTTTTCCATCAAGCGAAATTTAACCATATTTAGAGTGTCGAACGTCAGTGATGGTGGAGTGGTAAAATTGAAAGTGGTGTAGAATTCACGAGTAAGTTCAATATAAATATCCTCAGCACAATCAATGAAACATTGCCAACCAATATTCTCGATCAGTAAAGTACAACTCTCTAAAGCATGCAATTCCTTCAATGTGTCAGTGTGAAATGTTTTGCAAGGAATGATGTTACGAGTACAAATTGAGAGATACCTGTCCTTTGCGGCTCGGGTTTTAAAGTGGAGGTTACCGCCGAGAGTTCCTGAAGATGGGGGTAAGATACTTGGGCATCAATTACTTTGTGAACGCAGTCCCGATCTGGAGGATGAACCTTCCACCCGGCTCCTTTTTTGGTTACTCATCCTCAACAGTACCCAAGGTAAAATCAAAAGAAAAAAATCAAGTGAGGGTTAGAGAAACAGTACCAGTCACCGTGGCAAGCAAGGTGGCGGAGGGTGGTGTTGGCGGCGGCGTGAACTAGGTTAGTTTGCGTCGCGTTGCTGTTGCTATTTTGCCAGTGGTCTGGTGTCGAGAGGGTTGTTTCTGGTCGGTGCGACGACGGCGGTTAATGTTCACGCGTCAGCAGCGGAGTGCGGACGGTAGTGGTGTGGCTGGGGGCAGCGACGACGAGTTTGCGGGTGTTGTTGTTGATGCGCCGGTGGTCGATGGCGTGATTGGGTTGTAGTGGTGAGTCGCACGTCAAGGCGACGGAGGGCGTGATTGCTCCTATGTCATCCGTCATAGTCCGCCAGGTGGTGGTGCAGAGGGATGGCTGCTGGCGGCTGATTGTGTAGAGAGAGAGAATGATGGTGTTGGAAAAACTGTTGGAAAATGGTGAATAATAGATTAAACAATAAATTTTATTTAATAAATTTATTGTAAATCGTGACAAATGTTTCATTACGATGTGGGATGCATAACAAGCTCGTGACACGTGTATGATGGTTGATGCTGCCCAATCATCATCCAACCATATTCAATTCAACCGAACAGTTGTGTCCTTTGGTTGAAATGATGTGTCCCTTGGGTGAAACCCTTTGAATGAAACGATGTGTCTATTTGTATGAAGTAGTATGTCCTTTGGGTGAAATGATGTGTCTATTTAGATGAAAGGTTATAACCTTTCAAAGGCATATTTTCTGATCGGACATGACCATTCAATGGTGGTACCTTTCCAACTTCTATAAATAGATTCCCCCATTTCATTTCACTCATTCAATCTTTCAATAAGCATTCTTAAGCAACAAAAGCATTTTACAAGTATAGTGTTAGTAAGAGAGTTTCAAAATATTGTTTGGATCGTCGTTTCTTAAAGTTTGTAGTGCTACTACTTTGAGATTTTAAGTCGTTGTATCTTGGGAGACAAATTGCCATTTCCGTGAGCACCAGAGCGGGGTAATAATTGTCTTAAAGATAAAGAGTCTAAATCTTGCATCGACTTCATAATACACAAATCCTGCATATCCCAAAATTCTCCCTACAAAAACTTCGTAGAGAGAATTATCTGTGGCCTTCTTCCCTTACTTTGCTCTTCGTTCTCTATCTCTGTGTCTTTTGAATGAAGTTCAGGTGTCAAAGATGTAGAGTTGTGATGTACCTGAACACCTTTTATATTATCTCTTTATAATTTAATTTAAAGAGATAAACACATTATATATTTGGAATGATATAATTGGTCAACTTGACATTATTTCTTTAATATTTGTATGTTTAAAGAGATACATATTGGAATGATATAATATTGTAGATATTTATCTTGATTTGATAGGAGCGTACAAGCAATTGCTCCACGTGGCGCGGTTTGATTGGCTTGAATCTTTGACAGTAAAGTATGATTTGATTAGCCAAAACACTTTATTTTGACACTTGTTAGCCATTGGTTTGATGACGAAATATATATATTAAAATATTAATTAAATTAACTATTTATATTTAAAATTATTTTAGTAAATTCTAAAACATAAATAAAAAATACTATAATTAATAATTAATATATTACTTGACACTTGTCATTATTTAATTAGGCTCAAAATTAATTTGCATACAATAGCGTAAAAGAAAATTTTCTGGCGAAAATTTAGGGAATAGAATCCATAACTATAAATGAGTGTGAACTGAGATAGAATAAATTTGGTAGCTTCTACCAAGGTTTTAAGACTCACCCTGACCCGGACGGTTGGATCGTTCGAACTGCCTACCAGCCCACAAAACGGGCCCAATAAAACCAAAAAAAAAAAAAAAAACAACAGAGGAACTAAAAAATCGATTTTCTCCATGAAAATCGTTTGACCCAATGGTTCAACCGGTGAACTATGTGACCCGATATTAGGTTGATTGAACCGGTCAAGTCAACAACCAAGTGCAAATACATGATAAAATCTTTAATTTGTCTTCTAAAATGTGTATTATTTCTGTTTAAGTACCCTAATTTTATATTATTTCTAAGAAGATAATAGATTATTTTTTAGAATATGCATTATTTATGTTAAATTGAGATATTTTTTTGTTAATTTTAACTATTTTATGTTATTTCTAAATATAAAATTATAAATGTTAGATTATTTATGATAATTTAGTGTATCTAATTTTCTGTTAAATTTAAAAATATATAATATTATTTCCTGTATTTGATCTTTATAACACTACAAAAAAAAAAGGCTTTCTAGGGACGGAATTTTCGACGGAGTTTCCGACAAAATTTTGTCGCTAGTAAGGGTTCCGACGAAATTTTCGACGGTTTTCAGACCAACGCAAGACCGTCTGGAAAAGGCACTTCGAAAAATATTTCCGACGACATTTCCAACAAAATGAATATCCGTCAGAATATCTGTGATGGTTTTGCAACATTTCATTATTGTCGTCGGAAAATTCATCCACAAGACAAAAAATTAGTATTTTATTTGGGAAGGATTTTGGGACAACAAATAAAAAATTCCGACAAATTGCTCTCTAGAAACTTTTTATATTATCGTCGAAAAGTTTGTTAGTAAATTAGTCAGAAAAATTGTTACTTATATTTTATCGTTGGAAATATTTTCGAAAATCGTCCCAAATGAAAATTGCAATGAATTTGGAAGGGAATTCAGGACTGAATATATCATAATTTCTGTTCCAAAATTGTTCTGATGTAATTTGCAATACCTGTCGTCACAAAATTCGTCCCAAATATATATTATGTTCTATATATTTTTTTTTTAATATTTTATGAAAAATAATTTTTTGGGAATCTTATTTTTTTCCAATAAAAGTATTTTAATTAAAAAAGTAAATAGTATCGTTTTTCAAAGCACATAATTAAAAATTAAAATAAATCCTAATCTAATGCTTCTAGCTCGTTTGAAAGCTTAGGGTCAGCAGCATCCTCATCTGCCGGCTGCGCTACTCCCCGTGAGAGACACGCTCCTCGAGTAGCTTCCGATAAATTTTTTAAAAATAATTAATAAAAATGTATTAATCAATAGATAATAAAATATATTAGTAAATAACTAATGAAAATTTATTGTTAAATAACTAATAGGTTTGATACCATTCAAAGTACTATAAACATGTGGAATGTTTTGTCAAAGCAAAACACCTGAGCAGGAAATCGTGATTCGCTCAGATTTTTCTTGTCCTCCCAAGCAGAGGGTCAATACTAGTGACGTCAAAGCTTGCAGCCTAAAAGAAAACTAAAGCATATATCAGTTTCGACTACAATAAGCATAAAACACCCCAAATTTACACATAGTCCTAGTTTCATTAATCATTTTATCAACTAAAATTTATAGACAAAGGAATCCACATTTGAAATCAATTCACCAACTTTAGATTATGGACAAGTCGCAAAATTGAGATGGAGCCTACACATAAATTGAACCATTTACATCTCATATATAATGTCCAATACCCAAACATCAAGTAAGTATATATACACATCTATCTTTACAGAGACGCATATATATTGATGTTAATTCTTCCAACTTATATACACCCAACAACCTACAACAATGGGTGTTGGGCATTATATCAACAATGGAGAAGAAAGAAACAACTGCAAATCCAAGGAAAATTAAACATCAAATCCTACGTCTGAAGCCAAGGAAAAAGAAAGGAGCTAAACTAAATTAAGTTAAGTTCCAACTAAGTTAAAATTAATTTACTTGAATGTTTTAAGTAAAGATTAGCCGAGCTAAATTAATTACTTAAATATTTTAAATTAAAGTTATCCAAGTTAAATTAATTATTTGAAGTTTTAAATTGAGACTTAACTAAATTAAATTAGTTTACTTGAAGGTTTTAAATTAAGTGTCTACTAAGTTAAATTAGTTTATTTGAAAGATTCTTGAAGGTTTTAAGTTAAGAGCTAACCAAGTTAAGTTACTTGAATGTTTTAAGCTAAAAGTTAATATGAATCCTAATCTACTATCATAAACAACAATACTCACCCAACCTCACCAATACTATCATTATGCCCATCCACCTCATTATGCCCATTCCGACTAAGTTTCTGATTGGTTTTCGATACAACTTATGAATCCATTCCAATTTTGTTGCAAAACAGTCGAAAATGTTTTTTTAATTTATTTCAAAAAATCAATAAAAATGAAAATAATTATATTTAGGACCCCTAATAATTCATCATTAAATAACAAATTTTATTACAACGCAATTGAATAGAATATAAAAAATAATAAATTTTTTTCATGTTTACAAAACAAGAATATGAAAATTAAATGTACAACTTACAAATATGTTGTTATCTCAACCAACGTTACACTACATAATTCAATCGAACCATCCAATTGAAATCCAACTGTTAGATACAATCATCTAGATCCCATATTGCTTTTCTTTAAGTTTCACATAAATCCGGCTTGCCGATGTAGATACATCGTATTTGAAAAATTATATTATTTTTCTAGGATAAATACGAAGGACATTTTCGACTGAGTTTCTGACTAATTTCCGATGCAACTTGTGAATCCGTTCCAATTTCGTTCCAAAACAGTCGGAAAATACTTTTTAATTTATTTCAAAAACTTTAAAAAAATTCAAAATAATTATATTTGGCACCTGTAATTATTCATCAAGGAATAAATTATTATTACAACGCAATTGAATAGAAGATAAAAAATAATGATTTTTTTTCATGATTACAAAACAATAATATGAAAATTGAATATTACAACTTACAGGTATCTTGTTATAATCAACCATCGTTACACTACATAATTCAATCGAACCATTCAATTTTTAAACGAAATTTAAAAAATATATAACTGTTGTAATATAGTCATTAGACGATTTCCGACGACTTTTGGAACGCATTTTGCGACGATCAAATTTAGTCGTGAGAAGATAGCAGCTGGAATTTTCGATCGTCATAATCCGTCGGAATAAGCATCCCAAATATAATATTTAGGGACGAAATTTGCGACGACAAGTTGTTGGAAATTCCTTCTGCTTATGACAAACTTCGTCGAACTCTCCGACGGTTTATGTGACAAAATTAAATTGTGACAAACTCCGTCGAAACCCTCCGATGGTTTATGTGCCGTTGGTAAAAATAGTCGCAAACCTCAAAAAATATATTTTTCTGATTAAATTTGCGACGATTAGCGACGGAAGTACTTTTGCTTCCTTATTTTCGACGGAATTTGCGAGGACATGTTATATTGTCCGATGGATTGTGCAATATTTTCGTCTATGGAAGAATTCCATTGAGAAAAAAAAATTCGTTACAAAATCGTTGAAAGTTAGAGGGATTTTGCGACCAATACGATTCGTCAGAAATTTCCGTCCCAATAAAATATTTTTTTATAGTGTAAGTTTGTTTTTAAATTTGTGTTATTATATTCTATATCCTATTGAACTATAAATGTCAACGAAAAATAGTGATTTTTTTAAAAGAAAGATGAGTTGTTGAGTATATTAATATTATTATTATTTAATGTTATTGTTAAAATATTAATAATTATTTATGACATAAGTATGATGTCACTGGTCCGACCATGGTTGACCCAATGGTCGAACCAGTGACCTGTAACCCACTTAATTTTGCAGTTCAATGAACGATTTGAGTTTCAAAACATTGACTTCTACTGAGGACAGAGACATAAGCAAAAAGAAGAAATAATACTCCTAGTTTTCTTAAGAGTTAATTTTGCGGTTCAATAAGTTGGTGTCTTATGAATAAGTTGGAGTATGGAGATAATGAGTTTGAATCTCTCCAACTATGTGGGTCTCTATCTATCTTATTATGAGTTTATTGTAACATGTATTTGACTCACTTAATGTGAATTTATTGTAACATTAATTTATATTGTACTATGAATTTATTAAGAAAATCGATATATTTGTTATTTTATTAATATTATGTAAATGTAATCACCATTTCTATATCTAAAGAAAAGACAGATTAATACACATATATATATATATATATATATATATATATATATATAATATATATATATATATATTTTGAGCAATCATTTTCAAGTAGGTAAAAGTTATGTACATATACACAATTAAGGATGGAAAATTGTTTAGCTAAAATCAATTAACAATGTTGAAAAATTTCTTTTTTTTATTTTACGATTATAAGGTTATGAGTTCGAATTTTAATAATGTGTGGTTGATATCTATTTTTGCAATAACTATTAGCTGATTATAAATTATTTTTTTATATTAATAATTGATATGTTGATTATTATAATTACTAGTCGTTGTGGCACGTCGTTTCTACGTGCATATAATAATTTTTTATATTTTAAAATATATTATAAATTAAAATAAAATATATAAACCAGTACATTACATTAATAAAATAAAGAAAGAAAAAATAATAATTAATCAATTAATGTAAAAATTTTGAAAAGTTAAATAAGTTAGTTATTTTATCATGAATGACATTTTTGACTTCACAAAAAATTGGTACGGTCGTGTTATTAATCGCTGTTTGTGAGTGTGGAGGGACTTATATATATATATATATATATATATATTATAAAAGTATAGTTAATGGTTGAAATTTGTGATATATGTGTAATTCAATTTAAACACCGAAAAAAGAAGACGACGGATCTAACCAATAGCAATTTATTTTCTATAAGTATAAGAACAAAAAGAAAATTTTTAGAATTCAAAATTGTGTCAAAATTAAATTATTTTGGCCAAAAACGCACTCCACTATGAAACGTATATGGATATAGAAACTCAAGTTCGACCACGTCTTTTTGTTTCTTTTAAGCTACATTTAAATGACTTCTACATAAGGGTCAAAATATATTACTAAATAACATATAAATACCTAAACAAATAAAAAATTGTCATTGAACGATACCTATGATGGGGAATAAGAGAACTGCCATGAGAAGAATGTGAATACTCTCGGGGTTGACTAATATTACAAGAATACCTGAAAGATTCAAGAGCTATGGGTCAGAACGTGGAATTTTGTTGCGGGTGTTGATTCGTATCCATGACCCGACCCGAGAGGACTATATCTATTATTCGTTGATTTTTACACTTATGGACTCAGATGATGCAACGTGGTCAATCACAAGTGGACCTTCCAAGCAAGTAAGTGGACCCACTCAGGTACTATAAACGCTTCATGCTTGGTTCATTTATGGTAAGATATTTATTATATATCTAACCCGCTATAGATCGCATTGAGTTCGTATTTCATCACTTTCCTGATCTTGAATACCTCATTGCTTAAGCATCCGAGGGTCTTTACCGGGGATCACCTAGCGAGCCTAACGATCTGCTCTCTTCTCTTAGGTTCCCCCCCCCCCCCCCCCCAACCCCCGAAAAGATGCAAGGTGATCATGACCTGGGACCCGGATCAACCTAATTTTAAATTGGGATAATTGCACTCTTCTCCCCCGAGGTTTAGTGTAATACATATAAACCCTATATGGTTTGAGAAATTATATCTAACACCCTTGAGATTTGCTTCGTCTAACAAATAAGTCCATCCATTTAACAAAATTCACCGAATTTATGGATATTAACAAAAAAGTGGAAAAAAAAAATCTATGTTTACCTCCTTTTGACTTAATATTGATTTATTGCAGGTTAAATAACTTTTTTATGATCAAATTATCCTCACATATCTTCACTCATTATTGCATAAGAGGAGGTATATCTTTACCATTGTAAAGGTGAATTTTGACTAACTTATGGACTTATTTGTTAGACGGAAGCAAACCTCAATGGTGCTAGATATAATTTTCCAAACTACAGAGAGTTTACGTATATTTACACCAAACTTCAAGAAAAAAGAATGTAATTATTCCTTATCAATTTAAACGTAGCCTTGAAATTTTATCATCATAGAATTCTTCGAATATTCGAAAGTTCCAGAAATATGTTCAATTTTGAAAACGTTGGAACACTAATAGTACATATATTGTGGACCAAATATTTCCCCCGTACTTAATTTTCTTGGTCCATATATAATCTATGTGGTAATTAGGGTGCCAAACAGCCCCTAGAGCCCGGGTATGGTTTCCAGCGTTACGATCCTTCAGAACTGTTGTCAACGTGGCGCATCCTACGGCACGGCACAACATTATTGGTACAGCTATGAATCTGATTCAAAGAAATAATTCATTGCATATTATATATAACTCGCATTTGCAGTGACACGTCCCGCCCGATTTTCTCTCTCTGTCTGTCTCTCTCTCTCTTGCCTTTCTGTGTTTCTCTTGCCAACTCTTTCCCTCCCTCTGTTTCAGTTTGCGTGTGAATCCCCAAATCTTAAATTTTCAATTAACTCTTAGGGATTCCTCTCTGTTTCTGATTTCGTCGATCGAAAACACAATCGTTTCGTGTACTCATTGCCTCTGTATAGTCCACGCAAAGTTACTCGGCTTGCATTTCGCTTAATTGATTTTATTTCTGAATTTTTCTTGGAACGCTTGAAAGAGGTAAGGTTTTTTGAGGAAAATGGAAAGAGAGAAAACGTTGTGAATTGTATTTATGTATTTGTTGTGTGGGCTTCGTATAGTTGTTTTTTCTTTTTCGTTTTTTGGGGAATATGATTGAAATTGTGATCAGCGAATATACGGACGTTGTTTTATCGAACTATAGATTGTCGGTTAATTAGTGAGATAAGTCGTTTTGCGGATCTTTTTCGCCCTCATTTTGTTCTCTGAGTTTGTTAAATTTGATTGTTGATTCCACAAGCTCTGGAATTTTGTGGAAATTGGAAATCTTTGTTAGATAGAGTAACTTTTGCATGATTAGATAGGATTATTTGGATCAACTCTGAGTTGAGCTTGGTAGGTAAAACTCCATTTCTATATAATCCTATTCGAATGATATCATATACGAACTTTTGTTTCAAAGTCATTTGAGGAACACATTGAATTATTTTGTTACATTTAGTGGGAGTAATGATATTAGTGAACTATTCCTATAACTCTATGGATTTGTTCTTGGAAGTTTTCTGTAAGGGCACAGAACAATCTATATGTTATCTGTAGTTAATTTCTAATATCATCAGTTTGGTGGATCATGATCATTATAGTCATTTGTCACTTAAACTGTGTGCAAAATAGATAAATTTAATAATTCTTCTTTTGTTCTTTCAGGTTAGCTTTCAAGTTTGCATAATGACATTCCATATGCTTGTTGAAACAGTGTAGTAGAGATGAACATATCTGGTCTTTTGACTTCTGCTGGTATCAATACTGGCGTATGTGTGGGGGCTTTTTCTTTGTACTCTGTCTTAAGAAAAACAACCCAACCTCGTGAGCGTGTACTTTGCCCGCAAGCTTGCTCAAGAGCAATCAACACGTCAAGATTCTTTTTGGTTGGAAGGCTTATTCCTTCTGCTAGTTGGATAGTGAAGGCATGGGAAACATCTGAAGAAGAATTATATGCCGCTGGCGGTGTGGACGCCGTGGTATTTCTACGTATGGTTGTCTTCAGGTGATAAATTGTTCTGTGAATTGTAAGATTCAGGCTTTTGGTCCAAATACACCTTGATATTTTAATACCAAAGCTTTATGGTCTAGGTACTGCAGTATAATATATTTGGTTTGACTATTTAGCCTATCCTTGTACAATTGACTATCCTATAGGCGCTTTATTCATTTTGACTTGGACTTTTGTACTTGTTGATATCTTGAGTCTCTGTCAGTGTTTCAGTATCAAAGTGGTTATAAGCAAGCAATATAGTGCAGTCTCAGAGATATGTTGAACTTGTTTGGCTATATTGGATTTGGTAATGTTTGAGTTGTAGATGGGGTCTGATATCAGCTGCTGCTTTGCTGTGTGCAGTCTCAGAGTATTCACTGTTGCTGCCGTAATATGCTTGTTTCTTGTCCTTCCTCTTAATTATTTTGGGACCGATATGGAGCATAAGCTAATTTCAAATGAACCGTTGTCTGTGTTCACGATTGGCAATGTCAAGGAGGGATCAAAATGGTATGGAATATATATTTTTGTAACTGATTATAAAGATATTCCTGCTCATGTGTTTTACATCTGCAGCCTCTGAATGTGTAAACTGTTTTTAGTGCAATAGTATCTATAGTATGCAGTTAGTTTCTGCCTGATGCATAATTCTGCAGTATTTTAGCATAGCTATGCATGCATTCTCTTGTCATGTTCAAAATGAATTTTGGCTGTTAAGTAGGTATGGAAGTTGATAATATCCATTATTCCATTACTGTAGTAATATATGTAGGGATCCTTTTCTTGCCAGGGTATCTACTTCATGGGTTTTGTTCTCCTAAATTTAACCTTAAATTTTCTCTTTGGCAGGCTTTGGGCCCATTGTCTTGCATTATACATAATAACTTGCTGCGCGTGTATCCTACTTATTATGTAAGGACGATAACTTTGCCTATTTATTTGGCTTTTAGAGACGACAAGGGTAAATGTGAGTTCATATGGTTTCTGCTTGTCTTTAGGAGTACAGAACATAACGAAGATCAGATTGGCGCATATAGCTGCATCTGTTTCCCACCCCAGTTATTTTACAGTAATTGTTCGTGCATTCCTTGGGTTCAGGACGAATCATATAGTGACACCGTGGCAAAATTCTTTACGGATTTCTATGCATCAAGCTATTTATCGCACAAATGGTTTATCAGACTGGAGCAGTCCAGAAATTAATGGTGAGCATCTGAGTAGATGTAATGTCGCATGGTAAACTTAGAAGTATCTTCTTGTTCTTTTCTTTTCGAGTAATTGAGTAGTCTAATAGTCATGGTACTTTATAGTTCTTCTCATCTGACAGCATTGGTGTTCTTTTCCTTTGTGTTCTAAGTTGTAATTCTATGCTTTCAGCTTTGTGTTGTGAAGTTCGATGTCTGTGATTTACAACTATGCTAAAGATTTTGCTTCTCTTATTTATGACTTTGAAATCATGTCATACATTTTGAAATTTGTATTAGCAATTGCCAAACGGACTGTGCCTGAGAGTTGTGTAGCATATACTCTACAGACTCATGGTGAAAATAGTATTTGAAGCATAATTTGCTTGTCGGTATTCTTTACCATCAGGAAAATATACTGATTAACAATGTGTCAAGCTTAAGAAAATAGTCTTATCTTTGAATCAGAATCTGGAATTCCTGAATGATAATCATGTTGCACTGCCGAGAAAATTTGACAATATTAAACACTGAGGCAGAGTTTTATCCTCATGGATCATTATCCTGGCATGTGGACCCAAGATCAGCATCTTCTGCTGCAATTTAATTAGTTTTTATTCTCAATATCTGACTACATATCTAGGACTGCTGACAGTTAACACATATCCTTTCGTCTTGTTTACTAAAGAAATGGGTGGCCTGGTACAATTTTCGAAGTTGGTGGGATAACTTATCCCATCTCCACTCTAGTCCCATAAGCCCACTCCGTGGAATATTATATTCATCTTGTTTGTTAACATAAGTAAAAGTTGGATTATTCATCTAGTATTAATTTTATCCACCATTTATTATTATCCTTCCTATCCTAAATTTCCCATGCAAGGATGCAAAATGCCACTATGTCACTAAGAAGCTAGTCAACAGTTTGTTCTTGGTATTTATAATTTCAAGGAAGTTTATGGGCATGGTATGGCTCTTAGGTTTATGTTTCAGGCTCCTTCAGCCGTCTGCTGGGACAAATTTAGATAATGAAGATATTGTCAAGTGAACAACTAACTTATACCAATCATTGCCACCTGAAAATAAATGACAATCTGTTACATTTGACCTTTAATATGATTCTTGATGACTGGGACTTAAGAATATCATAGCACTGTACTTGGCCAGGAATTATGCTTGGTCTTTTAAACAATCTAAGCTCTTACTATGAAACCTGTGGTTTTACCTTCTCAATTTGTATTTCCTGTAAGACTTACTTTGTGGTCTTCCTTCATGTGCAGAGTGATGCTGAGAAGATGTATAAGATGCTCAAGTCCACACACATGGAGAAACGGTGTGTACCACGATTAATGAGATGTGGCTTTTGTGGAGGCACTGCAACATCTTTTAAGATGCTTTCTAATGAGGTCAAAACTCCTAAGGAAGAAAGTTGCTTTGATGGTGCGGACGTGAAGAAAAAGGTCATTTGCCACATGACCGCTTAATTTGTGACTATCTATTTATACATGCAAATCTCACGTTCACTGCCTTGTTCATGTATCTTGCTATTCACTAATGGATTGAAGGTTTCTCCCCGACTTATTAATAAACTGCATTCTTGAGGAATTTGCCTTGTATTCTGGTTTGTATTTTGCTTACAAATCACAATTTGTAAGAGTTGACAAAACACACATCTCAATGAAAATGCGTACAAACGTACAAAGCCCAAGTTATTGATGTCTGAAGGAAATTGATTATTTTAGGGAGAGTTCAAAGTTCTCTTGAATACTATAGTAATTAAAATCATTGAGCCCAGTTTATATAGTAGGAATTCGTGGTCATATCTAGCAGGCACTAACTATACGGGGTTTTTCGAATGTGCAGCACATTGTCAAGCTGCTAGAATTTTCCTTGGAGCTTTATGGTATGGTTAAAGGTTTGAATAGCTAAGAATTTTAAGGCATGCTAATCTTTCCTGCAGGAATGCAGAACTGCTTTGGTTTCTTCAGGACTCGTTATGCTGCGTTGCTTGTCTCAGAGACTCTTCAATCACCAAATCCCCTGTCATGGGTTACAAATGCTGCTCCAGAACCAAATGATATATTGGTCGAATTTATGTGTACCACATCAAATCTTTTGGATCCGGAAGATTATCGTTCTTGTGGCCTCTATGCTTTTTGTGATCTTCTTCCTTATCCCTGTGGTGTTTACGCAAGGTCTTGTTCATCTAGATAAACTACAAAGGATATTTCCGTTCTTGAAGGATATTGGACGGAGGTAAGAAATTACCATGTTTGGTTTTGTTTTCATTTCAATTTTCAATGGGAAATATGTGGTTCCAATTTATATATCTTTCGTGTGAAAATGAGAATATATTTGGATTAGTAGATGACATTGTATTTTACATTGTTGGCGGTATCAAATCAATATTTTTTATTTTGATAAAAATTATAGTTTTATTTTTTATTGTTAGTGGTGTCAAATCAAATACATTGTTTATTTAAATGATATTGATAGTTTTATCTTTTATTGATTTAGAGTTGTTAGTGATGCCATACCAAAGATTATCGAAAAAATATACTATTAGTTTATAGAATTAGTGATTGAAACTTATTTCTGTGTATGTACATAATACAAATATAAAAAAACTAATGATTGGGATGAGAATGATAGTAAAACATTTCCGGGAAAATACATATAAACAAAAAATGTTTTCACTTTCAATAATCTTCAAATATTGAAAATTAAAATGACAATAAAACCATCAAGGGTGGTTCCCCCCCTGCCCAGTCATAGTTTTCCGTGCGGGCGTCCAAGAGTCTGGAGACTCAGATTGCTCTTCTACCCTTCAGTCAGGTCGGGAATCTTCCTCTTTCAAAGGGTCGCCCTAATACATGTATGATTCTCAAATGTCATGTATGATTCTCAAATGTCATAACATAGATGATTTTCTTGTCAGAGAGATGCCTTCCTTTAGTGTGTTTCAACTATTCTGTTATCTGTAGTTCTGTACATTGGAAGGTAACATTGTGTACGAGTTTTGTTTCCAGATTGGGAAGTACCTACTATGTAATAGAAAGATGAATGGAGAGGGTTAACAAATTATTGTCATCAGACATCAAACATTCAAAATTTATGTATTATAGGTCAAATTATTGACTATAATTTTTTTTGCAAATAACTTGATTTTACCTAGAAAAGGAACAAAAGTACAGCTTTAAATAAATACAATTGGTGTAGTATCTCAAACAAAAATGTTATCCTAGGATGGCTAACTGTTGAAATATCTTTTCTTGATTTTACTAGAATGACAAGGGATTATAATTTCTTCCTTTTCTTTCTTTTGTTTTATTTTATTTTATTTTTATTTTTTGTTCCAGGAAGGTTTTGGTACAGCTGATCACTGGATATCTGCCTAGTGTTGTTTTCGTTATCTTTTTGTACCTGGTCCCACCAGTGATGATGTTTTTCTCCACGATAGAAGGCGCCATATCGCGTGGTGCCAGGAAAAGAAGCACATCCATTAAGTTTGTTTGCTTTCTTATATGGAATGTATTTTTGCCAATATTCTAACAGAGGCTGCTATTGACCATTATCAATTTACATTCACAAAGTTGGGTGATGCAAAAAATATACCAAATTTGCTTGCCAAAGCGGTGCCAGCAACGGTATTTTTTCTTTCGTCTTAAATTTTCATTGTCCTGTTGTAGTGTCGTCATCATTGTCTGGCCTTTTAGCTTCTAAAGGTTATTGTTATATTGACTTTTACCTTTCATTTGCAACAGTGAATAATTGGCAAAAGTTCTTTGAAAGTTGATATGTGTATCTTGTGTCTGTCTCCACATTCTAATGGAATATTTGGTTTAGTCTTTCATTTATGATGTATTTAACATAGAGTTGTAGGTTCATACTTTAATCTCATTGACATGCTGTATTTTGCAGGCCACCTACTTCATGACTTATGTTCTCACATCAGGCTGGGCAAGTTTGTCCTGTGAAATCATTCAGCCATTTCCTCTTCTCTGCAACTTATTTATAGATACATTCTTCGAAATATGGATGATTCATCTTACGGCGCATATACCTTCCCATACCATACAGAAGTTCCGAGAGTCCTTCTGTTTGGGTGCTGGGCTTCACTTGTTCCACAATAGCACCACTAATATTGCCCTTCTTACTGGTTTACTTTTTCCTTGCTTATCTAGTTTACCGCAATCAGGTTAGGACTCTAATAACAATGTCTATGAATTTTACATTGTTTGTGGAATCATTTTCTTTTTTTTTCCTTTTAGGAAGTTTAGCTAACATAAAGAACTATGGATCCTGTGTTTTCTTTAGGGGGCACTCTGTTTTTGTGTTTCTACTTTTAAAACACACTGGCGAATTCCCTTATATTTGCCAGCTCAATTTTGCTTAGAATCTTCTTTTCTGACAACTTAGCTGACGAGATCTTCTCATAGTCCATGATTCATGTATTTATGAATATGCTGGAATTAAAATTTTGTATTTGGTTTGTTCATTATGACTGATAATCGACTGATTTCATGACTATAATGAAACTTCTTATAGTCTTATGAAGCGGGTTAACTCAGTTCAACGTTTATGTGAAATGTTGGAATAATGGCAGTCAACCAGTAAGTACAAATTTTGGGATCTTGGCATGTTAAAAATCCACTTTCCTTGCTTTTGCATGGCTTTAGTATTCATAACTTAGAATCCAATTCACCTGTAACCTTAGGATATATTATTTTTGCTTTCGGTAGATGCCTAATAAAAAAATAAAAAGAAAATCTTTTCGGCCATTTCTTTCTCTTTTCTTTTAACTTCCTTTGCGTTTGAGGGGTTTACGATGTGATATGTGATTGAGGATTTCACGCATCAGTATTCTGTTTTTTGGATTATTGCTATTCCATGTGCGCTTAATTTCATTAGCAATGCTGATTTTATATCCTTGGATATATTTCCAAGGATACCCTTACCAAAGTAGTTGAGTTGGTTCAATTACTACAAATGCTCATTTCTTTCTCTCAATATTTCTAGGCCTAGAACTCCTCTTAGCATTGACTAGTGGTCACCACTTGAGCTGATACATGATATAAGCCTAGACTTATGCCTTTACCCGCTAGTGTCACCACTTCAGCTGATACATAATCTATAGATTTCAGAATCTCAAGAACCACTGCTACTTAGTCTCTTAAAATGTGATGCCTTATCCACTTATTCTGTTCTCAAGTTTGCTACATTAATTTGCCAAATTTTTGCATTCAGGACATCATTTTATTTTTATCTCTGAATGTATGTTTCAGATACTCAATGTATATGTCACAGAGTATGATACTGGGGGTATATTGGCCTATTGTGCACAACACAAATATTCTCATTGGTGCTGACTCAAATAATTGCTTTGGGAGTTTTTGGAATCAAAGAATCACCGATTGCATCAAGTTTCACTATTCCACTAATCATTTCTACGCTCCTCTTCAATGAGTACTGCGGGCAAAGATTTCTCCCAGCCTTCCAAAAGACCCCAACAAAGGTAACAACACCTACTTGAGATAGATCTCTAAAGATGTTACTGATATGTTATTTTCTTTCTTTTCTTCCATTTTTCTTTTTTGTTAAAAAAAAGACAATCTTTTCTTGAACTAACAGGCTAAAACCTCAAGATGGTGTTTTTCCAATCTGTTTGTGCCTGTATCTTTATTCACAAGATTTCCACATTCGTGCAGATTATCATTGAAATGGACCGTAAAGATGAGCATTGCGCGGAAGAAATGCATCAGAAATTGCAATCCTCTTATTGTCAGTTCAGATCCAGGAATCTCAATCTGCATGACACCTCAGAATGTAGTAATAAGCCTCAGTCTGTATTGAGCAGCGCTGAGATGGGGGATGTTGCCAGGGTGGAAGATCTGGAGAACAGTACAAGTGCACTTCCCTCATTATTCAAATAAACATCTTGGTTGACCAAAGTGGTGTTTTCGTCTTGAACAAATTTACTGCTCTTTCAGGAAAGGTATGATCCATATGGCGACCCGGAACTTGGGCTTTGAATTCGCACCTGTTTGTGATTCTATCGACGACATTTGTCTATACACATTCTTCTTCATTGATAGGCAGGTTAGATTAGGAACACAGTTTCTTATACTTTGTCATGGTTGGACGTTGTATATCAAATTTAGCCCTCAAGATGAATTCGAAGATGTAAATCTGTAGCATAAGTTCCAAATTATTCCTTAGAAATTAGTTTTGACACACAGAGAAACTAGAACAAGGTACAGAGGCACTTGGTTTCTTTTCTATAAAATCATACTCTATCGTGATGTTGAAGAGGTGTCCATCATTTCAGGAAAAAGAGAATAAAATCCAAACAATGAAGATGCGTTTCTTACAATTACCTGATATAATAATTGATTATATCATTCTTTTTCTCTTATAACTATTTAAATATCCTTTTAAATCTTTGTTGCACTATTTTTCTGAATACATGGTAATGGAAACTTGGTAGGATGAGAAAATATTCTGCTTCAAGTGTAGAGGGGTAATTATTTTTGTATTTAATTGGAGGAGAGGTAACTGTGAAGTTCTAACGGCAGATATTTAGTGGAAAGTTTCATTTATACCAATATAAAAAAAAGTAAGGGTAAAATTGCATAACACCCAGCGTGTTAGGAGAATAGTACAAAATTCTCTGTGTTATGATTATAGACAAAAAAAATTTTCGTATTATTTAAAAAACAGCAAAATACAACATCTCTGTTAAAAATTAATGGGGGCATTTCACACACCTAAAATAAGAGTGGCTTCTTTTTTAACACATTTTTTACATCCCTTTGTTTGATATATAAGAGAAACTCACTATTTTAGTTTAAATACATTTTAATAAATTATATATTGTTAATTAATTTTATTTATTATTTAGTTTTGATCATTTAATAAATTTTATTTATTTATAAAAGATATTAACTAAATATTAAAATACCTAAAATATATAATTTTTAATTTAAAAGTTAAAATTAACAAATAACGATACAAAATTTAATATACTTGATATGTGTATATCCAAAACGATCCAAATAAAAGATGACGACCCAAACAAAGACCCTAGCCCAATAACCATAAATGGATCAGGCACAGGAATGCAATCGGTCCTGACAACCATTCCAGCCCAGGTGGCGCACGACCAGTCCAACCGGATTAGGGCAAGGTTGTCTCAACACAAGAGTCCTAGGCCATCCAGACTCCTAGTCAACTCAGACTCCCACTCCGTCAAACAAACCCCCCTAATCCAGGCCCGGACTCTTATCCCCCCACCCCCCCGATTTCAGAAGTCCCAGCCACGCTTCTTCTAACCTAGGATACTTTGCTATAAATATGAGGTCCCCTCTTCAAATCGGGACCTCTTCTAGGTTCTTTAGATTTTGACTCTCGTTTTTATCTCATATTAAATTTTAGCATTCTAACAGCATTCATCCGTTGTTTACATTATTTTTTACGCATTCTATTTTATTCTCTAATCGATCACTGACTTGGGTCGTTGGAGTGCTAACGTATTCAAATAGCTTGGGCAGCGAAATAATGCAAGCCCGACAGTGGGAAACAGAGCTTAAGACGTGAGTAGATCATGAAAACACCTACCAATTTTGCAAACAAACAGAAAACTGGGGAGACACCTAGTGGCGCCACCCAGGCCCTACAGGTCATCTCAAGTGCCCCATTCGCCCCCCCTTTTTGGATCAACAACAACTGCAACACCTAGGTCAACAGACCCAGGTACGGACATTTCTAGGATCGTCGTCTCTCTAGACACCCTACCCGTGGAGCTGTCTTCGGACCTCCTAGGAACCATTCAACAGATGATCGCGTTGGCCATCCGCGAGCAATTGGCAGTCCTCGACCCCGTACGAGTGACAATTCTCCCCGATGTGATCGCCCCTGAGCAGACCGACCCGGTTTCGGCGACGCCCAGGCCTAACGTGGCTGAAGGACCATCTACCCAACTGCCTACTTAGTTGGGAGGCGTACCCCCTCAATGGCTAGCCCGACTGGAGTATCTCCAAAAGGGACTGCAGGACGTTCAATACCAGGTGATAGGAGCACCAGCCGAAGAGCGAGCGAGCATCCCCATTACGGAGGAAGTAATGTGGACAAGCTACCTATGAATTGTCGTACCCCAGCCATAGCTAAGTACGACGGTACCATCGATCCACAAGAGCACTTATCTCGCTTCGAAAACGCAGCCCTACTGCACCAATATACTGACGGCATTAAATGCTGAGTCTTTGTCACCACTTTTGCACTGGCCGCGCAACAATGGTTCAACCAGTTATCCCTGACAGTGATCAGAAGCTTCCAAGAATTCTGTTCTCTTTTCCTACATCAATTCGCCAGTAGTAGGAAGCACCGAAAGACCGAATTAAGCCTCTTCTCCATCAGCCAGAAAGAAGGAGAACCCCTGAAGGGGTACCTCCAGCGTTTCAACACGGCAGCCTTGGAGGTTCCGACGACGACCCAGGAGGTTAAAGCCAACGCCTTTGCGCAAGGTTGTTGGATGGAGACTTCTTCAAGTCCCTGGCTAAGAAGTCAGCCACCAAGTTCGACGCTCTCCTGGCCCGGGCGAACAAATATATCAACATGGAGGATGCCCAAGCATCCAAGAGGAAGGACGAGTAGAGAAGAGGAAGGAAAACAAGGATGAAGGCCCCTCCAAAAAGCCCGAGATGGACTTCAAGGATAAGATACCAGCATGGCAGAGGGTGAATACGGTGTATACCCCCCTAGCCGTCCCTATAACCCAGCAGCTCCTGGTCGTGGAAAGCAAGGGTCTGTTGTTCTAGACGCTGTTACGCACTCATACTAGAGAAAGGACCCCAATCTGTCCCCCATAGTTCCTAAATTATGCAAAATTATGTCAGGGATAGCGCATAGTACGATCTTAGACACAGAGACTAGTGTACCAACCAAGATGACACCGATAAGTATGGAACAACTATGTCAAAAAGATAACGCGATTCCCAAGCCCAAGTGATCACGATTATGCAGCCATTATGGAATCCCTAACCAATTCCGCTTGACCAAAGATGCCCAAGTATTATTTGAGGACTTATCATGAACGTTGAGAAGACGCGATGTTATAGGATGCAACAACCAAAATGTTTATTTGGCAACAAATGAGATAAGTTGCAACGGACGCGCGTACTTGTTTGTGAAATCACGAGACTCAACAAAGATAAAGAACTATAAAAAAAATTCCAGTCCCAAATCCATTCATCCCTAGAGATCAAAAAGCGTACCTGGAACATTCTAATTTGACAGTATAAACATAAGGGAACCACAGTCACGGTACGCCGTATGCACGCATTGTGAATGTCGCTTGGATAAGCGGTGGAACTGAAAATATAAGAGGTATTTGCTAAATTATAGTGGTAATCGATAAATTGTCTATCCTTGTGGCCTCGCCGCCCTAGTCGTGGAGGATGCCACAGTCAGGAGTCTTAGGAACCGAAGGTGCAATTCAGAGACGACCGAGGCCTTAAATCCTTTAGAACATCAAGGCAAAGAGAATGATGGAGAGTTAGCAGCCCCGCAACGGACGCCCCTTCTCATACTGATACAATCATGGGAATCGGAATTAAAGAGCACACAGGATAAGCCCATACTCATAGCAATTTTGTGTGAGACCTATGAACTGCACCATCTTGCAAACTGGATTTTATGAATCATGATCGTTTGCTCACATAAGTATATAGACTTAGCAGCTCAGAAGGGACTGATCATACCCTTAGAGGCATACCATAAACAATTAAGGCAGCACCCCAATCAGAACGTAGAGCAGTTGTGCTACATAATAATAGGAGCTTCGCTACGGGAAGATAGTTTTACAATCCAAGCCAGTGAACCATCTATGACGATCTATCTCAAGTAGTGTTGTTACCTTGTTGGGGTCGTCGTCTCTTCGAACTTCGGACACTGTGCTAGAATGCTTATGCACCCGCCACCCTTTCGGAAGAACATGCTTGCTCAAGTTTTTGTACGACTCAGTGTGAAGAGTGAGCTAGAAATGATTAGTGGTATGAGTGAACTGATTGCAATCGTTATTTTGATTCCCAAAAACTCCAAATCAATTATTTGAGTCGCACCAATTGAAACTATTGGTGTATCTGCACAATAGCGAATTATAGTCTCTGCAGTATACTCTTGACATATACATTGAGTCTCCTGACTACATTAAATAAAACAATAAAATAATCTGTTGAAATGCAAAAATCTTTGGCACTAAATATATCTTAGCCATGAAACAGAAAGGTAAGCGCTCACATTTTAAGTATTAATAATTACAATGTTTTAATTTGAAATCTATAGATTATTATCAGCTAATGAAACATAGCGGTGCCGCGGGAGCTTACGCGTAGCATAAGTCTAGTTATATATGTATACTCATTTACACACAAGCTAAGAGAGATCTAGCCTAAAATATTGAGAGAAAATGTAGCATTTGTAATACCAACCAACTTACTTGTCAAGGTTTATCTTGGATATATCCAAGATATAAAAACAGCATCTAATGAAATTAACGCAAGAACAACTATCAAAAACAGAATATGACTGCGTGAAATCCTCAATCACATCACATGAACCCCTCAAATCCAAAAATTAAAAGAAAAAGAAATGGCCGACAAAGATTTTCTTTTTATTTTATTAGGATTACGAAGCAATAAATATCTTATACATAATGGGATTCTAATTGAATATAGCATCAAAAAGAAAAGATTTTACATCCAAATCCCCAACATAACTTATGTTCGACTGCCAGTATTCACATCAATAACCGTCTACCTGAGGTACCCACGCTCATAAGACTATAAGAATTGTTCATTATAGTCATGAAATCAGTCAATTATCAGGTCATAATGAACAACCAAATACAAAAGATTTAATTCTCCCAGCCATTATTCATATAATACATAATCTGGACTATGAGAAGATTCTCGTCAAGCTAGTTGTCAGAAAAGAAGATTTTAAGCAAAATTAGTGGCAAATTATAAGGGAATTCGCCAGTGGTTTAAAAGTAGAAAACACAAAACAGAGTCCCCTAAAGAAAAACAGGATCCATATTCTTTATGTTAGCTAGACTCTCCTAAAAGGAAAAAAAAAAAAATGATTCCACAAACATGTAAATTCATAGACATTTATTAGATCTAACCTGATGGTTAAACTAGAAAGCAGAAAATAAACCAGTAAGAAGGGCTAATATTAGTGGTGCTATTGTGAACAAGTGAGAGCCCAGCACCCCAAACATAGACTCTTCGAACTTCTGTATGGTATGGGAAGGATATGCGCCGTAGATGAATCATCCAATATTTCGAAGAATGTATCTATAAAAATAAGTTTGCAGAGAAGAGGAAATAGGCTGAATGATTTCAACAGGACAAACTTGCCCAGCTGATGTAGACATAAGTCCCATGAGTAGGGGCCTGCAAAAGTACAGATGTCATGAGATTTAAAAGTATGAACCTACAACTCTATTTAAATACATCATAAATGAAAGACTAAACCAATATTCCATTAGAATGTGGAGACGAGACACAAGATACGCATATCAACTTTCAAAAACTTGGCCAATTATTGCACTGTTGCAATTGAAAGTTAAAAGTCAATATAACAATAAAACCTTTAGAAGCTAAAAGGCCAGACAATGATCCACATAAAAATGAAATTAGACGAAAGAAAAAATACCGTTTTGCTGCACCGCTTTGGCAAGCAATTTTGGTATTTTTTGGCATCACCCAACTTTGTGAATGTAAATTGATAATGTCACATAGCAGCCTCTGTTTTAGAATTCATTGGCAAAGAAATACATTCGCATATAAGAAGCAAACAAACTTAATGTATGTGCTTTCTTTTCCTGCACCACGGTATGCGCCTTCTAATCGTGGAGAAAAACTTCATCACTGGTGACCAGGTACAAAAAGATAACGAAAAAAACCACTTAAGGCAAATCCAGTGATCACGCTGTTACCAAAACCTTCTGGAACAAAAAATAAATAAAATAAAAAACAAAGAAAGAAAAGGAAAAATAAATCCCTTGTATTCAGTGAAAAGTAAAGAAAGATTTAAACCAACGTTAGCATCAGGATAACCATAAGTGAGATACTACACCATATTTATTTAAAAGCGTACTTTTGTTCCTTTCTGAGGTAAAATCAATGTTATGTTGCAAAAAAAAATTATAGTCAATAATTTGACTATAATACATAATTTTGCAATGTTGAATGTCTGATGAAATAGTTTGTTAACCCTTCTCCATTCATCTTTCTAATTAATAGTAGACCTTCCCATCGGGAAACAAAACTCGTACACAATGTTACCTTCCAATGTTACAGAACTAAGATAAACAGAATAGTTGAAACACACTAAAGAAGCACTCTTCTTGACAAGAAAATTATCTATGTTATGACTTTGGAATCATACTGACATTTGAGATCATACATGTATTAGGGCGACCCTTTGAAAGAGGAAGATTCCCGACCTGACTGAAGGTTAGAAGAGCAATCTGATGTCTCCAGACTCCTGGACGCCCGACGGAAAACTATATAGAAACTATGTTTGTCATTTTAATTTCATATTTGAAGATTATTAAAGTGGAAAACATTTTTGTTTATATGTATTTTCCCCGGAAATGTTTTACTGATCATTCTCATCCCAATCATTAGTTTTATTTTGATTATGTACTACACAGAAATAAGTTTCAATCCACCTATTCTATAACGTAATAGTATAATTTTTTCACAAATTATGTAGTACCATAAGCCATGATCAACCTAAAAAAAGCCTATCATTATGTTAAATAAAATGGTATTATGATTTTTGGACACACTAACCAATAAAAAATCACAACCCTTTAATAAAACATATGCCGCTAAACCAATGGTACAAATACAAATTCAATCCTACTAATTCATTATTCTCCCATTTCAACCGGTAGATATTAAAAAGAATATCCCATCCCCTAATATAGGATATATCCTACGAACGACCATGCTTAACGCTTTCTGAGCCATTATATATACGTATCACATGAAAATCGAGTTCCCGGTGAACGGAGGAATGGGTAAAGCCCAGGCCGATTCTTTGCAGGCACGCAAATGTTATGTTGAAGCTATCAAAAGAGGAAAAACAGAGAGGAACGGAAGAACCTCCAGAAATCAAATACTCAGGTAAACGAGGGAAGGACCTAGTACCTAGTCTAGAACTAGACAAAGAGACCTCTGCCACGGTCCGACCCGTGGAGGAACTCACCATCAAGCTCGCACCTGATGATCCAAGGAAGGTTACAAAAATAGAATCCAAGATGACCGAAAATATCCGAAATCAAGTAATCAACTGCCTTCGAATGAACAAAGATATCTTCGCATGGGACTCCCAAGAACCTGGAGGGAATCGACCCAGGTGTCATTACACACCACCTCAACCTAGACCCTAGTGTCAAGCCGGTAAAGCAGAAAAAGCGATACTTCAGACTTGAAAAAGACAAAATCATCCAAGGAGAAGTAAACAAAATGTTATTGGCCTGACACATCAAGGAGATACAATTCTTCGAATGGCTTTCCCAACGTTGTCTTAGTCCCCAAACCTGGTGGAAAATGGAGGATGCACATAGATTTTTGAGACCTCAACAAAGTGTGTCCAAAGATATCTACCCACTACCTAGGATCGACCAACTAGTGGACTTCACATCCAGATGCGAACTCCTAAACATGATGGACGCTTTACAAGGGTACCACCAGATAATGCTAGCACTAGAAGACCATAAAAGAGTCAGCTTCATTACCTCGGACGGGACGTTCTGTTACGTAGCCATGCCCTTTGGGCTGAAAAATGCAGGAGCCACCTATCAAAGACTGGTGGATAAAATATTCTGACCACGGTTAGGGAGGAACATGGAGGTATACGTGGACGACATGCTAGTAAAAAGCAAAGAAGCTCGGAGCTATGTGGAAAACTTGGAAGAAACCTTTGTGGTACTGAGAAAATATAAGCTAAAACTCAACCCCGCAAAATGCGCATTTGGGGTTAGTGGAGGGTGTTTCCTAGGATTCCTAGTGCAAGGCATCAAGAAAAGGCTAGACAGAATGGGAGGTAACTGGGTGGAAGAGTTGACCAGTGTTCTGTGGTTATATAGGACCACCCTTAGAGGTTCCATATGGGAAAGCACTTTTTTCCTGGTATATGGAACAGAGGCCCCCATCCCAGCCGAATTGGGAATACCTTCGCATAGAATAATGCATTTCAATGAAGAAAGCAATTCCCAGCTCCTAAAAGAGCACCTAGACCTCGTAGACGAACTACGAGAGACAACATTCATCCGTACGCAGAGATATAAGAGCACGATGATAAACGCCCACAATAGGAGAGTGAAAACCCGTCATTTTCAAGTGGAAGACCTGGTATTACAAAGGGTAGACACCCTGAAACCAGTAGGGAAGCTCGATCCAAAATGGGAAGATCCTTACGAAATCTATAAGATAATCGAAAATAGAGCTTATATGCTAGAAAATACATAAGGTCGTACGCTGAACAGACCCTGGAACGTACACAACTTAAGGACATTTTTCTCCTAATCCTAGGACCTCGTCCTAACCAGGTCTCTAACACGCGACAATTTGTCAACCTACAAGGAGGTCTTGAACCCAGGACCTCCTCTTAACGTCGACAACATCTTAGGTCTTTAAACTCTCAAACGAGTCGTAAGCCTAGGACATCTGCTAATCCCCAATAAGTGTCCTAAAGTTAGGACACCTGACATATCTAAATATATTCCTAGACCAAGGACTTCAACCGAATAGCTCCTAGGCCTAAGGTGCCCCCCAAATCTCAAATTACATCCTGAACCGAGGACACCTCTTCTAAGGTTAGCAAAAGCTCGCCTATCTATTAAAAAGCACTCCCCTAAAAAATAAGCCCTGAATAAACAAAAAACCAGGCATCTCTTGAGAATGGGAGACTTCCTATTCAAGACAAAGGCCACAACGCCTATGGAAACAAAAGGCCAAAGGGTCACTCGTAATCATTTTACCTTATAACCCTGTGATATTCATACTAACATCTGCAGCAAAAAAAATCAACATGGTAGAGAAAAGCGAAATGTATTGAAGCTCAAGTTAATAAAAGAAAACTTCAGTGCAGAAAAATAAATCGTCTCATCCTCACTCCAGGTCAAGGAAAAAAGTAAGAATTAAAAGAGATTGTTCGCAAAGTCAGGTACACATGAAGTCAAGTTACCCCACAAACGGGGCCATTTCCTGGGTATCTTCAGCCACCTCCTCCTGGGGAGGGGGAACATCCTTGGCCCCAACCTTCTTCGGGAGACCTAATATGTCTTCCGCTATCGGCGCAACAAGATCCCCTCAGAAGCCCCGCCTCCCAGCACGGCCTCGAGGACTTAGTCAATATCACCTCTCACCTCTGCCTCCACTACCTCCAAGATTCGGTCCAGATCCTCTTCAAAAAAGAACATATCCAGGGCGTATCTAGAGAGACCACAAAAACAGTTAAAGACAGAACAATGAGATAGAAAAAATCAATACCTGAATCCATGGGAGGAGGCCCAATAACTGAGATAGGCTGACCAAAAGAGTCCCGGATCTGTATCCACCACCAGGTCGAAATTTCGGAAGGCAGCATCTTCACCTGCAAGAGGGTAACCATGAGCGAGGAACTGCTAGTGGCATGTGTCGAAAGCAAAGGCAAGATAAGGCCTAGCCACCACAGTCACCTCTTTCTTGTAGTCCTCGGACTTCTTGAACTCGGAGAGGCGGCTGGCCCATTACGCATCCAAATAGTTCCTCCCTTCCTCAGTGTTAGGGAAGTCCTTACGGACCTGGTCCACCAACGTTTGGATTTCCTCAGCATGGTCCTCTTCCATGGCAGCTATCTCCCTCTGAAGTTTCTTAATTTCCTTCTCTGCCTGCTAGTACCTGGCTATAACCTCCTTCTTCGATGTCCAAAGATCGGTCACCTCCCCTTGCAAACGCTCCTCTTGCTCCCCTAACCTCCGTCTCTGAGCTCTCTAGACTTACTGGCAGGACGTGACAAAAGCTCCCCTCTTAAAGTCATAGCCTAGATCAAAACAGGGAAATCACCAGAGCAATGAAAACGAAGAGCAAGAAAAAGACCAAGTATGGAAACATACCTTCGCAAGCATTAGGGACAGCATCCTGTCCAAATCCTCGCAAGACACTGAGGGCAAGAGACGTCTATCCGAGGAAGTGGTAGCACCCTTTAGAATGTCACTGGATCGAGAAGAGGTCGTCTCCCTTTCGAAATCCAACATCAAATGATCGTATACCCCCCGATTAGCGAGGAATGAGAACGGGAAGATCCTCCCTCATAATCTTTAGGAATGGGAGGAATAGGAGGAGGTGTAGGAATATGATGAGTAGAGCTAGCACGAGGGGCCATGAAAGAACTCGGCCTTGGTATCTTTGAAGACGACCCAGGATGGATAGCAGTGGAACGCTTCTTTCTCTTATCCCCAGAGGCAGAGGCCCACCGGAAAGACCTGGTATTTGGAGGTGTGGTAGCAGCACAATGTTCCTCTATAAGAAGCTTGCTGAACATAATGTCGTCTGCAAAAGCAAAAACTCACTCAAAATAATACTTCAAAAAACTCTAAGAAATACACTAAAAGCATGAAAGAGATACCTAGCGATTCCCCTAGGGGTTCGACTCGAGAGCTTAACCCAAAATGACTCAAGAGCCTGTCCTCGATCATGAGCTTACAGTCGTAAGGGGACTCATTTAACTCTCGAGGAGGCATCAAAGGTTGGGAGACCTATCATCTAAAGAAAAAGACAAGGCAGGAGGGGCATCATCTCTCCAATGATCAGGAACAGTCCAAGGCCTAGGCGGGAGTACAAAGAAGAAACTCCCTTTCCACTGCTTGGGAGGACAATGAGTGGGAAGGAAGGAAACTCCTCACCTAAGCGCGAAATGAAAGATACCTGGCTCTGTTCTCTTCAACTAAAAATATTGGGAGAAAATGGTAGTAGTGGGGATAACACTATTGAATTGGAAAATCATGGAAAAAAAGACAAAATACGAAAAGAATTCGGGTACCAACTAATTCAAAGGAACCCTAAAAGACGGGAAATTTCATAATAAAATGAAGGCAAGGGAAATCGCAAACCAGCCTAGAGCTGGGAGGAGAAAAAACTCATACTATAGCGGGAAACAAACTAGGATGGTTGTTAGGGGTAGGGACGGAGATAGTAAAGTTTGAAGGAATGACGAATTCCTCCACTAATTGGTTAACGTTGTCCCAACCCAAGGAGCAAGGCACCCAATTCGACCCGGAAGAGCGGGACCCTCTTGTTCCTGACGGAACCCTACCTGCCCTAGGCCTCAGGTCCCCCTCACCCTGGGAGGACCCTTCCCCACACTCATTCTCTTCCTCCTCCTCTCCCGAGGACTCAGGTAGAAGCCGACGAGCGGCTTGACGCAGACTCCACCTCCGGCCACTTTCATGAGCAGGAGGGTTAAGACCCGACCCCCTCAAAGTAACCTCAAAGGCATCCTCACCTTCACCTATAGATTCCCCCACAAGTTGAACCGGTCTATAATCGGAGGACATGACTACAGGCCAATAGAAGAAAAGAAAATACAACAAAAAACAAACACCACAAACCTGAAGAAAAGACGCTGCCTAGGTTCAAGAAGACGAAAAGAAGAAAAGAAAGGAGGAAAGTCGTCTAAGAAAGGGGGAAGGTGGAAAAGAAATTACTAGGTTAGTCTAGGTAACTGTCCCACAAGGAGCCGTTAACCACGATGTGGGCGTGTGGGGGTGCTAGAAAGCAACCACGTGCCTATAGCCCTAATCATAACCGCCTTAGGGCCGTCATTTCAAAATCAAGGCTAGGATCAAATTCGCGCGGCAAAAGGAGGAAACATAAGGAGTAAGGATGAAGACCCAGGCTCGAAGATACCTAGTAAATTGCAGATTATAGGAGAGAAGATATCCTAGGCTTACTCCAAGGACAGGTAACTCCAAGGAAAGGTTCGGACGACCCTACCTTTCCTTAGAGTAGGAGGGATTGATGATATGTGTATATCCAAAACGGCCAAATAAAAGATGACGGTCTAAACAAAGACTCTAGCCCAACAACCATTAATGGATCTGGCCTAGGAATGCAACTGGCCAAGACGACCATTTCAGCCCAGGTGGAGCACGACTAGCCTAGCGGATGAGGGCAAGGTTGTCTCAGCACAAGAGTCCTAGGCCAACTGGACTCCTAGTCAACTTACACTCCCACTCCGTTAAACAAACCCCCCGAATCTAGGCTCGGACTCTTATTCGCCCAACCACCCCCGAAGATTTCGGAAGTCCCAGCTATGCTTCTTCAAACCTAGGATCTCCACTATAAATATGAGGTTCCCTCTTCAAATCAAGACCTCTTCCAGGTTCTTTAGATTTTGACTCTCGTTTTTATCTCATATTAAATTCTAGCATTCTAACAGAATTCATCCGCTGTTTACATTATTTGACGCATCCATCTATTTTATTCTCTAACCGATCATTGATTTGGGCGTCGGAGTGCTAACGTATTTCTTGCAGGTCTCCTCTGTCGGACTTGCGTTATTCGCGGCCCAAACTATTTGAATCAATCCAATGAACTTGTGTGCTTCTGGACATATCAATACTAAAATTAACTTTTCAAGTTTATATATTTATATGATAATAAGTAAAAATTAATTATAACAAATATACTAATAACAAAATTAAATTAGTATTTAATTTAAATATATTTTAATAATTTATAAAAAAGTATATAAGCTATTTTAATTACAACTACCATATTTAAAAAATAAAAAAATAATAGTTCTTTTATTATTTTTAAATTTTGAAATATCAAAAAATAAAATTTTCAAATTCAAAATTTTAATATGTATATTTATATTACAAAATTTATATAAATCTTTTTTTTTTTAAAAAAAAAGAAAGGAAAATGTATTGTCTTCCCAAAGCTTCTGGCCACAACTGCCGCCTTCCCACTGCCTCGCTCGAGGGACGACCTCCGTTGCCCAGATCGAGTGCGACGATGAGGTTACCCGATTTACTTGCAAGGGTGCCGCCGCCTCATTATATATATATATATATATATATATTATGTATAAATATATAGATATATAATTATACATATATAAATGCGTATATGTACATAACTATATGTATATAATATAAAATATATATTTAAAATACAAGCGTTCATTTTTATCTAATAAAGATTAATGGCTATCATCATAAGGGCATAATAGTCAACTCCTTGAAAAATTTAATGTCGTTATCCCTAATTAACAGAGGGAAAAGTATGCATTATTTTAAACTCGTATAAACTAAGGCCGGAAGATGATTGGCAGTAGGATCGTACTCGTATAGTCGAAGCCTTAACGTTTACCCCAACATTCACCTAGTCTCTAATGCCATTGATCATTGATAGACAAACTACTAGAAAATTGATTAATAGGTACAAAAGAATTTGATGCTAAAATCAGCGTCGAGCTAATTAACAAGTAAAATTTTTGTTGCTAATCTCATTACTTAATATTTCTTTTAAAAGTTTGTTGCTGAATTCCTAGCAAGTTAATTTCCCTTGCTAAATTCATTGGTAACTAAATTTATTGTATTAGATAATAGAGATTCGCAACTAGAGTTTTACTTGCTAATTATCTCAATGCTAACTTTTTTTCGTTGCTATTAAATAATTTTCTTGTAGTGGGCCATTCATGGCAATGAGCATTTCTAGTTATGGGTAACTGAAAATAATTAATTAAATTAAATTTAATTAATTATGTTGATCACGCACGCCCAAGTCTAGTTGCGGGTGAACGTAAAGGGTCACACACAAATCATTGTGGAGGTGATGGAATTAATTCTGGAATAAATAAATTAATTTAATTAGATTAAATTAATTCATGAAGAAAATAAATGATTGGATTATATATTTGGAATAATCCATTGGATGGACAACCCAAGAAGTTAATTGAATGGATTAATTAAATTTTGGCTTAGCTTAATTTAAAATATGCTTGAGCTAATTAATTTTTGGATTGAATTCGTTAATTAATTAATAAATGGACTTGTTTAATCAATGGATTGGATTCATTAATTAATAGAGAAGAGCTTAAATTTGTTTGGACTTGATTAATAAATTGAATTTATTAATTGAATATATTTGAGCTTGTGTATATTTAATTGGATTACATATTCATATGAATTTTCTATTGGGTGTTTTATTTAATTGAATTTAATAATAAATTCAATAGATTATTATTGGACTGGATTTAATTTTGTTGGACAAATTAAAACAAGCCCGGTGCAAATATTAGGTGTGTAGAATTATAAGACTAGGTCTTTTAAGCACATCATAATATTATATCATAAAAGGGCTCTTTCTCTCTTCCTTTTCAACATGAGCCACGAAATTTGTCTCCCCTTTTTCATGATTTTGAGTTATCCTTGAATTAGATTCAAGTTGAGAATGATAAGAAATCGTTTACACTAATCGGTAGTGTAAAATAATTTTGGTTTCTTCCACCGGATCTAATCCTTTCTAATAAAAGGGTTAGATCCACCTTCCCACGATGTGGTGTGGACTATCTTTAGAGGGGTGCTACACTTGAACCCTCTAAGTGAACGAATTCGAAGAAGGAGAGGAATCAACGCTTGTAGTCGATCGAAAAAAACTAGGAGGGTGAGGTTCTTGTTTAGATTTCTGCCTTTTGTTTTTCTTTGTAATTCTATGGCCTTTATTATTTTATTTTACACAGAACGCCCGTGAATAGATCAAGGGTACACCTCCCCTTGGAATATTATATGATTAATCATTTACTTTTGTGATTTTTGTGCTTTCGTCGCACTTCCCGGACCGATCTGCTCCCTTTAACTACTCTTGTATTATTGAAGCCAGGGAACTCTAATCGTACTGACCAAGTCTCCAAGGCTTCCATATGATGATTCCCCGCGAGTTAGTTCCGTCAGCTGACTACCTTGTCGACTAACCTACTAAATTTGCATAGACGTCCAATATCTGTTATCGATGAAACACGACATTGATCCAATTCATGTAATATTCAATGTAAGTCTCAATAGGACTCTCGATGTCCAGTCCTGGGGTTCTTAACTTGGAACGTTTCAGACCAACCCTCAAAAGTTAGTTTCATAACCGCTATCCAATGCGTAGCCCAACTACATAGATTATCTAAATAGTCTGAGGGCATCTGTAGTGAAGTTAAAACAATCTTAACATAATTGATAAGCACAACAGGTCAGTACAAAGATAGGCCTACTATATTACAAGTTATCCAACCCATTAACATATTACGGGCTTTGTAATCTCTCTTTATTTCCTTTATCTCCATCGTGGGCTCCTTCAGGGCTCTTCTCCATGAATTTTGGTGGGTCAATCTATGACCACCTCCATGGGTCTCCATCGTCTGGGCTTGCTATTTACAATTATTATATAACAAAAATAAATTCTCTCCAACCTATTGACTCTCATTACAACTGAAAAGAAATCCAAGGGGAGTGCATAAGTAGAGAGAAAACAAGCCTTAATAATTTAGGTTAAAAACTATGAGATAACAAAAATAAGAGGCGTGCAGGCCCCAACCTAACATAAAATAAATCATCTGTAAGGTCCAAAAGGCTTTTTGATCATCAATATTAATCCAATTAACACAATATCATGAAAATACTCTAATCATGCACCAACATATGACATCCAATATCATAAATTAATAACATATCCGATCCAAAAAATTATATGTAAAATAATGCAACTTAATATGAACATAAGTTCAACTTATGCAAAATTAATTCTTATTTAAAAAAATCCATTCAAATTAATTTTAGTAATTTAGTTTTAGAAAATACTAAATCTCAACAAAAATTAACTATTCTAGAAAAATATATAGAAAAATTCAGAAAAATAAAATTTCTGGAAAAAACAAAAGGAAAAATTCGGTCAGGCCGACTGTCAACTAGGTGCGCAAGCGCCCCTGCATGCCACACAAGTGCCCAGCCAGAATCCGCACCTAGAGCAGATCTACGTGTTGTGCGCACGGCCTTGAGCATAAGGGCCCTCGCTCGGGCCAACAGGTGCGCGCCTGTGCAGGCATGCACGCGCTCTACTAGCATGGTAAAGCGCCGACTGCCAGTTACCAATCGATAGGCTGCAGCATGTTTGCTGCATTTTGCAATTTTTTTGGAACTTCCCTTTTATTTTCTACAATTTCTAAAACAATAAAGCATTAATTAAATCAAGAAATTCTAAATCTAAAAAATTTCTCATTTCAACAATTAAATGCAAAATTAAATATACAAAACCCTAAATCTAGATATGCAATTAAACACAAGAAATCATACTTTCAAAGTCGATTATAACATGTTTACACGCTGATTCACACAAAACACGTTAGTTTCTAGGTCTAAACACCGGATCGGGCTTTGGTACCACTTGAAGTAGTGGATCGACCCCGAAAAGCGCAAAAAATAAAAAATAAGCAATTAAAGCATGCATTTATCTTATCAATAGGTGTTCTATTGATATTTAACCCGGGCGTTCAGTGTATTTAAAAAAAACGCCAAGAATCACAAAGACAACCAAGAGGAACGTGAATGGAAATAGAACCTCACCTTCGTAGTATACTTCGGTTGGCTACTTGCGTTGTTTCAATTCTCCATTGTGGATCCGACACGGTTAGATCTCGATAAGGAGACTCTCTAAAACCGTGCACACTCCCACTAAAAGGACGTGATCTTCTCGTGTTAGCAGGAGCAATCACGAAAGAGTAGAGATCAAAACCACTACTACCAAATTAATGTGGTTTGATCTTCTATAATTTTTCTTTGAACTCTAAGACCAAAAGAAAAACCTAGGAGATGGAGAGATGGAGAGAAGAGAGAAAAGAGAGAGATCCGAGATTTGGAGAAGTGTAGAGATTAGTATGTGTTTTGTGTGTGGCAACGGTTAGATGTAGGTACATATGACCTAGTAATACATATACATAGAGTTCTAACCTAGTTAGACTCCAAAACGACCATCCTAACCTAGCCTCACCCATATGGCTGATTTTCACCTCAAGAACTGAGCCAACACTCTTCAAATAGCGAAAGTCCAAGGCCTTGGGCTTGTATGTTAATAAACCAGGCTTGATTAATTAAAATTAAATCACATTTATATTCTAATGGACTTTAACTAAATCAATTTAATTTACAAGACCAACTTCAAATTCCATATCTTTTAATCCGATTAAGAGATCCAAACCCATTTTCTCTCTTTCAATTTGTAAATCCAATTTATAAATTGGATCAAACCCAATAAAATTAACTCAATTAATTTTAATAGCTAGCTTAAAATTTTAATTAATTCAATTATTTAAATTTTAAGTCATCCATCCAATGAATTGGTCTAAATAAATTATCAAATTATTATTTTCTTTAAGAATTAATTTAATCCAATTAAATTAATCCAACTCTACTGGAATTAATTCCAAATTAATTCAATCCCATATAGTGGTAGTGTGCGACTCTTTAGATTCACCTTCAACTAGATTTGGACATGTGTTACCAACATAATTAATTAAATCAAATCAAATTAATTATTTTCAATTATCTCATAACCAGACATAGCTCGTAACTATAGGTGGTCATCTAGCAATAGTCCATGGACTAGAGACTAGGTGAATAACGGCGGGAATATTTAGGCTCCAAATTCATACAAGTACGATCCTACTATCAACCGTCTCCAAAACCTTAGTCCAGGGCATAGAGTTGGGCTTCGATTCTCATTCTTGACTAGGCAACTATGCTTGATCCTTGAGATGTGTCTACTCTATTAATCCGATCTAGGAAATCTATCCCTAATTGATCAATTGCTTTGGTCAAAGACTTTGAGAGTCTAAACAATCTCAAAGTGCCCAGGATATCTCATTGTCAAATACTGACAAAGGACATTTCTTTCTTGAAAACACCATCCTCGCTACATACTCCAATTGCACTGGATAAAGCTTATGACGACCATTCACGACACAACCACTAATCGCCATATCCAAGATACAGTCTTTGTATGGACGTGGTTGTAATAATTTTTCAAGTCTGATGACTAATTTTCGTACTATCTGGATCGAAAATCCAGTAATACCAACCAAGCTTTAAGAGGCTTCCATATGATGATTCCCGCAAGTTAGTTAAGTCAATCTACTATTTTGCCAATTAGCCTACTAAAACTGTACAAACGACCTACTTCTCCTGCTGACGAAACACAATTACAGTACTTAGTGCAAGTCTCTATAAGACCCTCGATGCCCTATTTCGAGGTCCTCGACTTGAAAAATTTTGACCTTTAAAGGTTGGTTTCATAACTGTCATACCTATGCGCAGCCCAACTCCACGAGTTTAATCTTTTGGTCTGTGTGCATTTTAGTGTGACATTGAAATTTCGTTCAACGTTAATGGTAAGCACAACAAAAAACATTGCCAACTTGAATTACATGTTGAGAAAATAAATGTCTAAAAATGCAATTAAAAAATGATAAACCTATACATCCAATGTATATACTTTTTTTTATTTTTTATTTGGAAACTATTTTCAAATTAATTTTAGGTGAATTTAATTTTGAAAAAATCCAACCTAACCAAAATAAAAATTAGCCAAAATCAGAAAGTTCAGCAAATGCAGAAAAATTGGAAAATGTAATTTTACGGAAAGAAAAAAAGGCACAGAACAACAAGCCGGCCACGCCCAAGAGGCAGGCGTGCATGCACAGGCACCTTGCTTGTGCGCATGTGCCCAACGCCTAGCGGCTGCCTGCATGCCCCCTCACGCAATTGCGACCTTATTGCAAAAAAGTCTCATTGTTTATGATTTTTTTTTTCGTTTTGCAAAAAAATGAGTCGATTAACATGTTAAACATGCATACAATACATAAAACATGTTAATCCTTACCCATATACACTGCACTTGGCTCTGATACCACTTGAAGAAAGTGGATCGGCCCGAAAATGCGGCAGAAGTGCGGAAAGGTGTAAATTAAAAACATTAAATTGTATACTAGGGGATGTATTCTTGATTGTTCCCAGGCTCTCGGTGCACAAACACAAAAACATAAATCACTTGATACAAGAACATCTATTTAGGCTATGGAATTAAAGAGAAAAAACAAGATTAAATAAGACTGTATCCTTGGCATTTACTCTTAACGACTACACACATTGCTCATTTCTCTCATAGATCCGTTCATGCAAGTTCCAACACAGGGATTCTCTAAATATATCCACACTACACCAAAAAAAAAAGTAAGATTTATTCTCGTGCTAGCAAGAAATGAATCCGTGAAGAAGAAATCAAAACCACTATCAATTAGCGTGTTTCGATCTTTCTTTTTATTTCTTGGTTCTAAACCTAGAAGACCATAAGGCGGAGAGTAGGAGAAGAAACTCGGCTGCTCTAGTAGGGATGAAGCACGAAATTTTGAAAAAAATACGAGAGAAAAAACGTTGTGTAAGGTTTTGGAGGAGGTGAATGTTGATGTGGAAGGAATGAATTAGTCATTCAAACCCTTAGAAGAGTCCTAGGTAACTTTCAAATCCTTTACCCTCTCCAACTCTCCATTGGGCTAAGTTTCATGACTCTCTAAGAGCCCCTCAGCTGCTCTTCCTTTCCTCATGTGCTTTGCCTAGAAAATATAAAAAACAAATTGACTTCGGCTAGTGCATTCAGACCGCTCTTATTTAATTTGTTCAACAAATTAAATTAAGCGTAAAGACTAATTTATTGGGTTTATTATTTAATTCAATTAAATAAAATACCTAATAAAAATTCATGTAAATATCTAATCGAATCAACTATACACACGAGCCCAAGAACATTTAATTAATAAAACCAATTTACCAATCAAGGCCAAATATATATTTAGTTCAACTAATTATATCTAGCCCATCTTTACCAATTAATTAATTTAGTTCATTAATCAGGTAAGCCTACTAATTAATTAATTCAACTAATTAATAGCCCAAGTCTTATTTGAATTAATCTAATTAATTTAAAAGCCTAAGTCCTAGAATTCAATTAATCTAATTAATTACATTTCTAACTATCCATCCAATTGATTATTCCTTATAAACGATCCAATCATTTATGCTCTTCAAGAATTAATTTAATCAAATTAAATTAACCATTCTTTTTCAGAATTAATTCAAAATTAATTCTATCACTTCTCAATTATTTTTGTGTGTTTCTTTAGATTCAACCTCAGCTAAAGTTGGGTTATGACCAAAACAATTAATTATAATTAGTTATTTTCAATCATCCCATAATTAGAAATTGCCCGATACCATGGGCGGCCATTTAATAATAGTCCATAGCACTAAAGAATATGTGAATGTTGGCGTGAACATTTAGGCTTCGAGTTTCATATGGATATTGAAAGAATTGGATATGGCCTTACTATCAACCGTCTACCAACTTTAGTTTAGGGCATGGAATAGGGGATCGAGTCTCATACTTGATTAGGCATCTATACTTCATATTCGTGATACGATCGACATAGGAAATTCTTTCCCACTCGACCAATCGTTATGGTTGTAGACTTAAAGAGCATGAACTATCTCAGAACACATAGGAGATCTCGTCATCATACACCAATAGGGAACAAATCTTTTCTTGGAATCCACAACCCTCAATGCATACTCCAACTGCACTGGATAAGCTTATAATGATCATATCTCACGATTGTCATTATTTCTCAAATTCTACGACTAATCTTGTACTATCGGAACTGAGATTTCTAGTCATACAGATCTAGCCCTCAAGGCTCCCATATGACGATTCTTGCGAATTAGTTCAATCAGTTGACTACCTTGCCAACCAACCTACTAAAATTACATAGACGACCTACATCTCCTGTTGATGAAACATGACATTGCAATACTTAGTGCAAAATTCTACAAGACTCTCAATGCCCTGTCTCAAGGTCCTCAACTTAGAATGTTTCAGATGGACCTTTAAAAGGTTGGTCTCATAGCTGCCAACTTATGTATGGCCCAATTCCACGGATTTAACCATATGTAGATATTTGTTATGATGTTAAAATTCCATTTAACATGAGCAGTAAACACAGCAAAACACATGTCATAGATGAATACTTACTGTATCATCTAGACAATAATATTTTTAATAAAAATTGATGAATGGAAACCAATTCAATTGACTTTTTGATCACGAATTCTAGCACAAAGAACCATCATCCTTGAACTTGGTCAAGGAAAAGTGGTAGGACCGTCATTGGGATGAATGTGGTAAAAATTGCGAGCCAATGGAGGATCAATTTTCGACCACATGCATGTTACTGAAAAGCCAAGGCAAGCTTGATTGGAGTAATTGATTCGCATGGCATGGCATGGCCAACGTTGGCTTGTATGCTATGGTCAGCACGCAATTAACCTATCAGTATGATTCATATTTTGAAAATATAAATGCACATACCACCAATCAATATACTAATAATTTAGAATCATTTCCCTTACAAAAACTACCTAGAACTCAGCCCCTCTCATCTCTCTACACATCCCCACTTCTCTCTGGTGTTCTCTTCAATAGTTCAACCAACAACAAGATGATTTTGATTTCACTAATTGATAGTGAAGATCAAAATCGATTTCTTTAACCGAGAGTACAAAATTATTTAGCAATAGTTTGTGTATTTTACTTTCTTAGTGCAGTGTGGACAAGACGTAAAGAGGGTCTACACTTGATCCTTACGTAGATGAGCAATGAGTTTGGAAGAACGCTAGTAGCCCATTCTACTAAAGAAATCAAAAGGATATAATCCGATTTTAGATTATTGCATCATATTTTGGTTTCTTGCCATAGCCACGAAAATATTTATTTTATGATTTTATTTTAATTTGCTTTCGAGTAACCAAATATAGGAAAAAATCAAGAGGGACGCCCCATTGATCGGTTTTACATTTGATTTATTTTACTAGTTCCGCTACTCTCTTTATTTTCCTAGCCATACCCGTTCCTTTTAGGTGACATGTTCAATGTGATGTTCTATGCTGATATTGTTACACATTCGGGCAGTGCGGGGATATCACATTCTACCGGTACCCTGTTACTATTATATAACATTGATTGAGATGATAAGAGCCGAAAAAATCCAGCTATGCTAAGCAAGGCTTTAACAAAACGAATCATAATTATGTGTGCATTATGTAGTGGTTGATGCATGATTCTGGTATTAATTTTCGCATGATTGTTGGTATTGGTTACTTGGTGATTTTGTTGAAATTGCATATTGATTAATTGGTGCCATTGCATGAAATTATTATTTCATGTATGTGCTTATATGTACGTATGTATAGGCTAATTAGTTATGCTAACTTATTCAGTGCAATGTACTTTTTCAGGAAATAAATTCCGGTGACTTATCTAACTTGATCGTAAACCAGTTGTCAGCCTTATTAGGTGAGTCGAGAGTGTCATCTTGAATCGAGAGTCTATTCACATAACAACATCAGACTTCCACTACATTTAAATGTAGTATTAACAAAAATTATATTTTTCTCATTTTCTTGTGGTCGTAAACACAACAGTGGAGTATTAAATACCACAATTTTAACGAAGTATACAATTGCCTTACATCTATGTAACATATTGGCAAAAAATAAATTGATTATTCGAGATAAATGTGAATTTTCTTACAAGACGGAATGTATTATGGGGAGGTTGCTACACCCTTCAATTAAATGGTCAATGGGTTTTTGATTTTGATATAAGCAAAATAAAATTTTCAATTTAAATGTATATATGATACAAGACCATACTTAAATGAAGGCGAACTTAAGAGATCACACACGAATTCTCGATGGAATTGAAAAAAATCAATTCATGAATTAACTTTGGAGAAGAAAATTACTTTAAATGTTAAATTAATTCATACACCAATTTATGGAATTGGTCCATAGAAATTAAATTTCATAACACAGTTGTGAAATTTTGGCCTCTCTTCCCGATGAATTAGTTCCCTACAAAAGAATTTTTCATAGAACCCTTCCTCTCAAACCCTCAACAAAGGAGGATCCTTCTCAATTAGACTTGCACAAGTAAAAACTTGTGTTCCAGTATACCCGAATTACTTTATTACTTTAATCTTTGACGTTTTTCTTATTTATTCAAATACTTTAAAATCTTATTTTAAAAATAAGACTCAATTTTTTTAAATTCTTAAAACATCCTTTAAGATGTTAGCTGAACGACCTTCACTTGAAGTATAAACATAATGTTGCAAGCATGTCCATATCCTATATAATTTGCGATGAAAACACGTAAAAAGACATTTAGTAAAAGAAACTACCGCGTTGCAGAATATTGACATGGCCGCCATGCAAACCAGTCCCCTTTCATTATTGACAAATCAACTGCTGCGAGGAACTAAACCGAAAAGCCAAATCGATATTCTACCAGGCTGAGGTTTTTACCAAACGAATGCACACTACCTCTTGTTCAAAAATTCACATCCGCCCTAGTTTTTCAACTAGACGATTCTCAATTTCCACTCTCTTCTTCATCAATACAGCATACTTGGACACGAGTTCTTTGTCTCCAGCAGCCACTGCGAGCTCACAGTTGAGAGATGTCTTATCCAACTTGTCCATGTACATGCATGAAATTGGAACAAATTCACCCTTTTTGTTGCACAACCAACCGTGAGCAGCCCTTAATGCAGCTCCCATGGAAGCCGAGTCTGTGAATGAAGTTTCATAATGGAAAATCAATCAGCAAGATACAAGAAACTTAGTTGAAAGAGTAAGTAGACGGATGAAAGACAGATTCAAAAATATATGCCAAAGAGAACCCGGAGAGGTATAAAAATTGTTGAAAATGGATGATAATATATTGTTTTCAGAGGGGATAAAAGTTATTTTAGATATCAAATTATGTCAGATATCGAATTATGTCTGGATAGTGGGTATTATGTATTTTTGTATATAGATAAATTAAGAATAGGGAGTATGATAGGAATGTTTCAATTTTGGTACATTTATAGTAGAAATTCTGAATTGGTTTTAAAACCAGTCAAAACCCCTAATACACTACATTTGGAATCATTTTTGGCACAATACTCACAAAAATAAAACCAGTGCATAGCTGATAAAAGAAATTAGTACTCGCCTGAACTTTGGATTTTATAGACATTGCACCCGAAAATTGAAGCTATTGAGCTGAGGATGCTGTTGTTTGCTGATGCTCCACCGGTAGCAATAATCCGCTTTGGAGGTGAAGGCATCCCGAATCTCTCAGCATGTGCTCGCATAGAGAGAAATTGCCCTTCCACTAATGCTCGGACCTTTCAGTGTATTCGTGTGAGCATGTATGTCAGTAAATATACTTTGACTGGTCTAGTTGAGTCCACTAACCTCAGAAGCAGCATCAAATTCCGCAACTTCACATTCTTTTACTCCGTCTAATGTGTCTCCTTTGAAATTCTCAAGAACGTAACGGTGGAATCCAACTGCAATCAAAAACAATTTACAAGTCAAGCACATTTGTTCTGCCGAGAACTGTCAAGTAATTCTAATACAATTATATTGCGTTGTCAAACTGCTGATGTTTGTTCACATAATTTTCTAGTGTAGTCACCTGGGAGGGGAGGAATAATTTCATGGTCTTTGTAATAGAAGCCCAACTTTCCACCTGTAACAGAAAGCATTTCCAACCAAACATTGACATATTTCATATAGTTAAAAAGAACTGAATTTATGCACTGACCATTTAGAGGTTGTGTCTGCTGTAAAAGTGAATTAAAAACATCCCACGATTTGTCTGCACACTGGTTACGTATATCTACAACGTTCAGAGTCAAGAGACATAGTGAAAGTCTTATGTTAAATTATACAGAGTGTTATCTTCGAGGGCTTGCTCGTACCTTCACGAGTCAGAGAGCCATTCTTATAGCACAGCATGACCATGTAGCCTTTCATATCCACTGGATTAGGAAAAACATGACCTTCTAAGCATGGCTTGGGTTCTGTTGTGATCCCAAATACCTATGAAGAAAAGTAGGGTTCATCAAATTCAACTGAAATGCTTAGCAGAATTCACATTAGGCAAAATGCCAAACTCCTTGCGTTATGTCTCTTTGTCCATCAAACTACTCTTATTTCTGATAAAGACTTTTATTGATTGCATGGAGAAAGAACGATTAGTTCAGACCATGATTCATAATGTACATGGTAATTTCAGAAGTCAAAAGGAGTAAGAGGTCTCTGAATAAGATTGGGGCTCATTAGCTTTTCCTCTTATACCTAAGGCTTAATTACAGTTTGCCCCCCTTTCGAAATGCTAAATTACCAACTCCCTCCTCAAACTTCTGAAATAAATCTCCACCACCTCATTGCAACAATTTCAAACACCCTTTCAAAGTAGCACTTTAAGCGGAATTACAAACAATTTGAAAACACATAGAGAACATGAGTGAAAACGGCAGGGAAATCTTAATGCTAGATGCATATGAAGAATTTTTTGTCTAGCATTTCTGCACCTGAACCAACCACAAATTCAAAATCACAAGCAGATAAGGTGAGAAAGATAAGCAAGCTACTACTTACAGTGTCACTAGTTCCAAGACTGATTGCCAGATCTCCAGGAGTGTTCAGAGTTAAACCTACAGAGCATAAACACAACTGATTCAGTATCTACTGTGGTTGTGCATAGTTTTATTATGACTACAACTGTTAGATAATAATATCATCACGATGAGGAAAGAAAGAGTAACTCCAGAGTGCATCTCCTGAAAGTTGATAATTTGGATGCAAACCAAGTAGTAACATGATATAGGAACTCTGAATTGTGAGAACTCATTGAATGAGGGCTGAAACATAATCACAAAAACAAATTTACACAGCAAGCACAAAAAGAAATTGAATTGATTGCATCCAGAGCAGGGCGCAAGGCTACAAGCAAGAAGCAACATAATCATGAATAACTTGGTTACATTCCAGAGCCATCAACCATTACCCTATAGGATGAAAGTAATTTGTACACCTCTAAGAACAACTAACCGTCTGTACCATGGCATAAGGCAATAACAGAATCGTACATAGTCATACAACATGATTGTTCTGCAGCTTCCTGCATTGGGATTGGCTAAAAAATGCTTGTCAATGTTCTCTTTTCTATGTATTATTTAGCTTTGTAACTCTGTGCTAAACTGATGCTTAGTAGAAATGAATAAGGAGAATACAAGTAAACCAATAACAGATGCCTCATAAGCAGATATCAGAACTATACAATCCAGAGGCAACAATAAACAGAAGCAGATGAAAGAAGCACCATTATGAGTGCCTTATGATAAGAGAAACAGTAGAAAAATACAAATGAGAGTTACCTGCGAGGCTGTTAGGATTATCACCAGACCACTGAATGACTAAACAGTTTCTGTCAAAGTGATACCTGAAAGCATTTTAAAAGGAAATCAATGAAGCTTGACCTTTCAAGTGGGTGTCCCTCGTACAGAATAGAACAAAAGTGGAGCAAAAACACGAGAATCTAGAATACAAGTGAATTACCTTATCGGTATATCTAAGGGCGTTGTCATTATTCTTCACCTTCAGCATTGATTAGAGTTCTCAATGCTGAATCTTATGTTAGGTGTTTAAAATGCTAAGCAGAATCAGTCACTTTCCCATGCTTTCAACAAAGGTAAATTTAAGCTACTACTGTATTTTCAAACTAAGTAACTTCCTGCATTAGCTACAGTATAATGTTTATTTAAGTTACAAAGGACTGATGCAAACATGCATTGTAATTGGAATTCATACAAGATACAAGATAAGTGGCACACAAGCAGTGCAATTGCATAAATACAGGAAAACTAGAAAGGAGCTACTGACCTCTCCACAAAATAGGGAGCTATTGGACCAGCTACAGCATATGCAGGTGCTAATTTCCCAAGTTTCTCCTCCAAGCCTGTTGCTGTCGCCTAAAAGCAACAAAAAATTCAACATTGATATTATAATTCCAATAAATCTCATAAAACTTCAAAACCGTAGCAACTCCCAGAAAGGATCTTTTATATTGTGAAACAGGAAACACAATAAAATTAAATATACAGTATACGAAACTGATATAATGCTTTAGTCAAGAAGCAAATGGAAATTGCACATCAAGATCACACAAACCTCCAAAACTGTTTTTGACCAGGTTCTCAATTTAATGTCCATCAAATTCATCCCTGCTCCATCAGTGTGATCGATACCTGCATAGCTCCCAATAAGTAGAGAAGCCATGAAGGAGCTGACCAAGGAGATTCTTTCTGTGTTAGAGTAAGCTTCAGGTTGCGTCTCAAATATCCTCCGAATTTGTGGGCCTGTAAATCTTTCATATGCACGCGAACCTGTAAGCTTTGATAACTCCATAGCACCACCTACGGCTTTCTCGATTGCCTTACATTGTTCTGTAGTGCTGCTGTCCATCCATATGGGCGACTCCGTCACGGAAAAGGCATCACCAAGCTGATCAGCCAATGGTTTCTTCGGGTCCAACGAGGACAGTATCCTGGAACTCCCATTCTTCCAATACACACTGCCATGTTGCTGCCCACTACCGGAAACAGCAGCAATTTTCCCAAACTCCAGTTTTGATTTCTCGAGCCTCTGAAAAATGAGGTCTAATGCTTCCACCCACATTATAGTGGGGGAAACAATTCTCCCATTTACAGAAGCGTCCCGATAAACACCATCTTTAGTCTTGTAATGGGATAATTCAGAATCAAAGTTAACAATCTCCTTAGCTACAATGTTCAGGTTTGCATCTAACACAGTCGCCTTCAACGACCTACAAAGTACATGATCATAATCTTTTTCTTTTAGAACTCAAATAAAGCTCCAATCTCGGAACCTAATAAACAATCAACTGTAAGAAATTATCAAAACAGAAAACAAACAAACAAAAAAACTACTGTAAGAATACATTAAAAGGAGCCCAACTATCATCAGTTAATCAGCATATAAAAATTTTAAATGGCAGATGAGATCATCAATCATGTTTGATAAAAATAAAAGATCCCAGAGAGCTAAACAAGTCAGAAACAGAAAATTGAGACATCGAATTTTTAATTATCTTCATTAGAGGAGAGACTCACTGGGTGGAGCTGTCAAATCCCAGAAAATAAGAGCCTTGTGGGAGAGAGTAATTCTCCATTGGTAAAAAATACAAGAACCGCCGCAAAAAGGAAGAATTCAATCGCAAAAGGTCAGAGTATCAAAGATTTTCGCTTCGTGGGCCGTGCTGAAAATCTGAGTTTATGTGAGAGACCATAGATAAAAGCAACTGAGGACGGTCAAAGTTCATAGAGTTGGATAGAAATCAATTTGCCAAAGATAGGATAAACAGAATCACTTAACGAGAATATCGGGTTAAAGTTATACCTGAGACTGTAATTTGAGAGAAAATCGACTTAAGGTTTTGTAATCATTATACGGAATAATCATTATATTAGTATAGAGAATCATCGAGTCATCAAAGCACTCGAAGAGAGAGAACGTGCATAATTATAATTTTTGTTAGATTTATTTAATTAAATAAAATAAAATAAAAGATAAAATAAAACATTGATGAAAACTAATAAAATAATTTAACTTTAAATACGCACAAAATGATTGGATAGAAAATTATTTTTAATGAGATAGTAAAAAATAAATGGATTGATGATATTTTGATTTACACATTTTGTCAAGCATCCACGTGCCCGAGTTAATAGGATTGAAAAGTTACGAGACTGAACGGGAAGTGGTATATGGGTAAAAAGATAATAGGAATAATTATATTTACATCCTTTGATCTATGGTTTATTTATGCAAATCATCTCTATCTTTTTTATAATTTCACATATACCCATTAAAATATCGTTATCACTTATACAAATCATTCCTTTTTTTTAAAAAAAATTACATACACATCCCCTAAAAATATTAGCATAATTACACAAATTACCCTTATTTTTTGGTTATCAGGAATAGTTTCTATAATTTTGCAAAAGATAAAAATAGTTTGTATAAATAGACCATAGATTAAGAGGTGCATATGTAACAATCCCAAGATAATATGAGCGTTGATTTCTTAGCATTTGCACTTTGGTTTTAGTGCAACCGTTGCATTGGTGAGCATTCCCTGGGGATTCAGCGGAAATGAATGTGCAACTTAATGGGTCTTTCTTGTGGGAAGAGGTACGTTGTGCTCCTTCGGATATGCTTCCTTCGAAGTCACTGGGTCTGGATGGATTTCCCCTAATTTTTTACAAAAATTACTAGAAGATTGTTGGTAAGGATGTAATAGATTGTTTAACTTTACAAATGATGGGGGGAAAATGAAATTTGAGATCTAAGCACGTCAAATTCTTGTACAAGTTAAAAATTAATTATTTTTTTTCAATTCCTTTCTCTTCCAAAAGTTCTTTTTACAATGAAATTAAGGGAAATTTATACAATGCTAGTAATAAATGCGAAGGGGTATAAAATCAATGTTACCCTCTTACGTACCACTAATTTGTGGGTACAATTTATTTGTAAGGACTAATCTAAAAATACAAAATAATTCAAATCGTACGATCTTGATCTCTTGTCTTCTTTCGTGGAAAGTATTTGACCTTCCTATTGAATAGCTCATTGCTTGATTTTCTTATCTCCATCAGCGGACCCCCATTTCCTAACTATTTTACCTTAAATTTGTATATCACGTTGAGTGCAGGATTGGCCCCTTCCTTCCCTTGCTAGACCTTTGTTTTTTAGCTTTAGGGGAGACTCAATCAATGACTTGTCGTCATCTGAACTGCTTCCATCTTTTTTGACTGAAAATTTTGTGACAATCATTGTTCATGCTCGTCTACAAAATATAAAAATTAACAATGAAATATAAATGACTTTAAATGAAAATATGGAACCAAGTAAATCTCCAATTTGGTTGAGTAGTTGAAAATAACAAGATTTGAGGTCCACAAACAATCAAGAAAAGGTTTGTATGTGCATACTTTGGTATTTAACCACTCAATATTATATAGGGATAATTATATTTACACTCTTTGACCTATGGTCTATTTTCACAAACCACTCTTATCTTTTGCATAATTACAGAAACTATTCCTGACAGTCAAAAAATAGGAGTAGGTAGTGTAATGATGCTAACATTGTTAGGGGGTATGTGCGTAATTTTTCAAAAAGTAAGGAGTGGTTTGTGTAAGTGATAATGATATTTTGGTAGGTGTATGTGTAATTATCTAAAAGATAGTAGTGATTTTTGTAAATAGGCCATAGATTAAGGGGCGTAAATATAATTATCCCTATTATAGTGATTCAATTGAGTTTTTTTTTTATATATATGTATGTATTTGGTGTAGGCTTGTAAGGAATGCAAATCATATTCTTGGTCGAGGCATGCTTCCTTGACCATGCCTCGACCAAGAATATGTCGAGGCAGCGTGCCTCGACTAGATCCAGATCGAGGCAAGCGTCCTTAGCTCGATTTTGATTAGGGCTTCTTGCCCCGGTCTCCTCTCCATTGTGATGGATTGTCGCTAAATGCGTAAATGTCTTCTGACTACCTCGCAAAAAAATTTCTTTAATTCTTCTCAACCCCATAGTAGCAATTCTCAATGCTGGATGAACAGGTTTATTAGAGATTTGCTCGAGTGTACATCTGATTTGCTATAATTTTTCATCAAGTTTTGGAGAAGTCCGGAACATTTCGATTCCCCTTGATGATGCAGCCCCCAGTTTAGACCTCGTTGTCGTGTCATGAACGTTGAGAATAGCAATAGAAGTTTGAGTCTTGAGGAGTTCAATATTCTCAATGGCAAGATAAATCCCTCTTCCATTAGAAATGATTGCTCGTACCAATCTATGTGTTAGCCAACTCATTCCTAATTCTCACACATTTTGAGGGTTTTCTTCTTTTGGAGCTTTTGGGATCTCGACATAACTCTTTCTCGCGATGTTTTCTATACTTTGGTTGTCCTTAGGAAGGTTGTCAATCGTATTTTTACTTTTTCTTCGTAGCGATTGTAAATATTTGGAGCTATGGGCTTCTTGAATAAGTCTTTTGAAGACGAGGTTTTGCTTCTTGTAGCGGATTCTATTTGAGGGTTAGCGACCACTCAGGGGGAGTCCCCGCGACCCCCACATGACTTTTATTGAAGCGGGTTTGTTTGATCAACTTTTCGTTGTCGCGTTCTTATTTTCTGCTAGTATTATGATATTATTTCGCCTTATTTTGGCTTTCTTTGGTCTTATCATCATCTTTTTCACTTCATGTTTTTTCCTTTGTCCTTTTTAAAGAAAAAAAGTCATTCTTCAAATTATTCGATGCTACAAGGTAGATCGCGAGAGGGGAATGCTCATCGCAAGAGATGAAACATAAGGCTCATGTTGGTAAAGCTCAAATAGACAATTTCGATATATCAATTTTCAAACTTGACAATACTTTAGACTTTATTTAATTTATTTTTGCTTCCTTTGCTATGTTGGGCATTGAACCCCTTTGGTTATTTATTTTATTTTGATATATCAACATTTGACTTATTTTGTAGTTTAATTTTTATTATTCATGGGATGTCTCTTACTGTTCTGTCATGGAGTATCTTACTTGCATAATTGTCTCCCGTTTGGGAACTCCTTAATGGTAGTCACACTTTATCTAGCTTCGGGCATTCTATTATGCACCTTAGGGAAGCCCGATCATCACTAACTTTGGGGTGTTCTATTATGCGGCCTCAAGGAAGTTTGATTATTATTAGTTTTGGGGTGTTTTATTATGTGCATTAGGAAGCTTAATTGGCATAACTTAAGTGCAAGAGTTTATTTCCCATGCCTCAATCGGGGTAAATGTTTGTCTCTTGGGGACCAACAATGTACGTCCTTAGGGACGGCAAATTTTCATAACAATCAATAAATTGATAGTAAACTTGAAAACAGTTTATGCAAGAGAGGATAAGTTTTCCCTCACTTTATTAATCAATATTTTCTTCCTTTATAGGTCAACATCACTGTATTTTAGTCCTTTAAATTATCATGTTTGAAGCGTTTCCAATTAAAGTAGATCATAAGTTTCACTTCCTTCTATCTCTACCACATTTGCCTTCTATCTGGCCTCCATGTGTTCCACTTTAGCTTTTCTTTTCTTTACTTCTTTCTATCGTTTCTTCCTCTCCTCTCCATGGGAAGATTCTTCTTGTTGAGTTCCATCAAATGCCATCGACATGACTTTTAATGGTTGGGTCGCTTAACATTGCTTTATAGTTTTCCATTAGAAATAGTTGTTGGTATTCTTAATGTGCTAGCGTAGCATTCTCTGGCTTGTTTCTTATTGCCAACATCCTGCTTAGCATTGGAAATTTTATCTTCATGTGATAGGTGGATCTTATGGCTTAAGATAGGTTCAAACTGGGTCTGCCCATGATTCATTTTACGCTAAGGGGGAGTTGACCACCAAAACCTTCGGAAGTTTTAGTGCTCGCTTTGGATAAAATCCGAGTGATACTGGCAACATAACTTCTCCTAAAGGTTCAACTACATCTCCATTGAAACCAGTGACTGGAGTGTTTACTGGCGTCAATTGTGCATTGTCTATACCTTTTTGGGAGAAGACCTTATAAAAGATGATGTCGGCTGAAATTCCACTATTTATTAGGATCTTTTTAACCTAAATATTTGATATGGTGGTTGTCACTATTATTGCGTCTTTTTTGGAAAGAATGCTTTCCCCCAAGTCCTGATGACTGAAAACAATCTCAATCCTAGAATTCTTATGTTAGGTCATCGTGAATTTATTAAACACAACATAGTTGGTTGCCTTACTTGCTTCTCTTAAAGCGACTTTTCTTGCTTGCACCGAGGCTCCTCCAGCAGGTTCTCCTAAGATGACTCAAATAATCGCTGCAATAGGAAAGTTATCTTTCGTTGTTCGTTCTCCTCCTAATCTTTCTCCCATCTTGATGCAAGACACAATGCGTACTTTTTCGATAGCATGATCCCGAGTCTTTATCTTTCTTTGGTCCATAAATTCTTTTAGGTTCCCTCTCTAGATAAGCTTTTTAATTTTATTTTTCAAATGGTGACATTCCTATGTGCTATGGTCTCGATCTCTGTGGAAATGACAATACTTGTTAGATTTCATCCTCTCGGGGTTGTCTTCCAATGGGAAGAGCCATTGCACCAAACCTTGTTGACTTGCCATAGAGAGGGTTTTCGTGCTTGGGGAATTTAATGGGGTATATTGAATTAAATTACTTGCATGTGTTTGCATTCTCGTCCACTTCCTTGTGCCTTAGGGGGTATCATCCCTTCTTCTTTCCCAACTTCCGTTTTAATGGAGTCATCGACCTTGAGCTTACAAATTCTTCAATCCTTATATGTTTCTCGACTCTCAACAATAACTCTTCCTAGGTTGTTGGGGTTTTCCAGCGATTCATTCTTTGAACTTTTCTCTTTTTAGATTTTGTTGCATAATGCTTGCTAAAAGTTTTGGGTTTACATGAGGAACCTCGAGCACAGCTTTCGAGAATCATTGAACAATATTCTCTAAGGCTCTCATTTTCTCATTGGACTATAGTGAAGGGGTACGATGCGGTTTTGGGGTACTGGTTGTTGATCAAAAAATAGTGCAGAAAGTGCTGCAAAAATTGCTCGAGATAGGTTGTAGTAGGTCGCATAACTGATAACTAACAAATCGACCTTAACCAGTGGTCTTCGGAATCACCTACCCTATTGTATTCATTTGAGCTTGGGATTTTAATTCCTAGTTGGATAGTTTCTTGCAATATGTGATGAAAGAATAGATTACGCCTACGGAGTGAGACTGGTAATAGGTGAATTGGGAGCCCCCTACTCTCATGGGGCTAGGGAATCTGAGTGGAGGGCGGCATTTGGCTTCCCATTTCTCTTTGAGTTTCTTCCCTTCTTAGCGGCATCCCTCCTGAAAGAGGCAAAGAAAAGTAGTTATCTCCATGTATGCCTTCTTCTGGAGGTGGTAGGGGCAGTAACACTCATCATATACATCTCCTCGAGGAAGTGGTGGAGGAAAATTGTTATCCTCAGGCTGTGTGGCTCTACTGTTCACCTTTTCTTCGTAGTTTGTTCCTTCTTGGGCATCCTAGGGCCTCTGCTTCTGATCCTCGGGATCCAAGGGAGCATTTTGGCTTCTGCCAGGATCGCAAAGGGGGGTTGGTGGCAATGCATGTTTTATGACATAATGAGCCACAACCCTATTAGCAGCTTAAGTGGAAGCGTCTTCAACCAATTGGCGAAACACCTAGGGAGTTATCTAGATCAGTGATTGTGGAGGTGGAACACCCAAACTTCCATGATTCTGCTTGTCTCAGACGTTCATTTATTCGTCCTGAAAGTCGTGAGCAGGTGGGTTCTCTACGATGTTGCCCATATAATGGTTCTCTCCTCTTTCTTCGAAGTTTTCATGTCCAGCATTCCCATTTCTAGCTCGCGATCGAGTACTCATCTTCAATGCTTAGATCCTTCTCTCTACAGAATGTGCCAAAATTTGATGGGAGAAAATTTGAAGCTTGAGATCTAAACACGTCAAACTCTTGCACAATCTAAAAATTAATCATTTTCTCTTCAATTTCCTCCTTTTCCAAAAGTCCTTTTTAAAATAAAATTATGGGATATTTATACTATGCTAGTAATAAATACAAGGGGGTGTAAAATCAATTTTACTCCCTTACCTACCATTGATTAGTGGATATAATTTATTTGCAAAGGTTAATCTAGTAAATGCAAAATATTCAAATCATACAGTCGTCATCTCTTGTCTCTTTTTATGGAAAGGATTTGACCTTCCTTTTTTGAGTAGCCCTTTAATTCATTTTCTTATCTCCATATATTTTTTAAATTCAAAAGGTGAAAATGGCCTCAGTATGTTCCCAATTTAGACCAGTAAGCCTCTGTAATGTTGTGTATAAACTTGTTTCTAAAATGATTACAAATAGATTAATTTGTGTATGGATTCCATTATATCTCCGTCTCAATCTACTTTTGTTGAGGGTCTACTTATAACGGATAATGCTTTGTATGTTTATGAATGCCGTCATTTTCTTAAAAGAACAGAAGAGGGAGATCGGGTTTTGTTGCTTTGAAACTAGATATGGATAAGGTGTATCTATGACCTTATTGAGTGGGATTTTGTTGTATGCACATTTAGGAAGTTGGATTTCAGTAAAGTGTTTATCTCACTTATTATGATATGTCTTACTTTTGTTAGTTTCTCTTTCATATTAGATGGAGAATAGTTTAGGTTTATCATTCAGAAGAGTGGAATAAGCTAGAGAGACCCTTTATCCCCTTATTGGTTTATTGTCTGTTTAAAGGTTCTTAGTTCAATTATTACTGAAATTTAAAGCAGAGGAGTACTGCATGGTATTGTTGTTGCTTGAGGTGCCCCATGTATCTCATTTATTGATGACTCTTATTTTTTGGAAGGCAACACTGGAGGCAATGAAGGGTATCAAAACTATTCTTTTAGTTTATCAACGTGCATCAAGACAAATACATTGAAGTGGTTTTTAATCCTTTGGTATCATTGAAGGCCCGGAGTGGGGATTGCAAGGATGTTGAACATTTAAATGGTGACAAAGTTAGAAAAATTGATTTTCCATCCATTATGGGGAGCTCAAAGGGTCAAGTATTTCAAGGTATATAGGGTAAATTGGTAACAGATCGTTGGTTGGAAAGAGAAGTGTTTATCAAAAGTAGGTAATGAGGTTTAAATTAAATCAATTCTTCAATCACTTCCCATTTGTGTGATGTTGTACTTTAGATTACTTGATCTTCTGTTACGTGAGATTCAGTCACTGATCTCTGATTTATGGTGGAGAAGGGAATGTAAGTTACATTAAGTGGCATGGCAGTGTTTATATCAGGGCGAAAAAGCTAGTGGGCTCGAATTTAGAGGCCTGCATTGCTTTAACTTAGCGTTATTAGGAAAGCAAGCTCGGCGTATTTTGACAGTGCTGAAAAATTTCCTTGCAAGAGTGCTTAAAGCTAGGTACTTCCCATGGATTGAATTTATGGATGCAAAAATTGATTTTAATTTGGTACGGGTTATGTGGGGTGGGATTCAACAACCTTTAGTGTTAAGAGTAGATGCGTTCAATGGTAAGGTGCGATGAGAAGAATATCCGTGTTTGGTTGGATAGCTAGGTTTTTCAACCCTTGTTTTTCAAGCCAGTTTTGATATAACGAAATATGTCAAAGGATGCTAAAGTCTATAATTTTTTGCTTTTGGAGGGGGGAGGTTGGAATCTAGTACTTCTTCAATAAGATTTATGTGAAGAGGATGTTGATTGTATCAATTCTATTACGATAGGAAAGTTAGAAAATGCTAACCATATAGTCTGGCATTACTCAAGTGGGGCTCCTTTAGTGTTCATAGTGTTTATCCATTGATTAGAAGGGAGCTGGATGGTGGGGGAGAGTTGTCTTTAGAGTCCTTAGATTGGATAAAAAATGTGGGGTGGTCATTTTTTTTGAGAGAGAATGAAGATGAAGAGCATGTATTTTTTTTTGTGCTCTTTTGCTCGATAGTATTGGGCTTTTACAGATATTCCTTAGAGGATTGGTATGCTTTTGATTTTTGTGATGCGAGTGGTGTAGATGGTTAGCTCAAGAGCTAGAAAAAGATCAATTTTAGTCAAAGGGGACCTCGAATTATATGAGTTACGAGATCCTCAAGGCGGCACATCTATCACTGTCGAGGGTGAGAATCCACATTCTTACCCAGCGATCGATGGGGAAAATGAAAGCAACCCTAGATTGAGTGGGAGTTGTTCATTAGCATAACATAACTCTCAAAATTCACAAATACAAAGAGGCAAACCTGGAGGAATACCCCATCGTCGATACGAGATCGAAGGCGAATCATTTAATGTGCGCTTCTGTGGATGTTGATGTACTAATACTTACAAAGAAACTGCAACTTCACCAAATGCAAATGAATTGATAACTGCAATGAAAGAGGAGATGAGCTCCATGACTAAGAACAATGTTTGGGAGCTGGTTGATCTTCGGGCTAGGCGTAAGACCATTAGGAACAAGTGGATTCTAAAGGTCAAACGTAAAACAGATGGATATATCGAGAAATTTAAAGCTCCGCTAGTAGCGAAATGTTATACCCAAAAAGAGGGTTAAGATTATGAAGAGATATTCTTCCAGTGGTGAGGTTTCCCTCTGTTCGCTTAACTTTAGCCATTGTCACCCACCTAGATCTAGAATTCTTTCAGGTGAATGTAAAGACAACATTTCTCAATGGAGAACTGGATGAAGAAATCTATATGGATCAATCTGAAGGTTTTTAGGAGATGGGACAAAAGCACAAAGTGTTCCGCTTGAAACATTTCATTTATGGCCTAAAATAATCGTCCAGGCAGTCGTACTATCAATTTTATCGAGCTATCACCTCGGTAGGCTTCACAACGGTTGAGGAGGATCATTATGTGTATATCAAGAGAAGTGGGAAGAATTTTTTATTCATTCACTATACATGGACGACATCCTATTGATAGGAAATAACATGGAGATGATAGTCGTCACTCAGAAGCAGTCGTCCTCAACATTTGAGATGAAAGACATGGGAGAAGCTGGTACATACTTGGTGTACAGATACACCAAGATCGCTCTAAGAAACTTTTGAGCTTGTCTCAAGAGACATATATCAAAAGGATTATAGAGTGATTTTGTATGCACAATACCAACCTGTTGACACACGCATGGACAAAAGTTATGTTCTTAAAAGAGAATTGTGCCATGAGATAGAAGAAGAAAAGAAACGCATGGCTAAGATTCCATATGCTAGTGCTATAGGAATTTTGATGTATGCTATGATGTGTACTCGACCAGACTTGTGTTTTACAGTTGGAATGGTGAGTAGGTATCAAAGTAATCCTGGACCTAACTATTGTCTAGCAGTTAAGAGGATCCTTAGATATTTGAAAGGAACAAGTGATTTGGCTATGTACTACTATGGGGAAGTTAAAAGATGGTTGGATACAGTGATGACGATGGATCCGCGGACAAAGATGAACGCAAATCCATATCAGGAAATGCATTCTTATTAGGAGGCATTGCTATCACTTGGTGCAGCAAGAAGCAGTCTTGCATCTCTTTTTCTACCATAGAAGTAGAATATGTTGTTTGTACATCAGAAGTCCAAGGAGCTATCTGAGGAGATTTCTTATGAGTCTGCGCATTTCGACGCATATTGATGATGTTGTTGTCATCTATTGTGATAACACAACCACGATAGAATATGTGAAGGACCCCAACTACCACGAGAAGACCAAGTATATAAATACCAAATATCACTTCATTAGCGATAGTATTCCACAAGGAGAAGTGGTTCTCAGGCATATTCCTACTAATGATATGATTGTTGATCCTTTTACTAAGTCTTTTGCATAGAGACGCATATCAGAGTTATGTGAGTAGTATGGGACTACATAGGATTTAAACATTGAGCTTGTAAGAATATTTTTTATCAATAAATAATATGCAATTCTTAATTTTGTTAGCGTACTATGTCCATTTCAAATGTATGAAATGTCACTAGGCCCTAATTGGCCCTCTTACACGAGAATCGTCCTGGTGCTATGATAGCGAGCAGGATGAAACTTAAAATATTATTTTGCACTAAGTCATGTTATTGATCACCTCTGCACTTGAGAAGTGGGGAATGATGATAGATAACGAATAGTCACCTTAGCTAAAGGAGTTAAGATTAGATCATATATTTGATCGACTATGAAGTATGTCCAACTTCGTAAGATGTCTATTTGAAGATGTATATGCGAACTATTAGAAGGCATTAAAAATAATTGTCTGGGGGTACGTAAGTCAGGCGCTTGGATAGCGATTGGACTTAGGTTCATATGATGTTAAAGTAGTGACATGCCTAAGTTGAATGAGAGTTCCATCATAACATGTGTTCATACTACATGAGCTTTAAGACAACTGAGCATGAGGAGTGACTAGATGGGTCTCTTCTATTGCACTATATGGCCCATATAATTTCTTGTACCCTTTGGGACTCTGAACCATGTCATGAGGAGTAAGCTTGATGATTCTACTTTAGCATATCATCCAATGGCTACGAGTGATACTGTTTGTCGGAGAATGTATAGGAAAGTTGTCAATGCCAAACTAATTGATATGAGAGGTCAAGGAAGAACTAAGTTGGTGAAGCACTTATGTGTTCTATTGTTCATAGCCCAGGCGACTAAGTTCAAAAATGTATGACTGGCCATGAACGTAGAAGCATATTTGAGAGGGTTAAACAAGCTCTATTTATTCATCGAGGAATCTAGAGATGTTTGATCAAGTGCAACCACAAGGTTTGGCGGTGCATAGTGAATTTTTCAAGTTGAAGAGTTATGTCAGTTTAGTGATGACTTAATATATCTCTCCTAACATTTCTTTTGTCGCTTGGTCACACGCGTTATTTCCTGTATGATAAAGGGAATAGGAGATGAAAAATTTTGGTTTGGAGAGACCATGTAAAATCTGTATGAGTGGAAATATTAGATATACATCCATGTTTGATTGAGTTTTGTAATATCCCAAAGTTTTGGGTGGGAAGATTCCTCTTGGATGAACCTCATCTGATACAGCGTTTGTAGTCTCCCAATTTTATGTGGGATCAGGACTTCTCTTGTACACGCTTATAAATTGATGCTCCTACGAATAAAAGATAACATAATTCATACAACTTATGTTCTCATAGAAACTCTCCCAAAATACTATCTCTCTCTCTCTCTCTTGGACAATCACCAAAGTCTCCACAGCAATCCACGAGAAGAAGAGAGTATTGGTTAAAGAGGTGTGCAAAAGATGTGTGCTTGTAGATCCAAGAGATTGCTTGGAAGCTCGTAGTCAAGTCGTAGAGATTTGGGGTTCCTTGATTTGTTCCACTACATGTTCCAAAACCTAACAACTAATGTAATTAACGGAACTCTTTAATGTACAACGTGTATCAATTATGTGATACCCTATATGACTGCAATTTCCAACAATAGCAATTCAAGAATGGGACCGATACTTCACTAGCTGAACTTAATGGCTAATGGCTCGTGCTCCATCCCGTAAAAATTTAATGATGAGACAATTTTTGCAAAACCCCGTTAAATTACAGAATTAGAATTATCCATTATAAAATGGATGAGATTAATGAGGAATTAGGAAAACACCTTATACTATGACTATGGACTAAAATTATAATTAACTCGATAAAATTGAATTCTAGATTTTAAAACTCTTATCATTCATCATATTTTACTGTTAGAAAGCAGCACTCCTTATATATAATGTTTTTTTAAAGAAACCTACAAAATTCCTTTATTTATTGGTTAAACTCCATTTTACCCTCATATTTTCGTGAAATAGCTAAAGGTTTTTCTATATTTTAAAAATAGACTAAAAAGTCCTCTGTGTTTTAATATATTTAGCACAAAACCTCCCTTTTCTTATAAACTAACGAAAGATGGGATACACGCATCTGAAATGCAATTGGGCATAAGTTTTTGCGTGTTTGACCTTTTTTTTTATTTTTGATTGACTAAAATGCCCCTATATTATATATGAAATTACCACGGTCAAATTAACTTTCTTTATGGATTTTCTTATTTTTCTCTCTCTTCAAAATATGAATACTTTGTTTTAAATATATTTATATTAAATAAAAAATACCAAAAAAAAAAAAAATACATTACAAAGATTGATATACTAAGTTTTATTTTTCAAATTTAGATATATACATGAATATAAATGTTAAGCATTTATAATAATTATAATTTATAAATTAACTTAAATTATTATTTAGATACTTTTATTAATTATATTATTTTTTATAAATGAAATTTATATTTAAAGTAGTATTATATGTATTTAAAGAAAAAAAAATCCAATATATATATCAAACAAAATAGTTAATTAAATATCTAATAATTCTTATAATTATCTAAAACTATTCTTAATTAATTAAAATATATATTTAATAATTGTAATTAAGTTAATTAAAAAATATTTTTTAAAGGAACTAGCGGCATGGGCTGTAGTCGTTGTCACCCTTTCTTTAGTCTGGGCAACGATGACGCCACCAAATTTGGGGTTGGCCGTCGCCGTCTTTCTTCCAACGATCGTCCTCTTTCTGATGTTTGGGTGACATCGTCATTGCCAAATTTGTGAGCATATACTTGCGAGGGATGGCGAGGGCAGGGGTTGAGAGGGGTGGTAGGCAGCAGTGGTGAGGTGGAGGGTGGAAATAGGTTTTTTTTTTTTTTTAAAAAAATACTTATATAATAATAATAACTTATTTTTTTATAATTTTTAAATTATTTAAATATAATATAAGCTAAATAATTTGTTGAATCCAAATGGTCTATTTTTCCAAATCTAGCAATCGAAATTAACTAATTAGATCCGATGACCATTATATACTAAAAAAAGTCCAACTACCACTAAAATAAAAAATATTATATAATAAAAAAAGTATAACTGTCAAAGAAAAAAAAACGCCCTTAAATCAATTTAACAGAAAAGGACAAATAAGCTACATTTAACAAAATAGAGGATGGGCTTTCACCTATTTGTTTTTAGACAAATGGAGATTTTAAACCAAACTTTCAAAACATGGGGATTGTATGTTATTTGGGCTATTTTATTCATAAACAGGTAGGGTCCGTGGGGCTTCCATTTGGACACTTTATATGTAGAAAATGTACTTATTTTATATAATAACGAGATAGGGGAGAATAACCACCCCAACACAGACGACATTAACTAAACATGACAAGAACATTTTTGTAATAATGCTTAACCTCATATCTATATATACTAGTAGCAAAGTATTTGACAGTGTTTGCATGACATGATCAGGAAATGCTTCAACAAATGCTTAATTTTGTACACTCATATTTCCATGTAACACCTAACTATTCAAGTCAATGTTTGAGATTTAAAACACAATTTTAGAATCATTGTACACCTATGTGATGAGTGCTGCGCTATAGTCCACACATTGAACGCCACAGTGATTGTAAAAATGCACTAACACTGAGGTTGGCACATTAAGATAGGGGTGGACTAGAGCACACACAACAACCTGCTGAAAAGGCGGAAGTGGGTAAAAATCGCCTGTTGCTGCAATCATACATACTAGGAAAGGCTAGCAAAAAGCACTCTCTGGGAAGAAAATACATCTTAGCCAGGATGGCAATACCATGATTTCAATGATCAAGGGGCTTCAGTCTCGCTAATCACAAAAGCTTGAATGAGACTTTGTGCAGCATTTGTCTGCTCAGGTGTCCCGGATATTATGATCACAGTTTCTGTTGCCCCGGGTTTCGGATCAGTGATGGTAATTTTTGCATCCGAAATCTGAATATTAGAAGGCATAAGAATGTGCTTTGAACTGTGAGAACTCGTGCAACGAATTAAGGGAAACAAAAGGCAGGAAAGATGTGCGCAGAAGGATATCTTGCATCAAAACATTATGTTACTGAGGGGATATATTAATGTGGAAATTCAAAGAGCCCCAAGAATTGTGCAATCAGCACGCTTCCTTATTCTTTTTCCTTTCTTCGACCATTTTAAGGCCCAAGAGCTCTGAATTGAAAAAGTTCCACATTTGTACAGTCAGTAAGTTACTACAGAAAGACTGAAGAGCATATCTTAGTTGATAGAGAAGTTCAGTAAATAGCCACCACCTAGGACCTAATTGTTTGCAAATATCACGTACAATGACTAGAAATAGATCCCAAGAAGTAGATGCATCTAAAACGCCAAAAGCAATGAACTTCAGGACACAACGAAGGGCTTTAGACGTGAGCACGACATGTGCATACATGCATCACATAGTAGTATCTCACTGATAGTAAAACAGTTTTAAAGACTAACCAAAATGATATTTAAACAAAATTCATGAAAGGAATAAAATTTGAGTTCTACCCATTCGAGATATGTTCTAAGAAATCATAGAGAAAACATTTTGACCCAAAGAGGGGGATGAGAGGTGAAAAAACTTGAGTATGGCAAATTTAACAAGAAAACTCTATCAAATTGAGGCAGATATTAAAGCAAAGAAGATTTAGGAAGACAAAGTGTCTAGAGGGATGCATACCTCACGAATCTGTCTAAGGCATCCACCATCCTCTCCATAGATTGCATGAACAACAAAGCGAGGGACAACCACCTCCACAGTTGTACTTGTGATAATAGCCGGTTGATTTCCTCTAAATAAAGATTAAAATATAAATCCAAGGAAGAAAAAAGGAAAAAACTATGCCAACAGATTACTGGAGACAATGCAGAAGTACAAACCCTCCAAATCCACCAAGTCTTCTTTGAGGAGCGCCTGAATAGTCTGGGAATCCCATAGAGCCAGGCCCTTCAATCGGTCCCTGCACACCAGTTCCAACCATGAGAACATGAAAATTTGAATAGTATTACAGATAACCATCTGCATGGATAATAGTCAATTTTGACAAATGCTCTCAAAGGCTAAGACTCCATAAAGTATCCTGTTTAAGGAAGTGCAGCAGGCATTAATTGAAAGGTAAGACTTATTTGCTCGAGTTACAATCTAAAGGCTGATACCTGGGGCCCCCATGGTGCTGCAGACGACATCCTTTCAGACATGTGAGGAGGGATCCCTGGTCTGGGAAAATCATGTGCAAAGGGAGGATGATCATCATGTGGATGGAAACCACCACCTGGAGGCAGACCACCAGGACCATCAAACTTGTTAAATGGTGGACCTCGATGAGAGAACGTTCTGGAAGGCGAAAATTCCCTCATTCCCATGTATGATGGAAATGGAGGCATTTGCTCTAGATATGCTGGGTTCGGGGGGTGACCTAGAGGTGGAAATACATCACGGAAGAAATGATTTCTCAACCTTGACGTTATCTGCAAAAGAGCCTCTTGCACTACCTCAAACTCCCCAGTTACCTAGATTGAAAACAACAGAAGCAAAAATAGAGGTCAAGGAAAAGTCTATGCTTTTTGGTTTCAAACAATCAAATTGAAGGTACTCCAAAACATAATTTAACCCATTTAAACATAATAACCAAGTCCAAATAAGAATACTCGTGCTAGTACCAAGTCCAAATAAGAGTATTCGTGCTAGTACCAGGTCCAAATAAGAATACTCTGCAAGTAGCGCGACAGAATATCAGACATCTCAATTTTATGCATGCCATTATACCTGAACCACTTCTTCATTTTCAGATGCATTTTTGGGGACCTGGTCTTTACCCAATATACGGATATAAGCTCCGGTTGATTTCCTCATTTCAGCAATGACTGATCCACCCTTGCCAAGGAGACATCCAATTTGATGAGAGGAGACAAGGAGTTTAGCTGTCATTGTTTTGTCCTTGTTTTCTGGTGCGGCCCTAAATATCCTGGATTGCACTCGAAGTACTGCATCTTGTGGAGCAGATATTCCATCCTCTGGGTACTGCATCCAGTGGATTTCAACAACCATTTATTGCCTTACATATTTATCAGAACTGCTGGGAAAGATAAATATGAAATCTAAGCAGATGAAAACAAAATAAGGAAAGCCATACAGCAGGACCAGATATGATAATTATGCGATCTTCCTCTGAACTGGCACCACCATCTAGGACCTTGATCTCGCAGCCGGTTTCATGTTGAAGTGCCTTGACTATAGAACCTCCCTTTCCAATTACACCACCTACTTTCTCCTCATTACACAATAATCGGAAGCTTAGGACCTCAGGAGGATAATTCATTCTACCGGAATATTGGCATCACCATCATGAAATACAGAAGGATAAGGTGCTCCATGTCCATGGAAAGGACGGTTAGAAGGAGGGAATCTATCCTGTCTAGGAGGAGGACCAAAGGAATGAGATGATGGAGCAATAATGTTGGTAGCGAAAGACTCCTGATTGCGAGGATAATGCTCAAGCAATTGCTGTGAGACACTGAAGAGCTTTCCTAATGGCGTCAAGTCTGCCAGAGATCTGCAAAAGAGTATTAGACATCAAAAGACACTCTATTAATCAAATTTGAAAGCTATTATATCTAAGAACTCGTTTCAAATCCAAGAAAGAGTGTTTCCTTCTGTCTTTGAAGATCTTGCTCCTAGTCCTGGATTAAATTTCTATTGTGAGACAATTGTAGTTCCTTTGTAAGCAAACATAAAAATTTTATCAGACATCTTTCATGCAAAATCTGGTGTTATAATTAGTGTCAAGCACGTTTGGCTCTGATGAGTACTTCACATGTTGCAGATATTGTCCAGAGTGTAGTTGATTTTGTGCTAGATAACATGCATAACAGAAGAAAAATGACAGAAATACCTGAACCAGTTCATCAGAGGAAGATGCACAAGCAGGCAGCTTGTCCTTTGGAAGGATTCGAATCTGTGCCCCACTTTCAGATGACATTTGTTTTATAACACTGCCAGCTTTCCCCAATAGACAGCCTACTTGACCAGAGAAGACAAGGAGCCTAACAACAGATGAAGACTGCTTACTATTCTCGTCATCTCCTTCGTTTGTCTCGGACAACCCATCAACCATTTTATCAAATACAACTAACAAAGCTTTCTGAATGGACGATGTTGCCTTTTCCTTTTCTGATCGGGGATCATCAACCATACCAGCCTGCTTCTCATCAGTTTCCAAATGCTCTGGGTTTTCACCTGGTTCAGAGCTTTTTTTCTCCTTAACTTCAGCCTTAACCTGCTGAGCAACAACTTCATCATCTTTATCTGACCCTACTATAATAATGACCCTTTCATCACATCCAGGAACAGTTTCCTCAACACGGACTTTTGCTCCAGTCTCCTGGCGTATTTGAGATATAGTGCTGCCACCTTTTCCAATAATGCCACCAATTTTGGAAGCTGGGCAAAGTAATCGTACAATTTTGCTGGAAGAAGATCCTAGAAATGGTGCATTATCAGAACCTAAAGCTGATGACTTCTGCCACTTCCTTTTACCACTTACCTCTGCAACACTTGGGTCATGTGGTCTCTTAGCAGGTGTCACTTGAGCCGACATGCCTTGAAATTCTGTCAGGAGAATGATAGCCTCTGCAAAATGTCAATTTTTAAGTACATGAGTTTGACAATACCCACTATTTCTGAGAGAGTTCATAACTTCATATATATTAAAGAATACATAAAGATCAATCACTTATCACATACTAAAGAACGCTCCGTATTGGCTAAGTCAGGCAACGGTTCATCTGCAAAGTTAAAAATTCAATAATCACAGAACGACATAATGTCCTAACCTAAATCTACTTAAATAACTCTAGAAGTTGGACAAAATTAATAAAGTCCTAAGATGCATAGGAAGCTTTTGTTTCCAGGGTAATTGCACATCTTTGCAATTTAGTAACTTGTTCTCATTTTCCTATTGCAAAAATCACAACTTCGCTAATCACTGTAAACAAACAATTAAATCATATAGGTTTATCCAAAAGTTCTTACGTTGAAGACATTGCTTGAGATCGGAGAATGTTATAGCTAGTTTCCATATTTACTGATCATGCACTGTTCTCAAAATTAAGATTTTAAATTATTAGAATGTGGAACCTGAGAGCATATTGTTTGCTGGGTAGTTTAAATCATTTCAGCTGGTTGAGATTTTCAAACATCTCGAAAAAGTTTATTATGCATGTTGAACACGTGTCAATGATACGGAAATGTTTAGTTTTGGATACAAATTGTGGAAATTTGTTAATACCTATTCAAGGGTCGTTACCAATAATATTTGATCGATGAAGAAGGAAAACTTTTGTGACGTTATCTCACTCATGTATTACCTCATATTGGTTTATCCACAAGTTCATATGTTAAGGCCATATCTTGCAGCCGAGAAAGTCATAACTCATTTTCCATATTTGGTATCCAACAATTCTCAACAGTAGTTGAACAGATATTAAGACAAACAAGTTTCCACTTTCACAACCATACATGACGAAAGCATTCCAATGCAACAGTCGAAAAGATATCAAAACACCATTTTCCGCAACCAGACATGACAAAAGCATTCCAATATAATCGAACACGCGTTCAACATGCATAAATTACCTTTACAGACATGTAATCTAAGCCATGCGGAAACAATTGAACTACTCGACAAAATAGAAAATGCTTCCACTTTCAACATTGTGAATTATTATGATGTTAATTTACAAAATCTCCAATTTGCTGCGGCCGCAAAAAGTCTTGTCCTTACCATCAGGTTCAAAACAAAGATCAATAAATAGAATGAATTTACTGAAAGAGAATCTAAATCCCCTGCACCAAGAACCAAACATCCCCACCACCCTCATAAAACAAGGGGGAAAAAAACAAGTACATCCATCTACAAGTTTAACCATTCCAAAAAGTAAACACTCATTCATCATTTTAGCACTAAAAATCTGTTCTTCCATTCCTCAGAGAACTCCAAACTTCATCTACAGGCATAAGTATGAATTATCATGAACGCTAACTAGAAACACAAAATTAAACCTCAAAATGAGATAAGCCAAAAATTCATCACTTACACAGAGATTGAAGCACGTGAACGACAAGAGAAAAGGGTCCCGATTAAGCAAAAGTATCAGAAGTAAAGATTAAAAACAAAACAAAAATGTAGAGTTTGAACAAAAAAAAGAGAATCATGGCTACTTACGACAAAGTGCAACACCAAAAGAGTCGTCCAAATTTCAAATGAATTTCTGGAATTGAGTTTCAGGGGTTTTTCGCTGGCAGAGAGAAATTGCGAAATTGTGAAATGAAAACCCTCTCAGAGATTTGCTGGCTATATACTACGGTGCGAAATAGACCCGGGCGCCTGACCCGGTTGCTATGTCCGTAGGTCCAACTTTGCTGACATCGATGTGATGTCTGCACGTAATTTCTCTATTTCCTTTTTTCTTTAAGGCCACACAAAAGAAAAATATTGTTACGAGTTCGATATCAACGAATATTGTTGTATATTTAGTTTATAATAATTTATTATTTTTTTATCTTATTTGATTGTTTATTTTAATTACTAATATATATTAATTTGAATTATTAAATATTAAATCAATTTTTAAATTTAAATATACCGAATGATATAATAAATAATATATTATAATAAAAAAATCATATAAGATGAAAAAGGACTATATGCATATATGCTCCAATCCTAATTAAATTAATTACATGGTGTACATTCGATAATATGTCACAATATTATGAAAAGATTAATACTATATTAACCTCTTAAACTTTAAATTATTCAAAAACATACTTTTTGTTATTAATGACTAAATATCGTCGCACGCGATTCCCGCGAGCATATAAAAAAATTGATATGAGATAATAAGAAAAAATAATTTTGTTAAAAGAATAAATTATAATTATAAATTTAAATAAATATAGAGAAGTAAGGAGAAAGAGAAATGTGGGGTAGTGGGTGGTTATGAGGGAAAAAATAATTATAAAATTATTAAAAATATTAAAATTACTAATCTGATCAAATAATTTAAAAAAAAAATAAAATGAAGGATAAATTGGGGCAATCTAAAGTTGGCACACTCAAAGGGTTCTCTTTTATAATAGTATAGATATAGATAATTAATTTATTTTTAGTGATAATTATAATTGTAACTCCTGATCTATAGTTCTTTATACAAATTATTTCTATTTTTAGAATACATTCATCAGAATCCTTAGCATTATTTGCACAAACTACCCTTATTTTTTAAAAAATTATACATACACCATCATAAACGATAACATCATTACACAAGCTATCATTACTTTTTTATTATCACAGATGATTTTTATAATTACTCAAAAAATATAAATAATTTGTTTAGATAAATCATAGGTTAGGAATTCCTTATTTGTATAAATTATCGTCGAGGTTGGTTTCGATCATAGTTCAATATCGTAATATAATGTGGTATTTATTGTGGCCGTTCTTTTATTTATTGATAAAACATATTAATTATTTTTTTTCAGACTTGTCAATTATAGTTGTTTGCATTATTTAACTAAAGACTGAAATTCAATTTTCATTTTGTTGTCAACTCACCTTATACTCATCAAATTTTGTAAAAACTATAAGCATTTAGAAATAGCAATATGAGCATTCTAAGTAATAATGAAAGAATATTAAAACAAAACTTTTAGGTGATTACCAAGTTCACAATTTCTAATTCAGTTAGCATATTTTTACTCGATAAAATGCAATTTATTCTTGTGATATGAAAAATAAGTAAAAAAAATATGCTGTAAAAAATAAAATAATAAAATATTCTCTATATTTGAAAAAATAAGTAAATTATCCCCTGTAATTTGTTAATTCTTTGTTTATTAGGTATTTGCTCATTTTATAAAACATAGAGGGTAATTTGTATTTAACCCTATTTTGTATAAGAGTAAATTACATTTGCCATCCGAACTATGCTCATTTATATACTTTGCATTTAAACTTTTTTATGTATTAACTTACCATATCAACTTTGTGAAATTTGCACTTTATCATATATGGCCATTTTTTTGTTGATTTTTCTGCTAAAAAAAATTACATGTTATTCATATGTGAAAAATATCTCATCAATAACCCTTAAACATCACATGTGCATGCATATATTTTTTCTTTTACAAAAAAATTGGTGAAAAAACAGTTACAAATAGCAAAGTACAAAATTTCATATAGTTAAAATGGTAAATTGACACAAAAAGAAGTTTAAATGTCAAAATATAAAAACGGTCAAGCAAAAAAATGTAATTAACCCTTCGTAAAATTATAGTTTGATATCCAATGGAGGGGAAGCAATAAAATTGATAGAAAAATTGAAGAAAATCGTCTCCAATTTAAAAAAAAAAAAAAAAGACGTTGGAAAATACATAATTAACTTTTTAATGAATTTCCATAATAGAATTTGAATTTATTTAAAAAAATATATAAATAGGCTAAAAAGGATTTAAAGCGGGCTAAATTTACCATCTCATGAAGCTATGGAATTCAACTAAGAATATTTAAATATCCTAGTAATAATTTGATAAAATATGAGGCATAAAGAACAACTACAAAAAGTATGAAAAATAATTAAAGTATGTTGAATTTTTTTTAGAAAAGTCACGATAGTGCACAAAAAAAATATTTTATTATAACAACTTTTGTAATAATTTTTTTGGTTAATTGTAACACCTTTTCTATTTATAACGATTTTTGAAATGGCTTACCCAATCGCGGCTCAAGCAGTCATTACAAATAATTTGTAACGGCCAGATGAAAAAACATTATAAATTATAACGGCCTTTGTAATACTTTTTTCTAACCGTTACAAATTAAGTCGAATGATGAAAAACTACTTTGTAATTGCTTTTGTAACGGCTTTCTTAAATCATATTTGTAACGATTGCTGTAATACTTTTTGGTATGGTTGTTCTTGTACATTGGCACGGCTATTGTAATACTTTTTGTCATATTTTGAAATATTTTGGTAACTTGTTTAGGCACATTAATTGTAACGGCTATTGTAATGGCTTTCATTACTGGTTTTGTAACGGTCCTTCTAACTGTTGTTGTAACAGCTAATTTAGAGCAATGATACTTTTTTTGGCACAGTATTTTTAACAACTTATAAAATTCCTCAATTTTATTTGTGTTACAAAAGCTGTTACAAAGGCAATTATAAAAATTAATTTTTTTATTTCCTAATATATTTTAATATTAATTTTATTTATTTTATTATATTTATTTATAATAATTTAATTTTTTTTTGCAACATCCTATAAAAATACATAATATAACAAAATAAAATAATAAAACTATTATAAAAATGGAAATGTTATTTTAAAATTATATTTTTTTTTACAAAATTAGAAAAAAATTCTAATATAAATCTTGGTCGTCTACGGTTGCATGTTCATCGTCACCGTCGGGTGCGGGGGGTCAGCTGCAAGCTAGGGCACTGAACGATCGGGCCAGTCTGGGTCACGACTTCTGATGTAGCGCTTGATCATCTTCATCTAATCACGCAGGTCGTCACTCTCCAACTGTGGTGGCGAGGACATAGGAGTAGTGGAGCTGTTGGGCTGTGATGGTCCAGCAATCGTGTGTTGGGCCTTGGAGCCGAGACCGAATACTCGGCCCCTTTTTCGACCGCCAGCTGCTGCTCATTTGGGGCCACAGAGACTTGAAACGAGAGTGCAGGTTCTTTATTGTTGTTCTCTTGTCCCTAGCGTCCCCCCAACAGCCTCAAGAACATCTCCTCCTGCAAACATGTTAAATAAATAGATTAAAAAATAATCATAAATTAAATTTAAAAGAAAAGTAATACCTACCGCGACCTCCTCCGCCCTTGGACCGCTCCACTGGCCATTGTCCTTCTTCTTGTACACTTTCTCGAATACCTCCATCTGATTGACTAGGCGTCAAGTTGTGTCTTCTATTCAAAAATCATTGTCCAAAAACTCCGAAGTGGCCCAGACAACAGTCTGGCTAACTGGCTGTGGGCGTCGGCAAACCGCTTCTGCAGGAACTTCTCGGCCTGTGACTTCTGAAATTTATTTTAATTTATGTATAAAAATTCTGCTTCTTTTTCTAATTTTAGAAAAATTTCAAAAAAATTAATATTTCATAAATTTTTCAATAAAATTTCATAAAAATGTTTTCTACACAAAAAAATTTTCAGAAATCAATTTGTGAAAATGAAAGATAATTTCTAAAAATATTTTCAGAAATTATTTCTTAAAAATATTTTCAAAAAATATCCATATATTTCTGAAAAAACATTCCGAAATATAAAAAAAGGACAAAAGGGCAAAAAAAAAACAAAACTCACCGTAGACGGCGACGAGGGATGGCAGACAGGCGGCGTGCGCGGGAGAGAGAGAGAGAGAGAGAGAGAGAGAGAGAGAGAGAGAGAGAGAGACGGTGGTGGATACGGCCTGAAGTTCCGCTGAAGGTGGGGGCGGTGGTGGTGGATGAGGCCGGAGGTGGGTAGGAGCAGGAGGGGAGGGGGGCGAGAGAGAGAGAGAGAGTTAGTGATTTGGAAGAAGAAGAAGAGGGGAAGAAAAAAATCGGCCAAGTGTTGCACATATATACTGGTCGTTCCAAAAACCGTGACAACGAGAGTTACAAAAATGAGAAGCCGTTACAAGGGCCGTTACAACTTATGTTGTTTATAGAAGCCGTGTAAAAAACCGTTACAAAATGTATTACAAAATAAAAATACGACGTTGTTTTATTTAGCGCTGTTACAGAAGCTGTTACAAAGAGAGTTTCAAATAATTAGTTATTTTTATTGAAATTGTTTTTTAAAAAAATGATGTTTTTAACAATTTAATGCTGTTGAAAAATATATTATTATAGTGGAACAATATAATCAACATACATTATGATTACGAAAAATATTTATCAACACACTGATACATGTAAGCAGATTACAATAAAAGTATATATTCATAAATGTTAGTATTACGTGGATGTAACTGAGAATAACAGTGTTTCACTGCATGGGTTAATAGGACCATCAAAATTAAGATCCAACCGTTAGATATGATCACACTTACAAAATAATCCATTCGGCAAATCGTACCCGGCACATAATAATAATCATTCAACTCAGTGTATTTTAAAATCAGGCCATGTGATTTAAAATCAAACCGTCTGATATGACTTAATGGATACTTGTATACATTTAAATTTGGTATGGATCGAACTGTCGGATGTAAAGATATCGTACTTTACAATCTGAATTTTTTAATTGACTCATTTTTTGGAACTGCTCCTCTAATTTAACTTTGTAACGGCTTTTGTAATAGTGTTTGTAATGGCCTTTCAAATGTAACAAACCCACTATTTTTTAAATTTCGGATTAAAAAATTTAACTTTGTAAGGGCTGTTGTAACGATTTTGCTTAATTTGGCCGTCACAATATTATATCTCGTCATTTTGCCCTCCTTATTTTGTATCGGCCGCTATAATGGCTTTGCAATAATTTGGCCGTTCCAAATTTCAAAAAAAGTTAAAAAAAATAATTTTTTTCCTTACAATATTGTAACATAAAAAATATTTCATTGAAAAAATGTACATTATGTAGATTCGTGTTTAGCAACATCAGTCTCGTCGTCTCCGCCGCTGTCTTCATTTTCATCATCATTTTCATGCACTTGTCTCTGTGAAGTACCTGCAGCATGCTCTGTGCCATAGAAAGATCCACCAAGACTTGTAAACCATTGGGGTCACGTAAATCATACGACTGATTGTCGGTAGCCACTAGAGGGACTAGTACAACTTCCTCCGACTGGTATGCGAATGTCTCAGTCCACTTGGACTCATCGACAACTCTCCGAGCCTTGATTTTGCAAACAGCCATCCAGTCTGCTTTTACTTGGATACTCCGTGAAATATACTTGTACTGCTCGTTGTACTAGTATAATAGGTCATTGTTCTGGTACAACTTCTTGAAGTTTACATCAACAAGGTGATAGTGCACCTTCATGCCTCTTATTGGATCGACTCAACGGTACTTGAAAAAAATGATGTGAAAGTTTGAATAAGTGTGTATGTCAATTGAATGATCTCGTCGTTGATTCCATAGAAGTCATTTTTCTCGTCTGTATACGATGACTTTTGACACATAGCTTGCAATTCATGTTTGATTTGCTGGTGTTTTGTGACGTTCAATCTGGAAGTTATACCCATTAACAAAGTAGCAAGGGACCGATGTCACTTCTGCACTATGACTTTTCAATAGCTCTTTGTTCGTATAATTCAGCTCAAGATGTACCTAACACGTTCATATATGATAAGGTATTTTAATTAATTGTAGGTTGCAACGACGTACTTTTAAAAATTCCAAACGAAAGGTTGTATTTAACTTACATGTCATTTGAACCAATCCTTGAATTCAGTCTATACAAGTCGATCAATAATTGAAACGTCTGAATGGTGGTGCTGGTACAACTTTTTCAAGTAACCATTTTTTTATATTAGAATTAACAACTTACTCATTATGACACCCCTCCTTAATCACATTCAATTATCTTAACAAACTCATATTTATCCAGATAATATAACTCATCTTTCATCATTCTTTATATAAACCCTAAATGAATAAAAGTACTACACCAAATTTTGGTATAACATTATTGTATCTATGTAGCTAGAGTTCCCAACTTAAGATGGCACTGCTGACCCATCTATAAGGCTGACAACTAGCTTATGATCTATCTCCTCACAAAAACATGACAAATTTTACGACTTGCCAACTCAGTAATTATTAGCTAATTAGCCTATATATATTCACATATAGGCACGTATAACATAAATTTGATTTTGCAACAACAATCAACTAATATTCTTTTTATAATCACGAAGTTGCAATTCCAATAGTACCAAGCACTTGATATTTGCCACACAATTTCATGAAAACACGAAGTAATAATGCTGATAATCAATCGATTCCAATATCATAATCAAATACCATCCACAATGTGATTCATACATCATCAAGTTTAATTTTCTTAATTATTAATTATTTTCTTTGACCCCGCTTAACCTGACTGAATCATATCCAATGGTTTTGTCGACTTTTATCATCACAATCAGCATCATATGACCATCAGCACAGAATACCCATCGTATGTGATATCCCCACACTGACCAAGTGTGTAGCAATCCCAACACAGGATATCACACCAGACCTGACACCCCCACACCACCAGTGTGTAGCTACCCGGAATAGCCCGGTACCCTTCGCGCCATGGTACCTACATATATATATATATATATATATATATATATATATATATATATATATTTTCTCGGATCATATATCGCATCATCATGACAACATACAGCTTGTCATCAATCACATCACATCATCGTAAACCATTGAATATACCCAGGTTAGGTAAGTCATCTTTTCATCTCAATAAATCATTCACGTTTTATCAACTCCATAACCCAACTCCATTCGACAGTTATCCTTTTATTTCAATTCACAACAACAATATCATTAACTTCATCATTCAATTTCATGAAATAAGTATTTTCTCGCCAATAGTTTTCTTAATTAACCAACTATAACATTTTAAATCAAATGAGATGTTTAATTCAACACTAATTTAAATAGTCAAACTCATAAATACTCTGATTAAACAGTGTATCGATCAATATATATTAATTTTAGTAAGTGGACTAATTAAATAATGTAATTACATAAATTAATAAACATTTTAAAATTAAAACCTTACCAGTTTTGTTTCGTCGAAAATGGGCGAAAGAATTAATTGTGTTTATCATGTTTATGACTTTTGTTAAAATACTATTTACATTCTTTCTAATTCCTTAATTAATATAATTTGACTACTTCTAGATGACTACTTCATAGTTGATCAAAATATACATCTCGATGATGTGCCGTTCTGGTCTACTGAGCCATCTTTTTTTGTGGCACCACTAGCTCTGCCAGGATAGTTAAAAATAGACACCTAGATTCCGTCATCGCTGCTTGTACGCTCATCATTCTATGAAGCATGCTTCATTTGGATTGCATGTCCAGCTTAAAGTATTGTGATATAAACATGCCGATTTCCTTGACAATGGATGCTTCAACATGGGCTTTGTTTTTCACCTTCTTCTTCAACTCATATAGAAACCTTCCAAATGGGTACATCTACCTGTATTGCACTGGCTCCCCCTACGCGTGCTTCATACGGCATGTGAACAATGAGGTGCTCCATTTTAGTCGAAAAAAGTTGGCATAAATATCTTCTAAGGTTACACAGTATGATGGCAACACTGTTTTCCAACTTATGAAGCTTGTGAACGTCCAGCGTGGTTGAGCATATGCTTTGGAATAATAGACTAACCTCAGTTAATGTGTTCCATACATACTCGGAAAGCATTTCATGAAAGGAAATTGGATCAATTTCTGTATGAATACATGACATTCGTGGCTCTTCATGTCGTGCATCAGCAATTCCATCATGTCAACGCAACGTGCAAAGTTAGATGACGCATATCCATTAGGAAACTTTAGGCCACAAATCCATTCACACACTCTCCTCTTCTGCTCTTCGCCAGGGTATAAACCGCTTTAGGCATAACGTTCAGTCTATGTTCATCCAACTCCAGCTCCGGACGATTAGATATGATCTTCAAATCCTTACATGAGTTCATATTATCCTTCGTGTTTTCCTTGATATCATGACTGTGTTGAATATATTGTCATACACATTTTTCTCAATGTTCATGACATCAAGGTTGTGTCTGATCAAAAGCATTGACCAGTATGGGAGATCCCAAAAGATATGTTTCTTCTTCCAGTTGTGATCACTACCATAGTCATCAGATAATGACAACGATATTTCAACTGCAGGACTAATGTTTGCAACCCGATTGAGGTTCTAGTCTCCTGTTAGCCTCGGACGTACAACCTGTTAGCATGATCACTACTGTTCTAGATCAGCTAGGAGTGTTTTTTAGAGCTATATATATGACCTAGTCATAGAATAGCAAGGGGTCTTGACCTAGCAAGACTCCTACACCTAAAAACCACCTCTAAGCCATTTTATGACCAAGTTTGGTGCACCCTAGACACCAAACTCGGCCACACACATTGGAGGGATTAGCTTCCTCTTAAAGCTAGCCATGGTCCAACCGAGGCCTTGGACTTGTATTTTAATAGATCGAATTTGATTAAATAAAATTAAACCATGCACATGTAAAATGGACTTTAATTAAACCTAATTTAATTGTAGGTCCAACATTAAAATCTCTTAATCTATCAAGCCCTTTTTTTTTTTTTTTTTTTTTATCTCTACATCAATTTATGAATTCAATTCATAAATTGGACCAAACCCAATAAAATTAAATTAATTAATTTTAATGGCCAACTTAAAATTTTGATTAATCTAATCAATTAAATTTCAAGTCATCCATCCAATGGATTGGTCTAAATAAATAATCCAATAATTTATCCATTCATTAATCCAATTAATTTAATTGGATTAAATTAATTCAACTCTTTTGGAATTAATTTGAAATTAATTCCATACTATTATAGTGGTAGGGTGTGACTATTTAGGTTTACTCTCAGGTAGACTTGGGAGTGTTCCCAACACAATTAATTAAATATAATTAAATTAATTAATTTTGATTATCACATAACTAGAAATAGCCCGTTACCATGGGTGGTCGTCTAGCAACAATTAATGGCACTAGGGATTAGGTGAATATAGATGAACATTTAGGCAACCGAATCCATACGAGTAAGGTCATTCCATCAACAGTCTCCCGGCCTTAGTCTAGGGCATGAAATTGGGCGTCGGTTCATATCCTGGACTAGGCATCTATACTCAATAACTCAAGACCACCCGTTTATACTACTGAATTGTCACGGGAAAATCTATCCTACTTATTTAGTCATTGTGGCAACATATTTTCAAGAAAACGTATCTCAGAGTGTATATAGATCCTACTATCACGATACGAACAGGGGATGGATTCTTTCGTAGCACACACTGTTCTCACTATGCATTGACTGCACTAGATAAGGCTTATAACGTCTTTATCTTTCGACAGATACAATTTTCGCCAGATCATAGTTACAATCGTCATGTGCATGTGACTGTCATGGTTGCTGAAGTTCGAGGACTAATCTCGTACTATCGGAGCCAAAAATCCCAGTTATACCAATCAAGCCTCAAGAGGCTTCCATATGACAATTCTGTGAGTCATTCAGTCAGTTGACTACCTTGCCAACTAACCCACTAAAATTGCATAGACGACCTACATCTCCTGCCGACGAAACGCGACTGCAATACTTAGTGCAAGTCTCTATAGGACGCTCGATGTTCTATCTCTAAGTCTTTGACTTGAACGTTTCAGACTAATCCACAGGAGTTGGTTTCATGGCCGCCAACCAATGCACAACCCAACCCTTTGGATTTATCCGTTTGGTCTGTAGGTTTTGTCATGCAGTTAAGTAATATTAACACAAAAAGTAAACACAACAAAGAATCAAGTCATAGTTTGAATATTACTTTTATTCAAAAACATAAAATTTATATTACATCGAAATTGTCAGAAATAGTTTATAAAAGCCTAATTTGATTAGCTTTCTGGTCACCTATTCTAATATGCACTACATTGTAAAAATGATCTGCCAACCCTGACTCATCATAATCGTACTAGCCACTGCCGTAACAATACGAACTAGGACCAGCATCAGCAGGACAAGACCTCGTACCATCATTAGGGACACCTTTATGAGAAGAAGCAAAATAACTCGGCCCAACTGCATAAAAAACCATCCTCTGCGCCCAATACATATGTTGTTCATTGCCCCACTGTGGATAATTACCCTCAACATGGCCAGCTGGGGTTCGCTCCTCCGATACTAGAGGGACAGTCGGAGCCTCAAAATAATCGTGCACACTCTCCTCGCCATGTGAAGTCCAATTATAATATTCTATCATAAACCCTCGCATACATAAGTGATAACTGGCTTCGTCTGGTGTACCAAACTTTGTATTTTTGCACTTTTGGCAAGGGCATCTAATTTTGTCTCTATCCATATGTCCACGTTGAACTTTAGCCCATTTTATGAAAGTCTTAACCCCATCCTCAAACTCTGGTGTAAGATTTGCCCTCCCCGAAAGGTTCTTATTATACATCCATCTCCTCAATTCTCGTAACATGATAATATATATAAATCCATATATAACTGCAAATTCACACGTATGTACACATATAATTTAGCTAGTTTCTAGCTAATTTGATGACTTATAAATTTATAAATATTACATACATTACACTACTTAATTAGGTGAATATATGTATTAACAATTAACTAACATATATATATATATAATATATAAAATTGATCATAAAAGCTAATTAAATCACTATGTACGTATCAAAATATAATTAATTTAACTAAATACAATATTGTATTAAATTAATCGTTGTTACCTGATCAACCAACTCAAAAGACGATCGCCACTAGCTAGCTGACGGTCCAAGAATTCGAGCGATATTATTAAATATTAATTCAAAGTCACTAAGTAAATATGCGAGAAAATCAGAGTATAGAGTGTGTTTGTGATTAGTAAGATTTTCTAAAATATTAATTATAATGAAATGCAAACAACTTGCACATATATCTAAGATTATTTCTACCGGCTTTTGGAACTCCCAATATAGCCGTTGAAAAGTAGTCGTTTAAAAAATTAGCCATTGTTTTGTAACGACTTTTGTAACTGCTAATTTTTGTAATGAAGTTTGGAATGGTCTTTAGAGTAGCCTTTGTAACGGCCTGTATTTTCACTGAATTATTCGTTACAACAACTAAGCCATTACAAAAACTGGTGCAATATAGTAATGGCTAAAAAATTATAATGGTTTTACGCACAACACAAGATTTGGAATGATTGTTGGCACGGTTTTCGACCATTATAAGAAAAGAAAATTTATTCCCCCTATATGATGTCAGCACGTGCGAACCGTTACAAGGCAGTTACAATGAAATTTATAAAAAAGTCAATACAAACTCCCATTTTTCTGTAGTGGTCGTCAAATATTGGAATTTTCAGGCTGAATAGAGGCCCCTCGTAGAAAACATATGAAGGGTTAGATTTTTCATGAAAGACGATAAGGTGCTTAAATAAATTGCCCCTTATACCGCAAGCGCAGTTAACTCCTTGTCTTCTTTTTTTTTTTTTCATTAAATTTTCAAAACACCATTCAAACTATAAAATCCTACAAAAAACAAAGAATCAATTCCAAATATGCATTTGTTGAATATTGGTTGGGATTAGTGGACTCGTGATCTAATATGCATCCGTATTTAAGATAGAGTTTGAATATCTCAAATCCATGTTGGGATAATGACTCATTTGAGATAGACTCTATTTGAAATAGAGTTTGTAGTCTTCCAAATATATGTTGGGATATGAACTCCTTTTAGGGATAGAATTGTGATCACAACACTATCCTAGAATATACTCTCTTCAAATAGTCTCTCTATTTTCCTCTCTACATTCTTCCTTGGAGCATCACCTTAGACTCCTTGGATTTGAGGTGTGTAAACGAGTGGGTTACTCCAATAGTAATCCGTCAAGGCGAGTATGTTTGTGGTTTGCATAAGAATTGGAGCAAGATCCAACATGGGGGAATCTTGAAAAAATTCGTGGGATTATCTTTAAGAGAATGAGAGAATTGATGTGTTCGTAATGCAATCAAAACATGGGCTTGTAGATGAGTCAGATTCGGATATATGGATCAACATACTTCTGCTGCTAAAGGTTAATTCGGTGCACAGTTATGTGCAAATGTGTTAATTGATTAATTAACACATTGGTTAATTAGCATGCACATATATTATTTATCATATGCAAAAAAATTATTTCATGGATTACCCATCATTATTTTTCAATACTATTATCATAAATTATATCCACAATAATGAAATACCCACATAATACATGAGCACCCAAAAATTACTGTCCGTATATTCATATCATAAAATTAATATTGCACTTATTCTCAACAAATATTGCAATAAACACATATTGTTATGCAATTATCAATGCATGCATAAATGTAATTTTTTTAGAATAATGTTGTAGACCGTATATCAATATAATTTATATATATTTTCTAAAATGTATTTGTTAGGCCAATTTTTTGGGAGGGCATGTATTATTTTTTATTGAAAATATATTTCACTATTTACTACCCTAGGGCCAAATTATCTCAACATGGTGTTAGTGTAGCCCATGCGGGGCTAATTTTACTTTGTTTTATTCATATTGCATGCATATGATATTTTTTATGAACAAAGAGTTATTTTTCTCATAATCAATACATAGTTTATTATGATTTTTACTCAGTGGGAGATGATTACTAGCCGAGTTGCGAAATTTTCGATTTTACTGGGTATAAAAAATAATAAATAATTTACTTGAATTTAGAATAAAATATAAAAATCAATACTAATTTATGCACAAATTTAGAGATCTTAGATTTATTCACCATTTTATATAAGTCAATTAATGATGCGGATAGATAACTTGCCTAACATTGTCGCTATGTGGATGCTGACAACTAATGGATCAAGGAAAGTTTGCATTTTTGTTCATTAGGTTGCAAACTTAAAAATATAATTGGAGAGTTTTTAAGCTCTATTATTAACTTATGAGCGTCTATTTTTGTCTTCAACTAAAAAAATCGTCAAACTTGAGGTTGATTTTTTAGGGTTGAAACATAAAATTGAGGCAGTGTCCCTCATGTTGAACCAACAAAAGTGTTGTTGGATTAAAAAAAGAGTAATATGAGAAGTGGGAACTTGATCCATGAAGTGATAATCGTATCACTTTTGTTAGGCAAGTGACACTAACAAATGTCAAAGTACTATGAGAAAAACCGGTTACTTCGTTCGTAATTGAACTAGGAGGAAGTTTGACTAAGTAAATACTTTATGATTTGTGTTTTTAGAATCTTCAAATCTCTCCTTAGATGGATGGTAGATGTGGTAAAACCAAACACATAATTGAAGGTTGAACAAAATAACTATTATCCGTGTTGTGCGATAATTAAGAAAATTGTGGCATTGCACACAAGAGGAGGCATAGCTAGAGTGCCAGCCCATGCCCATTAATTGATATGAGCTCTACTCTTTAAGAGTCATGTAAAAGGCAGGATTGTAAACACTAATATAATCTAATTTAGTTGAAAGAACTTTTAGCATAATTGTTGTGTGCATTGGCTTATCCATCATAAATGCATTTTTTTACTTACATGCATCTATAGTTCTTTTATTTTGTATATGATGGAATATAAGGTTTTGGAAATAACCATGTTAGCTAAAACAAATCACTTGGTTAACTCGTTAAAGTCAACCTTCCTGAAGAAGATTATGTTAGTTAGAGGAGGGCCACTTCGTTCACTTGCTAAAGATTCCTATTACTGGAATTATGTCAAGCAAAAAGAGTTCGCTGGAAAATAAAGAGGGTTATTCAAAACCTTTAAAGCTTGTCCAATACTAGAAGAGTGTAGTTTTGAGACATTCTCTATAATTGTGAGATTTGTCATAATTCGCCATAGCCACTATTGCCACTTTCATCTAGGTGTGCCTAAATGATGATAGTTGACGCATGTAATTGAGAAGTGGACGTGAGGATCAATATGGATCTTTCAAGTAATTCAAGCAGTAGGGCAAATGACAATTTGATGCTTTAGAGCTCCATTTACAACTTGAATTATTACCCAAGTAGTGATAATATCGATTCCATGAAGCTATCTTTGACAGGCTTAATGATGATTGAGATGATCACCAAATATGTCAACATAGTGAGAGAATCTAGCTATTACTGCTATGTGGTCAAAAAAATTTGGTAACTAGAAATGATATAGAGATATTGCCTAATAGAGTGGTTGTCTTTCACATGGACATAGGAGAAAGTATGACATATACTTAGTAATTTAGATACCCAGGTTGTATTTGTGTCATACTATCTTTATTGATACTCCATAACCACAATGTTCTTAGTTAAATGAGTTACCTTGAAATTGAAAAACAAAGACAAATGCTAATGAGTACTAATTGAGTAAGCATCATAGAGTGTTTGATGCACAATATGTTTGCTCAACTAGTCATATGCTCAACAATTAGAATATTGAGTAGATATCAAGATGATCCGTAGTGCATATATGTAATGCAAACAAGTGATCAATAGGATATTTATGGATGTAATCTAGGATCAATTAAAGACTATCTAGTAATGATGTGTATTGCGATGCACATATGTGACACTCTGTATATTTTAGGTGCCAAGTATTGTTGGAGGACCTAGTATACAATCACCAAATAATATTGATGAGATGTGTGCATAATTAAGTTGTTCTCCAATATTTTATACGAGTGGTATGGTCACTTATTCCTTGCACCCAACCTTGGTATGTTTGAAGACATGTTAGTGATAAACGATCATGTAAAACTTGATTCTTGTGCCTTGTGAATTATGAAATGTCATTAGGCCCTGATTGACCCTCTCATACGAGCAATCGCCATGGTGCAACTGTAGCGAATGGGATGAGCGCTGTCACAATTGACAAGGGATAAATTATTTCTTGGAATCCACCGTCCTCACTACATACTCCATTAGGCTTATGATGATCATATCTCAGGATACAGACACAATTTTCCAGATCCAAGATATAGACTTCATATGCACACGACTGCCATGATTCCTCAAGTTCGAGGACTAATCCCGTACTATTAAAAGAGGGATACCAGTCATACCAACCAAGCCCTTAAGGCTTCTATATAACGAATCTCATAAGCAGTTAGTATATTACGTACCTTGCTAATTAATGCACTAAAATTGTATAGACGACCGATGTCTCCTGCCAATGCAACACGAACGCAATACTTAGTACAAATACCTATAGGACTCTCAATGCCCTATCTCGAGATCCTCAATTTGGAACATTTTAGACCGACCCTTAGAAGTTGGTTTCGTAGCGACCAAACCTATGCATAGCTCAACTCCATGGGTTTAACCTTTTGATCTGTGGCATTTTGTTATGACATTGAGACACTGTTCATCATAAGTGGTAAGTACAGCAAAATAAAATACCACTATGATGAACTCTAACTATATTCATCAATTTAATATTACTTTAATAAAGATTTTCGAATAGAAAATAATCCAATTGGCTTTCTAGTCACCTATTCCAATAGTGCCCTCGACCATGTAGGAGGTCAAGGCCACTGCCTTATATCAAGGGTTCCTGGATGTGAATTTCTTCAAATCCTTGGGGAAAAAACCTGCCTCAAGATTTGATGCGTTCTTGGCGAGGGCTACAAAATATATCAACATGAAAGATACCCAGGCTTCCAAGAGAGAAGGTTGCGGTGAGAAGAGAAATGAGTCCAAGGAGGAAGCTCCCTCTAAAAAACCAAATATGGAGTACCAGGATAAATGATCAACCTTCCGAAGGACAAACCCTATATATACTCTTCTGAACGTCCTCATCACTTAATCACTCTTGGTCATGGAGGGCAATGGCATGCTAGCATGGTCTAAAATGACAAAGGATGGCCCTCCTCACCCCAAATTCGACAAATTTTGCCATTTCCATAATGATTGTAGACATACCACCAAAAAATGACAACACTTGAAGAGCAAAATCGAATGGCTTAGTCAAAATGAATATTTGCAAAAGTTTGTGTAGCGAGAAAAGACTCGGGGAACTGACCCCTATTAAAGGTGGGAGTAAGACAAAGGAATAGCCACAGAGGAGTCTAGTCCAGAGCCCCAAGGAAGGAAGCTCCTAAGTCCTCTGCATTCGGACACCATGAAAACACCAACTCCACACACATGGGAGTGACACGCATTACTGCAGAAGGCCTAGTAAGAGGAGACTTCCACAAGGCTAAGAAGACCCAAATATCATAAATTAGTTAATTATCTTCAGAGGAAGTTCTAGATGTAGAAGTCATCGATGATACACCTATCACCCAGTTTGGACAAGTCGAGAAGGCTAGCCTACGAATCCCCTATAGATATGCCTTGGTCATCACAACCACTCTCGCTAACTATGAAGTAGGTCGTATCTTTATAAATTCAAATAGTTCTGCAGATATTTTGTTCGGGGGAACCTATGACTAAATGCAAATAGGGGCCATCCCCCTAGAAGTTGTGGATACTTCATTATATAGTTTCGCGGGAGACATGCGACACCCCCGAGACCTAATCTCACTTCCACTAACTTTGGGAATAGAGCTCTTTATAGGACTTAGCTTTTGAAATTTTTGGTCATAGATATACTGTCTGCATACAACGTAATATTAGGGAGACCTTTACACCTTCTAGGCCATGATATCTGCATTTCACATGAAACTTAAGTTTTCTATACTATGAGGCGTAGGGAGGTCCAAGGGATCAATTATCTTGCAAATGCTATGTGGAAGCTATTCAAGAATGATAGAAGTGAGACCCGAAAGCCACAAAAAAAGACAATATCATAAGAGATGGGGAAATGATTTTGTGCTCAAAGAAGAAACTAATGCCGACAAGGAAACACCTATTCAAGTCCAACTCATCGAAGAACTACTCATTATGGAACTAGTACTTGGGAATTCTGAAAAGACCACCTGGATTGGGTCTCAAATAGAATATACAATCAAGGAGGAGTTAGTCATACCTCCATTGGAACACATACTTTTTCGCATGGATCCCTTGAGATTTGAAGGGGATAGACCCTAGTCTCATCACACATCACCTTAGTATCGATCCCAACATAAAGTCAATAAAAGATAAGGAGGCACTTAGGGTTTGAGAAGGAGAAAATCATACAAGCGGAAGTGGACAAGCTCTTGGCAGCAAGGCATATTAAGAAAATACAATTCCCAGCATAACGTTATGATAGTCCGTAAGCCTAGTGGAAAGTGGACGATGTGTGTAGATTCCTAAGACCTTAATAAAGTCTGTCCTAAGAATTTGTATTCAATGCTAAGGATCGATCACTAGTAGATTCCACATTTGATTGTGAATTATTAAGTACAATGGATGCCGCTTAGGGATATCACTAGATCATGCTGACCCTAGAAGATAAAAAAAGAGCTAGCTTTATTACTTTTGCCGTCAGCTTTTGCTACATAGCTATGTCATTCAACCATAAGACACGGGAGCCACATATCAATGTCTGGTGGATAAAATATTTTGCCCTCAACTAGGACTAAAGGTTGACGTTACATGGATGATATGCTAGCCAAAGCAAGGAAGCCAAAGATCCCATGGCAAACTTAGACGAAATATTTAAAGTATTAAGGAACTATAGACTATAACTTAACCCGACCAAGTGCGTGGTCGGGGTTTGAGGATGATGATTCCTGGGCTTCATGGTGATCGAAAGAAGCATCGAGGCAAACCCTCTCTAGATTAAAGTCATTCTTTATATGAAGGCTCCAACCAACATCAACGAAGTACAACGACTCACTGGAAAGATAGCAGTCCTAAGTCGCTTTATCTCCAAATCTGCTGAAAAGTGCTTACCCTTCTTTAAAACCTTAAGGAAAACTAAGAACTTCGAATAGGATTCGAAACACCAACAGGTATTTGAGGAGCTCAAGAAGTATTTGGCAGAACTCTTGTTATTGGTCAAGTCCTCACCTAGGGATACTTTGTATCTCTACCACTCCGCAACTCTGCCCTGCTAGTTCTTTTGTTTTCGAGAGAAGACCAGGAGATAAATGCTCATATATTATGTGAACAAGGTAGCCCCTAGAGGAGATGGTTCTTGCCATATTAGTTACCCCTAGACGATTACACCCTTGGGTAAGAACCAACCACCCTGAAGCAAACATTGGGCAAACTTGTTGGAATGGGTGACTAAAAGCCAATTGAAATATTGGATGCTTGCCATTTGCCAATCTTTATCGAATAATATTAGATTGATGAATATGGTAAGAATTAACAACATATTTCGTTGTGCTTACCACTGATATTGAATGGGGTTCAATGTCACAACAAAATACCCACAGACCGAAAAGATTAAACCCGTGGAGTTGGGTTGCGCATAGGTTTGGAAGCCATGAAACCAACTCTTGAGGATCTGTCTGAAATGTTCCAAGTCAAGGACCTCAAAACAGGGCATCGAGGGTCTTATAGAGACTTGTACTAAGTACTGCAGTCGTGATTCATCGACAAGAGACTCTATATCAATAGCGCAGATCGGACCAGTCGCATCAAGGGTCTTATAATCGTAATTCTGGAAGAGGTGATTAAATTAATTCTTGAAGAGTATAAATTGGATCATTTATGAGGAATAATTCATTAGATGTATAGTTCAGAATTTAATTAATTGAATTTTGGACTTAACCTTTTAAATTGATTGGATTAATTTAAAAGAAGCTTGGGAGATATATGTGGAAGTTAGAAGACTAGGTCTTCCTTCTATAGCTCAACCTCTTGATTTCAACTCTTCAATTCACTTACCTAGCCACTTTTTCTTGTTTCTTCCACCAAAATTTCGTGCTCCTCTCCCCAAGAATTAGCAAAAAAAAGAAAAATTCCTCTTCCCTTTTCTTGAAGTTCTTTTTTATTTAGTACCATGAGAAGAACAAAGGAGCTCGAAACACACTAATTCATAGTGTGATTTTGATTCCTCTTTCCATGGATTTAATCCTTGCTAGCATGAGGGAAAATCTAATCTTTCGTTGTGGTGTGGACGATATTGGAGGGCTCCTATGTTGGAGCCTTGCGTGGATGAACGCTGGAGAGGAGATCTTCATATATTGCCGATTGGAGGAGAAAACACAAAGGTATCTCCTTTTGTTATCAGTACTCTCATTTTTCCTTCCCTTCATTAGCCTTTTGAATGATTAGATCTGCAATTAATACACCGAACACTCAAGAAATATCAAGGGTACACCCCTTGATCGGCATTTATTATATGTATTTATCGTATTTTTCAATTTTTTGCGCTTTCGCCGCGCTTCTCGAGCCGATCCACTCTCTTAAAACTAGACATTTCGAGCCGATTGGTGAAGTCGTCCATGGAGTTAAGCGAATATGACATCTCTTACTTACCTCAAACAACCATCAAAGGTCAATATTTAGCTAATTTCATTTCAGAAATGATAGGTCCATTATGGGAGGAATCTCCCATTAGGGCAGTATTGTTACTTCACGTGTATGGATCAGCCACCTCTCAAGGAAGTAGGGCCGGTATAGTCATTACATCCCCTCAAGTTGATGACATGGATTTCTCCATATATTTGATTTCAAGGCTTCAAACAATAAGACTGGGTACGAATCCCTTGCATTAGGCATGAGAACGACGCATGAGGTTAGAGTTAAACATCTAATGACTTATTTAAACTCTCAACTTGTAGTAACACAAAAATACAAAACTTATGGAGATAAAGAAGACAATATGGTACAATTCTTACAACAAATAAAAGAATTAAAAGCAAAACACGAGAGTTTCCAAGAAAATCCCCAGGGAAGAAAACACCAAAGTAAACCGCCTGTCTAAATTAGACAACGATTTAAACAACTACAGGACTAGATGTATTACTATATAATATATGCCGGAGCGCAGAGTTGCCTTAGGGGTTCAAGCCATCTTTCTTGGAGAATGTTGGAATGGGTGACCAAAAGCCAATTAGATTGATTGTTTGCCATTTCCCAATCTTTATCAAATTATATTGTATTGATGAATACAGTAAGGATTCATCAAGTTGACAGTGTATTTCGTTTGTGCTTACTACTGATATTGAATGGGGTTTCAATATCACAATGAAATGCCTACAAATCGAAAGGTTAAACCTATGGAGTTGGGCTGCACATATGTTTGGTATCTATAAAATCAATTCCTGAGGGGTCAGTCTGAAAAGTTTCAAGTCGAGGACCTCGAGATAGGGCATCAAGGGTCCTATAGAGACTTGCACTAAGAACTGCAATCATGTTTGGTCAGTTTGTAGGTCGTCTGTGCAGTTTTAGTGGGTTGGTTAACAAGATAGTCGACTGACTGAACTGATTTGCGAGAATCGTCATATGGAAGCCTCTTAAGGTTTGGTCGGTATGACTAGGATTCTCAGTTCCGATAGTTCGAGATTTGTCCTTGGACTTAAGGAATCATGGAAATCACTTGCATACAAAGACTATGTATTGGATATAGCAAGCGGTGGCTATGTCGTGAGACATGATCATCATAAGCTTTATCTAGTGTAGTCGGAGTATGTATGGAGGACAATGGATTCCAACAGAAGATTTATCCCCTGTCAGTATGTGACAGTGAGTTCTCCTATGCGCTTTGAGATGGTTTAGACTCTAAAAGTCTTTGACCAAAGTGATTGGTCAATCAGGGTAGGATTTTCTAGATTGGATCAGTAAAGTAAACCATTTTAGGTATCAAGCATAGTTTTTTCTTTTTTAAGCAAACACCGCCTTTGCTAGAATTTATTGATTACTAAAAGATAGTTCATGTACATTTTTAAAAGCAGTAAACAATGAGTACTTACTCCCTTTACAAGCTCAAGTTATACGAACTCTTTCTATTATCATTGTAAGTTATCCAATTCTTATCTCAAATTATATTTTGATCTATTTACATACTTTTTGAAGCATAGTATGTAATTTGGTCCTCTTCAACTCAAGTTCTTTGTGCTTCATCCTGTGTTGTAACTTATGCTCTGATTCTCGTTGCCCAGCCCCTGTGCCGCTGCTACATTCTGATTACTACAATATGTAACCATATGTGCAACTGCCGTGTTGCGCTACTGTTTCTTGAGTCATTTCACTTCTTGTAGTTACCTCGTTGTTCATTCATGTATCCCTCATCTGTGATAAGATCCGATTCAAGAAGCTCCAAACTCATCTGTTAAGGCTGCAGCTTATCAGTTGCATTTTCTCCTTTTATGAATTTTCTTATATCAAGCATAGTTGCCTAGTCAATTATGGGAACCGACACCCAATTTCATGCTCTAGACTAAGGTCGGGAGATTGTTGACAGTAGGACTGTACTCGTATGAATTTAGAGCCTAAATATTCAAGCCACAATTCACCCAGTCTCTAGTGCCATGGACTGTTGCTAAACGACCACCGATGGTAACGGGCTATTCTCGATTATGGGATAATAAGAAATAATTAGGTAAATTGGACTGTTGGTCATACACGCCCTAGTCTAGCTGAATGTGAACCTAAAGAATCACATCGTACCACTATAACGAGATGAACTTAATTTGGAATTAATTCCAGAAGAGTCGGATTAATTTGATTAGATTAAATTAATTTGAAAAGAATAAATGATTGTATCATTTATTTAGACCAATCCATTAGATGGATGACTTAAAATTTAATTAATTGGATTAATTAGAATTTTAAATTAACCATTAAAATTAGTTGAATTAATTTTATTGGGATTTGTCCAATTTTATAAATTGAAAAAGAGAGCATAGACTTGAATCCCTTAATTAGATTAAAGGATGTTTTAATGTTGGGCTTACAATTAAATTAGATTTAATTTGAGTCCATGATTCGTGCGCTTAATTTAATCAGTCGTCCATTAAATACAAGCTCAACATTTAGGTTAGACCTGGGATAGGTCTAGGAAGATATTTTCGAGGGTGTTGGTTGATATTTGGAGCAAAAAATTCATGCATGAGGTCTACTAGGGCTAGAGGGTTTAGATGTTTTGGATTCTAACTAGGTTATGACTTCTTGTATGTGTATGACTAGGTCATATATATACCTACATTAAAATCTAGCAACACACAACAGACACTAATCTTTACATTCTCAAAAAGTTCTCTCTCTCTCTCTCTCTCTCTCTCTCCATCTCAAAGTTATTCTTCTGGTCTTAAAGATTAAAGAAAAATGATAAGGAGATCAAACCACATTAATTGATAGCCGTTGTTTTGATCTCTACCCTTTCGTGGTCTTTCTTGCTAGCACAAGAAGGCCACGTCTTTGTAGTGGGAGGGTGGATGATTTTAGAGGGTCTCATCATTGAGTTCTATCTGTGAACGATGAGGGTAATTTTTATTTATATTTTCGCCTCTTTGTGTTTTCTATTTTTTTTGGTGATTCTATGACCATGATTTATTTTATTTGTATACCGAATGCCTGGAAAATAGCAATGGTACACCCCTTGATCGGGATATTTCATGCTTTAATCGTAGTTATTTTTTATTTTTTAAAGCTTCCACCGCACTTCCCGGATAGATCTACTCCCTTCAGAGAAGATTGCAAAACACCTATAATGACATGGTTGAAAGGACATTTCCCAAGAGACAGATCGGAAGCCACTAGACTAAAGGCTTAAGCTTCTCGGGTTTTGCTCCAATGAGACATCCTATATGGAAAGTACTTTACACATCTTCTACTAAGATGATTGTCCCAGAAAGAGGGATGACACGTATTAAGGCAAATCCATGGTCGATACTGCAAGCTCACGTTTGAACCTGGACATTGGCCAACAAAGCTTTGATGGCTGGTTATTTCTAGAACACCATGAAACAAAATGCTCGACAATTAGTTAATAAATGTGAACTATTCTAAAAACACTCTACCCTCATACACAACCCATGGAGCGTCTCACCACCATGCTGTCACCATGCCCTTTATCCTAATGGGGCATGGACATAATAGGGCCTTTTCATTTGGCCTTAGGTAAAGTTCAGTCTAGTGGTTATTGACTATGTAACAAAATGGGTGGAAGCAGAGCCCCTTGCTCGAATTACATAGGGAAAAGTGATGAGTTCATATACAAGAATATCATATGCGGCTTTGGGATTTCTCGAAAATAATTTCTATCAATGGTCAACAATTTTAGGGCCACAAAATACAAGATTTGTACATAAACCTGCACATTATGCAGAGATTCATTTCGGTGGCTCATCCATAGGCAAACAGGTAAGTAGAGGTTACCAACCATATGTTGATACAAGGGATCAAAAGAAGACTAGTGTCTTGTGGGCATATCATACCATTGCAAGAGGTTCCATAAGGGTAAGCCCATTCGCTTTAGTATATGGAACAGAGACCATTGCTGCAGAGTTGGGAATGCGTTCCCACGGGGTCTAGCACTACTCAAAAGAAAGTAACATAGGGCTATTTAAAGAAAACCTTGACCTTGTTGATGAATTATGGGAGAAAGCTTTCATTCGCACAAAATATGATGATCAGTGCCCACAACAGAAAGGTAAAAACTCGTAACTTTCAATTAGGGAACTTGGTCCTATGGAGGATTGATGCCCTAAAACTAATATGAAATTGGATCCCAAATAGGAAGGACCGTATAAAGTCATAGGGTGTTGGATCATGGAGCATACGAATTGGAAGATGGAGAAGGAACCCCACTGACTAGGTCATGGAATGTGTTTAACCTTAAGAAATTCTATTCATGAAAATATGCCTTCTAGAGAGGCATCTTTCTCAAAAGATTTGCTTTTCAGAAAGGATTTCAAGCAAGAAACCACGACTTTCTATCTAAAATTCAAATGTATGGTGATTTTTGGAAGTTGTTTTTTCGGAAAGTGGCTTAGGTTGGAGAACCACATCCAATTGATGGATGTGGTGCCTAGCATGACCAAGCCAGTAGTTTCCTTTGAGGCAGATGACAAGGCTAGGGGAAAAAGCTTTTTGGTCCAAGATTGCATCACATAATCCATGAAAAATTCTTAGATAACCACCATTTGCAAGTAACAATGGTGGAGAAAGCACATGGTGGACCGTGTAGCTTCAGTAGAAAATACAATAGACTAGTGAAACTGAACTAGTATCGTACTCATGCTCAGTAAATTTCAGAAAATGAAGGAAAAATAAAAAAATAATTTTTTTGCGAAAAACGATGCAAAAAGCCGACCGACTGCCAACGATTGATTGATCGAGCATAATGTGCTCGAGAAACCCTAATTTTCTTTATTTTTTTCTTTTCTGCAAAAAACTGAAATCATAAATTTCCAAAAAATTCAATTTTCTAGAAAAATAAAATATCCAAAAACTTAATTTTCAAAATTAAACTATGCACTTTAAATTATGTAATCATGAACTCAATTAAATCATGCTTACCGAAAGCAATCAAACACGTAAAATATGTTCCAAACACAAAACATATTAAATACAATGCCACAAGCATCAAACTATACTTTTTCTCATTTTTTTGACCGGCTACTAGCATGAAAGCATGAAATAATGGTAAATAAAATGTAACAGAATAAAAATCGGATCAAAGGGGTATAGGGGACGCCCCTTTTAATCATACATGGGCGTTTGGTGCAAATAAAATGCAGAAACTATACAAAAAAAAACATGCATTATAAAGTGGTGAAGGATAATCAACACCGAACAGAAAAGTAAGCACGGAACTATACTTTTTCTCCTTTTTTGATCGGCTACTTGCATTGACTCCAAATCCTTTTCTCAATCCGTTCACTTAGAGGGTTCAAGTTTAGAACCCCTCTAAAGCTAGTCTACACCACACCATGGAAAGATGGATCTAACCTTCCTACGAGAAATGATTAGATACGGTGGAAGAAATCAAAATTATTTTGCACTAACAATTAGTGTAAATAATTTTTTGTTATTCTCAACTTGAATATGCTTCAAGGAGAACTCAAAATCATGGAGAAAACGAGGGAATTTTGTGTCTTATGGTGCTGCACAAGGAAGAGAGTAAAAAAACAAGATTAGGAGAGAGTTTTATGAGATAGTGTTATAGTATGTTCAAAAGACCTAGTCTTTTAAACTTCCACACGCCTAATCTCCGTGATGCACTACTTTTGTATAATCAACCTATTTGGCCAAGTGGAACTCTTCTAAAGATCCCACTCAACCACACCTCTTAGCAAAAACGAAGCCCTAGACTTGGCCTCATCAAAATCTGGCTACAGTTTGAATATTTGGACCGGGCTTGTTTAAATTTGTCTGACAAATTAACTCAAGTTCAATAATAATCTATTGAATTTATTATTTAATCTAATCAAATAAAATATCCAATAAAAAATTTATATAAATATTTAATCCAATTAAATATACATAGACCCAAAGATGCTCAATTAATAAATTCAATTTATTAATCAAGCCCAAATAATTAATTTGTCCAGCTAATTAATTTAAGCTCAACTCTCCCTAAGTTTCCTTAGAGGCCTGTGAGGCCTTATCAGATTTGGGCTGATTTGATTTGTTTATGGTTAATTTATTTTCTAGGGGCAACTGCCATTCCCCCGTGGGGACTCTAGCTAGACTGGACTTCCTAGGGCCCTTATTAGCCCTCTCCCGAATAGGGCCCCCTGTAGGTCTCCATGGGCCTTGCATTTTTTTCTTATTTTTGGACCATTTAGGCCTCTTTTGGGCACCCTATTTTCATGCACATCATTCAGTTCTCAACCCCACTCTCTAACACACACACATACACTCTAATAAGTGTAGATTTGTACACTTATTAGAGTAGACATCTTTAGAGGCAAGCGACTAGGCCGAAGAGGGAGCCATTTTTTTGAGTTCATCAAAAGAATGTTAGTAGCATAGCATATTTAGAAAATGAAAAGCTTATTTTGTGCCTGACAGAGCATGGCTTTTATGAAGGTGTCTCCATGGAGAAAGGTTTAATTGGTGCTTTTTATGCCTACTCCAATATAGGACATTATTTTTTTGCAAGAGAATGTTAATAATAAAGATGTGTATATTATGTATAGGTCTTGCATGGTGCAAGATTATTGTGCCAAATAAGAAAAATAGATCCAAATTAGCAAGTGATGGAGGAAATAATTCATTGATAAGAGAAAAAAAGTCACCCCAACAAGGAACGCACAATATCCCTATAAAAAATAAATTTGAGCCAAATATTCCAAAACAACATGATACGACAGATTACCGAAGTACCCCAAGTAGACGAATCGCAACCGTGTAAAAGGAGTGGATGAAGGACTAAGTAGTACTTTACCTTCATCTACCCTAAATAATGCAACTTTTTAGTAGTATAAATACCCCTCCCATTCTCTCGTTAGGAAAAAGAATAAAATTCTTGTAACAATTCTAGTGTAAATGTATTGAGCCGCACCTTGTAATACAAATTTTGTCACGGAAATAATTTGGAATGCGATCTACAAATTGCAAAGTCTAGATGGAAAAAATATTCCTTGAACTTGGAATACCTAAAACTTGAAGAAATGTTATGTGTCATGATGTTATGCAACTACGGGCAAGATGCTCACGAATTGATGAAATAAAATTATAATTGATTTTATTTTTACTAAGTCTATTTTATTTCTTTTTTATGCCTTGTACAAAACCACCATGGGTGCCTCAGGAAGAGCAATGTTTTAAAAAAACTAAAGCATAGAAATCTCTAAGCAATTGTCTCCGAACAAACGTATAAAGTGACGACCAAAGCCATGAAAATAATCTAAAGAACTCCTATGAGGTTCTCGAAAGAATTGATGTAAAAAAGATTCAACTAAGGGAGCTCGTAAAAAGTTCTAAGATACATCTAAAAGATGATCAACGGACTCCTAAGAAGTTCCCAAGCGACACCCAAAACTATGTTCAAGGGAACTCCTAAGAAGTTTCCAACAGAATAGATGCAAAAATTCGGAGATAGGGACTCTAAAGAAGTTCCCAAGGATAGAAACATGAACACGGACTCCTAAAAAACATGAAGTCCTCCCCGCAAAGTGACCACACTCCTCCAGCTTAGAGCGGCACTACTTAATAGCTTGGTCATAGATGTCATTGGCCTTTGCTACCACGACACCTTCAAACTCCTCGGAATCCTCACACTTCTCTTTGTAGTCGCTCAAAACACACTCCAAATAAATTTTTTTCCTCCCTTTGACTGGAGGACGCCCTGATAAAAAACGACCTTAGTATTGTAGCGATCCTTTCATTTGGTTTGGCCCTTAGTCACTTCCTCAAGTTGCTCCTGATAGCGAGCAAGCTCCTTCTTCGCCTCTTCAAGAGTAGCCTCCGACCACTTCAACTCCTTATCATAAAACTCAAATTATTGGTTTACAATCTCTATCAATGTTGCAATCTAAGGACACAAAGAAAATAAGGGAGTCATAAAATGAAGTAAGATATTGCATCAAAAGACAGACAAAAAGTGAACCCACCCTTGCAGATTTGTTGCACAGAAGGCAAGTAACAGTGCGATTAACAAGAGAGCTAAAAGGAGGTACATCATAATCAATCACAACGTTGCATGACCTCTCATATGCAAGATCAAAGTCTGAAGTATCCCAATATAAAGCAACTTCCTGGTGGCGATTAATCCTAAAAGAAAAGAGGTCGTTTCCATCCACGTCACGGATGGTGAGACACAACCATCTTTTGCATACCCCATTGACCATGATGCGTGTCGTGAGGATGCATAGGAGGAAGAAGAGGTGAGTGATGCCTTTCGCTTTCTTTCCTCTACATAGGGGGAGGACGAGCCTATGCATCACGTTGGCACTGCTCATGCTCATGTTCAGCCTTGAAGCGCTAAATATCCTGTAGTGAAACCTTCTTTCCTAAATCAGAAAACAAGCAAAGGAAAATAGATAAATCACAACGTAGGACAACAATAATAGCAAAGAGCAAACAAACAAGAATAACCAATAATACCAGATGAAAGTGTAGATTTCGCATCAAGCATTTGATCGAATAAACTGGTCCTACGAAGGACATACAAAGATCATAATTAGGGTTAGGGTCGAAAAGTGTCTCACGCCGACCAGTAGTTAATCCCTAATTTAAGTCATTGACATAGAAAAACTTCTCCTTCCAAGGGCTTTCGTAAAAAGCACTACCCTCTATAATTTTACAAGTATTTTGAGAATTGAAAAAGAAGAGTGAGTTGTTGGCTATCTTCATAATTGAAAAAATGGTATAAAACGACTTGATGGAAAGAGGCAACTCTAGCTCCCTAAAACGATAGAGAAAGCCCTCAAAATAAGTAAAAGAGTTGGGAGTAAATTAACTAACACATAAGCTAAACTGCTTAATGATGTCTATCAAAAGAGGATGAGGGGAAGCGTGAACCTCTAGGAAAAAATACAAAGTAAATAGTTAAAAAATTTGGAGGAGGCCCCCTACTCCCGGAAGATTGAACTCTAAAACAGAGGAAGAGATCAACCTTATTTTTTAAAAGACTAAACTCCTCAAGACTCAAGATACTACCACAATTCTCGACATCCATAAGACGATAATGGAACCTAGATGGGGGGGCTACAGACGACTTCAATTTGTCATTTTGGATATGAATAGACTAGGTATCATTTTTAATGGTGAATCCAAGCCTACTAAAATATCAAGGGAGTTAAAATAACTCATGAGCAAGTTCCCAATAACCTCTAACTTCATCTTGAAAATCAACAAACCCCGATGCTCGAAATAGAAGGCAAGGATGAACGAGAGACAACTCCACTATCAAGATGCGATTGAGGTCGATCACCTCGACTAGGCGAAACAGGCAGAAGCAAGGGAGGCTGATCGACTATACCAACTCCAAGTCCAGGCTACATAGCTTGACGTAGAGAATCTGGCAGAGGCGAACCTCAGCCAAAACTCGACCAAGGCGTTTAGTCTTGACTAGCAGCGACGATGTTGCCCTCTTTGGCATCAACCCCCCACTCTCATTTTTTTTTGGCATATTGCAATCTAACCCGGATGTGTTAAAACAAATTACTGAAATACCCCCAGTGGACAAATTGCAACCTTGTTATAGGGATAGGTGTGTTTGAATGGGTGAAGGACAAAGTAGTACTTTACCCTCACCTACTATAAATAACATAAATTTGTACTAGGATAAATATCCCTCCCCATTCTCTCATTAGGTGGAGAAATGAAATTCTTATTACAACTCTAATGTAAGTGTGTCGAATCGTAATCTTGTAATACAAATATATCTCGCTTTTTGGCGACATCGGCAAGGTTTATGTAATCTACATCTTTATATAATTGAAAAACGCCTTTTTGGCGTTTTTTGTTTTTTAGTCAATTTATTTTAATTATTTTATTAACCTACCTCTCTCTCTCTCTCTCTCTCTCTCTCTCTCTCTCTCTCTCTCTCTCTCTCTCTCTCTCTCTCTCTCTCTCTCTCTCAACTTCCCATTTTCTCTATTCTCAACTTTCACATTCCTATTCAACTTTCCATTTTATCTAATTAAGATATATTTTTCAAAAATATAATTTTTTTAAATATATACTTTATTAAGCACATAGATATGAATGTTTCACATATATACTAGTAATATATTATAAGTCAATAGTCCGTAGGCCTCATCCTCACTACTAAGCAATGGCAATGGGAATAATATTGCTTTCTTTCTCCCCCATATACATTTTTATTACGAGCAATGGAGATATAGCCACGCCCATGTCTAATTAAATGCATTATAAATGCTAAAATTATTAAAATTTAAATATTAATTATGAAATTTGTATATGTTGAAGACTGTACTGTCTCCTAATTATATAGTTTATTAAGTTCATCAACGTATTAATGATTTCCATAATATTTTATATTTAATAAAGTAAAAATATGTATACACTATTTAAGTTTATATTAATGGACATTCATAAATAACTTGCATTTTACAACACTTCCTTTAATGGAATATCGACGTAATTTACTTAGGGATCTACTTATGAAATTTTATCCCTGAATAAAGAGTGCACTTGTTTATACTAAAGATCGAAATAGTCATTAAGACTGTTGATATTTGTATGGTCATCAGTGTAATTAGAAGCGATGAAAGTAATTCTTGAAATGCCGAAACACAGGAAGTATTGTAATTATTCAAAAAAAAAAAAAAAAAAACGGTTAAATTGTAATCTATCAACTTGTGTTATGAAAAGTAGGCAAACAAACTCCTTATAAAAAAAAAAATAGCAATTCACCCCCTTATGTTTTTCAAAATGTAGCAATTTACCTCCCTATGTTTTTACAATTTACCTCAATTTACCTCCTTAGATAGAGAGGTAAATTGCTTCATTCTTTAAAACAAAAGGGATAAATTGCTATTTATTTTTTTATACGGGAATAATTTATCCATTTTCAATATCATAAGATGATAAATTACTATTCACCATTAAAAAAAATGCATAAACATAAGAGAAAGATGGATTTGGAGTAGCTTCAGAAGAAGTTAATGTCTAAGGTCTCTTGTTATGTTAGCATCAAGGCTTGATTATTTTGAGTCCTAAAGGTACAAGAGGACGTTCACAATTCCAAGGGGACGTTTCCATTATTTTGAAGTTACATTATATTAGTTGACACTTTGCTATTAGGTTAATTACAATAATTTTTTTATTATGTTTGGTTTAATTAGAGCATAAGAAGTCCGACTATGAAATGAAAAATTATTGAGTTGATGTAATTGTCACATAATAGATCAAAAAGACGTATGCAAGTTTTTGAATAAATTACATCGATACCCTTGGAAGGGAGAGTCAATTTAATTCATTACTCTTGAATAAGAATGCACTTCATTATAATTATAACAAAAACCAATCGGCAATTAAGAATCGCCAATATACTTGCACTCTTTTACTACAAAGAAATAGGGGTTAAAAGAATTTTACTACCCCCATGTTTATTCGTTACTGTCAAAGAAAAATAAATGTGATAAGAAAAATGGCAAACAAAACCGCTGGTGAAAAAATGAATGTGAATTATGCTTTTTTATTGTGTGAATTTTTCATTTTTAGCAAGTAAAATGACAACTACCGTAGAGAATATACTTGTAATTTTATAAAGAATAGAGTCTATGTACAAAAAGACATAATCTAAGAACTGTCGATGTAATTTTATCCAATTTAAATAAATTTAAAATTTGTGTATGGAAACTGGCTATTGTGATATTTCAAATATCTAATATCTACCCATACAAATTCTACGATAGGACTTTAAACTATTAAAATACCCTTAGTGGATCGGAAAGTGCGAAGTTTTATCCCTTATTAGAAAATTCAAGGGGGGGATATACCCTAGAATGTCAAAATTCCTCATACCTCGATCAAGTATACTCCTTGAAGTCGGTGTATAAATTGCAGATTTAATCATGCAAAATGCTAATGAATTCAAGACAAATTCAGACTACTAAAAAAAAAAAGAGATAACTTTTGTTTTCTCCTCCAATCGGCAATACATGAAGATCTCCTCTCCGGCATTCGTTCACGCTAGACTCCAACGTAGGAGCTCTTATCGTTCACATCACACCGAAATGTAAGATTTATCCTCGTGCTAGCAAGAATTAATTCGTGGAAAAAGAATCAAAATCAACCATGAATTAATGTGTTTCTATCTCCTTTGTTCTTCACTTGGTTCTAAACCAAGAAGAACTTCAAGAGAAAGGAAAAGAAAGTTTTTGTTGCTGATTTCTTGGGGAGAGGAGCACGAAACTTTGGTCTGATAATTAGAGAAAAACGGCTAGGGTTAGTCCATCGAGGAGTTTGAATCAAAGGTTGACATATGGAAGGAAGACCTAGTCCTCTAACTTCCACATGTCTCTCCCACTTACCAGAACTTCTCCACCACTTTTCCTAACCCTCTATGCACGAAATTTTTCTCTCTTTTCATCCAAAAGTTCAGCTATTTTTTACTTAAAAAGGTCAACATGGACTAGGGCTTCATGCATTTTTGGATCGGGTTCAATTTAACTTGTCCAACGAGTTAAATTGAGTCTATATACTATTTCTGTTGGACTTAATACTCAATCTAATTAAAATAAAATACCTAACAAATAAAGTCCAAGTGAAAATTTAATTCAATTAAATATTCACAAGCTTAAAAGACTTAAATTATTTAAATGAATCCAATCCACTTAACTAACTAAGGCAAATCAAACATAACTAGTCCAACTAATTATTTCTAGCCAATTTCTAATTAATGAATCCAATCTACTAATTAGATAAGTTCATCAACTGCTTAATTAATGGATCCAATCCACTAATTAATTTCTCAAGTCTCCTTGAAATTAATCCAATCAATTTAAAAAATTAAGTACAAAATTAAATCAATTCAATTCGAACTATCCGTCTAACGGATTATTCCTCATAAAAGATCCAATCATTTATACTCTCCAAGAATTAATTCACCTCTTCTGGAATTAATTCCATACTAATTCCCTTACTTTTCATGATTTGTGTATGACTCTTTAGGTTCACCCTCAGCTAGATTTGGGCGTGCGACCAACACAATTAATTAAATCTCATTTAATTATTATTTTCAATTATTCCATAATCAGAAACAACCAGTTACCATGGGTGGCCATCTAGAAAAAGTCCATGGCACCAAAGACTCAGTGAGTAGCGGCGTAATCATTTAGGCTTCGACTTTCATACGGGTACACTCCTACAGTCAACTGTCTCTCAGCCTTAGTCTAAGACGTGGAATTGGGCGTCAATTTTGATCCTTAACTAGGCATCTATACTTCATACTTGAGATGCGTTTACTCTACTAATCGTCATAGAAAATTCCTTCCCACTGGATCAATCGCTATGGCCATAGAGTTGAAGAGTCTAAATTATCTCAGAGCGCATAGGAGATCTCGCTCTCATATATAGACAGTGGACAGATTCTATTTTGGAATCCACCATCCTTGTTGCATTCCGACTGCACTGGATACAGCTTATAATGATCATGCCTCACGACACAACAACTGCTCACCATATCCAACATACAGTCTTCGTATGCACGTGAGTGCCATGATTCCTCAAGTCGGAGGACTAATTTAGTACTACCAGAATCGAGAATCCCAATCATATTGATCAAGATTTAAGTGGGTTCAATGTGACGATTCTACGAGTCAATTCAGTCAGTCGACTACCTTGCCAACTAACCCACTAAAACTGCATAGATGAGCTACGTCTCCTGCCAACGAAACACGGCTGCAGTACTTAATCGAAGTCTCTATAGGACCCTCGATGCCCTGTCTATTCGAGTTGGAACATTTTGAGATCGACCCTCAGGAGTTGGTTTGATAGCTGTCAAACCTGCGCAGCCCAACTCCATCAATTTAACCTTTTCGATCTATGGGTATTTCATTGTGATATTGAAACCCCGTTCAGTATTAGTGGTAAGTACAATGAAACACATTGCTGACTTGATGAACTCTTACCGTATTCATCAATCTAATATTATTTAATAAAGATTGACGAATGGCAAATGGTCAATCAAATTGGCTTTTGGTAACCCATTCCAATAATCTCCCACTTGACCATTAAACTAACTACGATACCGGCTCAGTTTCGTGGTCTGCTTTATTTTCTACTGGATCTACATCATCCAACGTGTATTTCCTTCACCATTGCTGCCTGTAGAAGGTTGTTTTATAAGAATTTTTATGGATCTTGTGATGAGATCTTGGGCCCATAAGGTTTCGTCCTAGCCTGTCGTTTGCCTCTAATGCTACAACTGGCTCGGCCGTGATAGGCACCTCATCCATTCAATAGATGCGGTTTTTTAATCCAAACCACTCTCCAAAACTGACTTGTTAAAGTTGTCCCACATTCAACTTTTAAGATAGAGCGTTTGCTTGAAATCCTTTCAAGCTACCATACTTACCATCAAGGCCGAACGTGACTATACTTTGAGGACTTATCCATTATTCACATGAGTTTGGAAACTAGTATCGCTTTAGCCTTCCAGAGTTAACTTTCCATAAAACGTGTGTCATGAACACTTCTTTAATCCTTATTCAGGTATTGAAGACCACTCTCGACAACTGTCTATTGTTAATTGGTGTATTCCAATATACGTGTTGTCATGCATAAAGGATACACAACATCAAGTCCAACACACAAAACAAACATTTTCGTGCTATCTTCAGCACAGACATAGGAGATGTCCAAGATATCTAAGCTTTCTCATCAGTCAGACGCAACTGAGTCTTTAATAGCTTAAGCTTTTTCGTCTGTCAACAATGACTAAGTCCCAAACAACTTGAGCTTTCTCATCAATCTCCTGCAACTGATTCTTGAACAACTCATCCCTAATGTAGGAATCCAATTCCTCTTGTGGAGATTTCCTGAACAATTTTATATTAATGTCTTAGTGTTTTCAAAACATCTTAACCTCATTCTAAATGAGTAAGATGTTTTACACACCAAACACATGGGAACTCACACCAACTCCCACTAATCTTTGGCTCATTTGATCAAATCATACCTAGTACGATCTTTTGATAAATCAAATATTCTAATTTTGTGAAGTCTCAGACCTAGTTTGAACTTCTTGGTAAATCCTTAGGCTCTAATCCATTGATTCTAAACGATGTCCTACATCGCTCTCCTTATGTCCTTTTGGATTTCTAGTTCCACGGACTAATAAGGAACAAAATATGGCCAGTTAGGAATAATATTTAATTACGAATGATATTTTTGACAAATCGTATGAAAAACCCACCCCTACTATTTTCTTGATGTGTATAGGATCATCCTATTAACTTAAGCACTTTGTAGGATGAGAGTTTCATCATACAATAAGGCAACTAGTTTGATTTCTTTCTTGTCAGAGATCGGTCAACCATGATCCTTTTAGGAAGAACTTCATTGAGTGAGAATCACATTCTCATTTTCAATATTTGAAAACTCCCACTAAATACACATCCCACTAAATACACATCCTCTTAATCCAATCAAAATATAATCAGTTGGTTGATCACTCCGAGTTTAATTCTTTGATCCTCATTAAACAAAATTAGACCCTTAAACCCTCACACTGATGTTGTGTATTTAGATGACCTACAAATTTCACACTGGATCTAATCCAATGTGTAACTGGTAAATTCATTTTGTCCCACAAAAGAGCTTTTGCAGTCTTTCTCCTTCTTAGTAAAAGGTTTGAAAGCTAATGGATCCAAATCACCTATTTCTAGTATTCTTTGAATCCATCAATCTTTTTCATCTCGACTAGAAAAGATTAACCTATCAGGACTGTAAGTTTGTTCTTTATTATCATTTTATTCTTTATTTGAATATGCATAATCCACTTATGAGATAGTGAAAGTTAATATTCAATCTAGTAGACATGAATCCCATTCAATGTCAAATAAAAGACTTTATTGATTAAAATACGTAATCAAAAAAGTCCAACAATAATTGAAAACACTATTTAGATCATGCTAGGTTACATAGACACTATCCTAACATGATTACCAGTAAGCCTAACTAAGTTCCTAATCTTTGTAGCAACATCCCCGCTATCCCTAAGCCTTAGGAGACCTTCTTGTTTCAGCTTTTTTGCTCCTCATCTTCACTTGCAAAGCATTAGGAGATTTATGAATTCCTTGGTACCCAATACCAAGAGTAGAATGGTGATTATGTTAATACTCAATTAAAGATTTTTACCTTCATTGGAGAGGAGCTTAGGACACTCCCTCTTCCAATGGCCCTTCTCTCGGCAATAAATGCAAACATCATTCAGAATCCTTGACTGATGAACCCTTTTCCTCTTTCCTTTACCCCCGCCTATCGGTGTAACAGGAGCACTCAAAGTGCTAGCAGTAATAGAAGACGTCTCATCCTTTTTCCTCTTCTCGCGTCCGACAACCTTACCCTTCACTCTTGAGGTTGAAGCCTCTCCCACTAGTACCAACGGTGCAGATTTTTCAATCATTGCCTCGTACTGGGCCAACATATTAATCAAATTATGAAGGTTTTTCTCAAGTTCATATATTAGTTGATAATGAATTGATCAAAAAAGGGAGGTAGTGATTGCAGGATCACGTTAACGTACGTTTTCTTCCTTCTTCAAATCAACCTGGAGCTCTTTGAGCTTCTCCATTAGGGATAGCATTATCACTCCATGCTCTCATATGGCCGATACCTCAATCATTCTCGTGCCAAAGAATGCCTTCGTCACAACATATCTAATATATCGGTCTGATACCGCATAAAGTTCTTTCATGCTGTACATTATTGATTAGTCGTCTTCATGCCTCTCGTATTGTTCTGGATCTCATTACTCATCGAGTCTAGTATGATACTGTATACTCTCCGATTGTCCTCATGCCACTGAGTAAACTTTTCGAATGCCAAATGTCTCAAAGCAGGAACGCTTCTGGTAAAGTCCGAGTTAGAGACTTATCCATAACATACGTCTGGTTCTCTCAAAATCGAGGACTATCTTTAGATTTCTTAACCAGTTCGAATAGTTTGTCCCATCAAATTTATTAAACTCAAGTATAGAATTATGTGGATTCTCAGACATCTACAATAAACAAAAAAATATAAGCAGATTATCATAATATTAGGTTCAAGTTAAGGACTTGGACTTCAGTTATTAACCCTCCCACTATTTCTACAAAAGCCCATCACTCTCAAATGGGATTTTGGGAAGACCTTTTCCTAGTGGGCTTGAGGTCCACAAGCGAATTTTCCATGCGCCGCTTTTATGATTCACATAGAAATAGCCTTGTGGAATCCAATACCATTCTCGACCTACGAGATCCCCGAGATATTTTGCCTTACTATTTTCACGTGATTCCGAGGACTCCAAGCAAATCACGTAATTGGTGTTAGACCCGACCCATCAATTGAATCATAGCTCAGACGATCGCCACCCACGACTCGTAAGACAAGGAATTAGAAGCGTATCCACTTTGTTCACAATAATAGTGTAGCTTCATTTCAATCCAAATGTGCTACGACTCGTGAGACCACGTATGGGTGAAATCAACTTCCTCACTACATTATTGTAGTTGGAAGACATGGAAAAACAACCATTTGTTAATTTTCATTTATTAGGGACTAATATTTAATTTGGTCCAACAAAGTGAGTTTATTTTAATAATTGATCGAGACCTCGTCATAGTTAATATTTTGCATGATAAATATATCCAATATATATTAAACCCATAATATAAAATGCATCACATGCAAAATAAAAGCCTAGCACGCCCCTGTTGGATTATCACAAGCCCAAAAATCTGCGCGACCTACTGAGCCCGCAGTGGATTTATGATCAGTGTAAGGGTGGGCCTATGCTAGTACAAGCTTTTTAACCCATTAACAGACAATAGGCCTTGTAAATTCCTCTTTGTTCTATTGGACTCTCCATCTTGGACTCCATCGGTCTTCTTCACCATGGATCATCCGTGGGCCATCCAATGATCTCATCCATGGGCCTTCACTACCTTGGGCTTGCCATCCTTATATTTTATTTACAAAAATAAATGTCCTCAAATCCTATCTGCTCTCATTACATCATAAAAATTAAGAAACCCCAATCAATAGTTGGGGGGAGTACAAAGGAAGGGAGAAAACAAGCCTTATATATACCAAGACTAAAAAATAAGAGATAAGAGAAAAAATACGCGAACATAAAATAAACCATAGATACGATCTTAGGGCTTGTTCATCCCATTTTACACATAAGCATGAAATTCAACCAATTTCCACCTCATGACAATAATATAAACACAAATCAAGTGCTAAAATACAAATAAAATTTTATAATTTAATTATTGGACATAAATGCATCCTATGCAAAATGATTCAAGTGTGAAAATTCTTTTATTAACTATAGTAATTTAATTTTAGGAGATACCTAATCTCAACCAAAATTAGAATCTGCAAAAAATTAATTATTTTAGAAAAATACAAAAAAATCCAGAAAAATAAAAAAAATCGGTCCAACCGACGATGATGATGACGACCAGCTGGCTGCGCCTAGGCGCACAACATGCGCGCACAAGTAGCACTACTTGCCCGCCGTGCGCGCCCAGCAGCACGCGCAGCCAGCTGTTGTGTGCACCGTTTTTTAGAAAAACTCCCCTTTTTGTTTTTTGATTTTCTGCAAATTCTGAAACCAAAAGAACCATTAATACAAAAAATTAAAATTTTCATAAATACCCATGTCCAAAATTTAAAAACACAAAATTAAACATGCATAAACCCTAGCACATAGATATGCAAGCAAAGCATAAAAGTCTCATGCATCAAAGTTGATAAAGCATGTAATATGTTCTAAACACATAATACATGTAAGATTAATTGCCTATACACTGAATTGGGCTCTGATAACACTTGGATGGAGTGGATCGACCAGAGAAGCGCGGCGGAAATGCGAAAAATAAAAAATTTACTAAATTCAAATAATAAATGTCGATCAAGGGGTGTACCATTGATCTTTTTTCATGCATTTGGTTTATAAGTTATAGATCTAATCATGCAAAAGGCTAATGAATGCAAGAAAAAATGAGAGCACTAAAATAAATAAGAGATACCTTTCTTTCTCCTCCAATCGGCAATACGTGAAGATCTCCACTCCGGCATTCGTCAATGCAAAACTCCAACGTAGGAGCCCTCTAATATCATCCACACCACATCGAAAGGTAAGATTTATCCTCGTGCTAGCAAGGATTAAATCCATGAAAAAAAGAATCAAAATCACACTATGACCTAGTGTGTTTCGATCTACTTTGTTCTTCACTTGGTTCTAAACCAAGAAAACTTCAAGAGAAGGGAAGTGGAAAGTTTTTGCTGCTTATTTCTTGGGGAGAGGAACACAAAATTTTGATCGAATAATTCGAGAAAAACGACTAGAGTTAGTCCATCGAGGAGTTGGAATCAAGAGGTTGAGATATGGAAGGAAGACCTAGTCTTCCAACTTTCACATATCTCTCCCACTTACCAAAACTTCTCCACCACTTTTCCTAACCCTCTTTCCACGAAATTTTCCTCTCTTTTTCGTCCACAATTTTTCCACTAACTATGATAATTATCATATTTTCTACACTAACTTTGAAAAATGCTTCAATTAGGTCCAATTTAGTGTTTTGGTGTCAATTTTCCGACAAATTGAAAGAAAATTGCTGATGTGTCCGGCCAAATGAGCCATGTCATTGTCTGATGTGGAAAATAAGTACACTAGGCATCCAACATGGCCGAGGGGGCAATGCAAGGGCCGGGGGTGGGGGTGAGTGTTTTTTTTGTTATTTAAATTTATATTATATAACATAATAATATTTATTTATAGAATAATACTTTTTAATTTTATAATTTTATGTATTATATGATACAAAAAAAGAATTTTATTTTTTATAATTTATAAGTATTTATATTTACCTATAATTTTATAATTAAATAAAAAATTGTCTATAATAAAATTGTTTATATTTATCTATTTTTATGCATTTTTATCTATATAATCTATAATTATTTTATAATTTAAAAATGATTATTTGTAAGTATCTATTTTATTAGTTTTTTTTTGTCAGTTAGTGGACTAAAATTACACGAGGATAAAGTTAGTGGACTAAAATTACACCTGCTAAAATTAAGTCCATGTCATCGAAATGTTATATAAAAAAATCCCCAAAAAATTTGGCACGTGCCTTGCACATGCTAATTTCCGGCCAAAATGCCACCGAAGTACCTAATTGATATAGTTTTTTAAGTTAGTATAGAAATGTGAGAATTATCATAGTTAGTGGACCAAAATTGAACGAGAATCAAGTTAATGGATTAAATTTTTTTCCTGAGTTAAATTAATCCATATACTATTTCTGTTGGACTTAATACTTAATTTAATTAAATAAAATACTCAATAAAGAAAGTCCAAGTGAATATTTAGTCCAATTAAATTTCAAAAGCAAAAGACACTTAATTATTTAAATAGGCAAGATCTCACTCTTGGTCCCACTAGGTAGGGTCATTCTCACTTTTGGTCCCGAGTTTTATGGGCTCAACACTTTGGTCCCAAAATCCTAATTTTTTAATAGAATTTGTCATATTCCGTTAGATGTTAACGGAAACGGCATGGCACGGAATAGGACTAGTTCTGTTAAAAAATTAGGATTTTGGGACCAAAAGTGTTGAGCCCGTAAAGCTCGGACCAAAAGTAAGAATGGTCCTATCTAGTGGGACCAAAAGTGAGATTTTGCCTATTTAAATGAATTCAATCCACTTAACTAACTAAGGCCAATCAAACATAACTAGTCCAACTAATTATTCCTAGCCCATTTTAAATTAATGAATTCATTCCACTAATTAGATAAGTCAATCTACTAATTAATTAATGGATCCAATCCACTAATTAATTACCCCAAGCCTCCTTTAAATTAATCCAATAATAAAAGTAATGTCAATATTCATAATTCATTTAATCCAATTAGTTAAATACTAAACTATCCATCGAATAGATTATTTTTCATAAATGATCCATTCATTTATACTCTCCAAAAAGTAATTTAATCTAATTAATTAATTCACCTCTTTCGGAATTATTTCCAAACTAATTCCCTCACCTTTCTTGATTTGTGTGTAACTCTTTAGGTTCACCCTCAACTAGACTTGGGCGTGCGACCAACACAATTAATTAAATCTAATTTAATTAATTATTTTTGATTATCCGATAATCAGAAACAACCCGTTACCTTAGTGGTCATTTAGCAACAATCCATGACACTAGAGACTAGGTGAATAGTAGCTTGAACATTTAGGCTCCGATTTTCATACGGGTATGGTGCTACTATCAACCGTCTCTCGGGCTTAGTCTAGAACATGAAATTGAGCATCGGTTCTCATCCTTGACTAAGCATCTATCCTACATACTTGAGATGTGTTTACTCTCTACTGATCGTGTAAATTCTTCCACTGATCAATCTCTATGGCCATAGAATTGAAGAGTCTAAACCATCACAGAGCGCATAGGAGATCTCGCTGTCATATATACAGTCAGAGAACAGATTCTATTTTGAAATTCACCGTCCTCGCTACATACTCCGACTACATTGGATAAGGCATGTAATGACCATGCCTCACGACACAGCTACCGCTCTTCATATCCAAGATACAGTCTTCGTATGCACGTGACTGCCATGATTCCTGATGTCGGAGGACTAATCTCATATTATCGAAATCGAAAATCCTAGTCATACCGACCAAACTTTAAGTGGCTTCCATATGACGATTCCTGCGAGTGAATTCAGTCAGTCGACTACCTTGCCAACTAACCCACGAAAACTACATAGACGACCTATGTCTCCTGCCGACAAAATATGGCTATAGTACTTAATGCAAGTCTCTATTGGACCTTCGAAGCCCTATTTCGAGGTCTTCGACTTAGAATGTTTCAGACCTACCTCAGGAGTTGGTTTCATAGCTGTCAAACCTATGTGCAACCCAACTTCATGGGTTTAACCTTTTCTGTCTGTGGGCACTTCGTTGTGATAGTGAAAGCCCATTCAATATTAGTGGTAAGCACAATGAAATACATTGCCGACTTTATGAATTCTTACCGTATTCATCAATCTAATATTACTTGATAAAGATTGGCGAATGGCAAACGGCTAATCCAAGGCCTTTTGTCACCCATTCCAACATTAACTTCTGTGGATGGAAGTATAATTTGAGGTTATCATCCAAAGTAACTTCCCAATGCAGAGAAAAGACAAACAATTCTCCTGTGATAATGTAAATGAGTAAATTATCCCTTTATGAAAAAAGAAATTTAGCAATTTACCTCTCTATATTTTTTCAAATCAAGCAATTTACCTCTTTAGACAAGAAGGTTATTTTGCTTTATTTGAAAAAGCATAGAGGGTAAATTGCTTTATATATATATATATATATATATATATATATATATATATATATATATATAGGGATAATTTGCTCATTTGCAATATCATATGGAGTTAAATTACTATTCACCCCCAAATCTTGCCGCAAGAACCCTAAAGATAAAACTACATGGATGTGGTTTGCCTCTTACATTCTTGCAAGCAATTCAATTTACATTGGGTGCAACTATACATCCCATTCAACTTATTTCACACAATTATGTTAGAGTGGCTCAATGGAAACACTCATGTAACGAGGAAATATCAAAATTATCGCAACATCTACTGCACTTTCAAGTCACAAAATTACTCACGTCTTGAATTTTAGATACGTCCCAGTTTCTGTACCAAGTCGTTCTCAATTTCTTCTCTTTTTTTCATCAATAATGAGTACTTAGCAACAAGTTCTTGGTCTCCGGCCGGCACTGACAGCTTACAACATAGAGAAGTTTGCTCCAATTTGTGCATGTACATGCATTTGATAGGCACGAAAGCTCCCCTCTCGTGGCACAACCAACCATGAGCAGCCCTGAGTGCAGCACCCAAAGAAGCTGAATCTGCCAAGCAGAAGTACGTGTTGAAAATTTCAAAGAAAAATTAAACTTTCCTTCTATTTTTACAGTAATAAATTTTCAACTGACTTTCAGACGTGTTTTCAGAATGCAAACGGCTGTTGTTTTTTACCAACCTTATATGAAATTAAAGCTCTGTGAGTCTAATGGTATAGATTTCAAATCCATAGAAAATGCCTACATAAAGTTATAACTATTTTACCAAGAACTGCCAGAAACAATGTATGTTGTTTAGAATTACATTTTGCATTTAATTTGTTCCCATAAATTTTCTGATTATTAGCAGATTTTTAGTCCCATAAAAGTACTGTTAATTTGATCATCTTATTCAAAGGAATAAAGAGCAATGATTTAGAGCAAGAATTTCCAAGATATCAGCATCTTCTCTCTTCGTTAAAAGTGTAGACACAACACAACATAGCTTCCGACAGTAAGTCAGTGCAATATTTGGTTCAGTTGTGGAGAAATTAAGTAGGTCAGTCTTCTTGCATAGTAAGATAGGATCAACTCGTTTCATTTCAATTTTTTCATTTTCATGAGAAAAAACCCTAAAAATATAGGGGAAAAATGCAATATACCCCCATGTGATATGAAAAAATGAGGAAAAAATTAAAAAACAAAATAGCAAATTACCCTCTGTATTTTGAAAAATTAAGCAAATTACTCTCTGAACCATTGATATGGGGTAATCTACTTCACTTTTTGAAACATAAGGATGTAATTTGTTAATTCTTTTTTTCAAAAAAAAAAAATATTTGCTCACATATTATAGGGCTAAATTGCATTTAACTCAAACATATAGTGTTGGAGAAAGGAAATAAGATGTTTGAAGACTATCCCGAAATTTTCTTAGCACTGTAGGCCTTAGGATATTCAACTAGATTTTCAATGGTCTATTGTGACTTACTATTTTACCACTTCAATTTGACCAGTAGTAAAATCGTTCACCAGCTTTTCTAGGCCTTTTATTGTGATTCTTACGTCTTACATATTCTTGAATCTAATACAATTCCTTAAATATTACACACTTGTTTCATTAAAGAGCAGCGGTCCCAGTGCAAAGGCATATTCAGACATCCAATTGTTTCATATCTAGCTAGAAAATTAATCTAAGGCAGAAATTGACTTCTACATAACTATTTGAAAACCATCCGGCCGAAATTCAAAGCGTCTATTTTTCCATACCAAAAAAAAGAAAGAAAGAAAACTCTATTTCTAGATGTATGAGCAATGATAGTATTTTTGTGGATAATTACATCTATGTACATACAATAAAATTTTGGTTTTGAAAAATTACTCTTACACCTACTTAAAAATAATTTATTTACACAAATTACCCATATTTAAAAAAACAATAGATTTACACCCTTAAAAGTATCAACATCATTATACAAACTGTCCATATTTTTTTTTACTACCAAAGGTTATTTATGCATTTATGCAAAAAATATGAATAGTTTATATGGACAGACCATAGATAAAAAAGGGTAAATTGTATAACACCCCCTGTGTTTTAGGAAAATAGCGTAAAATCCCCCTGTGTTATATTAATAGGCAAAAAACCCCCCGTATTATCTAAAATACAGCAAAAAACCCCTCTCTGTTAGAAACTAATGGGAAGTGCATTTCACATGCTCAAAACCCCCACAGCGGCGTTGCCGTCGCCGCCTATATATATATATATATATATATATATATATATATATATATATATATATATATATATATATATATATATATATATATATATAGTATAAATGTATAAATATACATATATATAACTATATATATAAATATATATTTAATATAAAATATATTTTAAAATAATTTTAAATATGAACCGTTCACTATAAGGTATTGATAATCAATGGTACAATAATAAGGGTGTAACAGTCAACTTATTATAAATTCTAACGCCGTTAATTTTGACTAACGGAGGGGGAGAGTGCGCATAATTTTGAAAAACATAGAGGTTGTTTTGCCAATAAAATTAACACAGGGGTTTTTAGCTAAACCATAAAAACACAGGGGGGTTTTATGCAATTTACCCATAAAAAAAGGGGGCAAATTGCAATTTACCTTCCTCTGTTTGCTAAAAATGACAAACACCCCATGTGAAAATAAATTAGCAATTTGCTCCCCTCAAAGTGTAAAAAACGAGCAAAAGAACCGCTCACACGAGTAGTGTAACACACGCGCCATTTTTTTTATTTTTTTTAATTTTTTTATTTGTATCTTTGTTATCAACCATTGAATCTTATCATCATACATAAACAGTCCAGATTCAATTTTACTTATATAATTATAAACAAAAAGTTTAAATATACTTTTTATAAATATAATATATGTATATGTATATATTGTTGGAGAAATAGAGATATGAGGGAGTTGTGTATTATGAAGTCAAGGTAAGAGTTGGACTCTTTATCTTTAAAATAATTATTACCCCGTTCTAGTGCTAAAGGAAGTGACAATTTGTCTATCAAGATACAACGACTTATCATCTCAAAGTAGCAGCACTACCAACTTTGAGAAACGACAAATCAAATCATATTTAGGAACTCGTTTATTAAAATTATACTTTCAAAATGCTTTTATTTCTTAAGAATTCTATGGAATGAATTGAATGAAAATGAAGTGAATTGGGTGATCTATTTATAGAAGATGGAAATATGACATTTAATGGATATGTCTAATAAAATAAAATATCTTCGAAAGGTAATGACCTTTCATCTGAGTGGACGCATCATTTCACCCAAATGACATACCATTTCACCCAAATGGACATATCGTTTCATTCAAAGGACACAATCACTTTAATCAAAGGACACACCTATTCAATTAATTAGATATGATTGAATGATGATTGGGCGGCATAAACCATCATTCACGTGTTACGAACTTGTTATGCTTGGCTCATTACAACTAATTACTTGTTATGGTTTAATCTTATCAAGACAAATTTATTCTTTAATTTTCATTTCACCATTTTCCAACAATCCCCACATGAATGGAAATTAATGCACATGAACTTGCATGCACTTAAGAGCATTTCAAATGAGAAGTCATTGCATCGAAAAATGTAACTTGTGGTTTTGAACCTTTCTTGGAGAAATGCCATCGGATTTACTTGGCCAATCAATAAACATAATGTCGTGAATTGTTCAGTTGTTGGTTTAAACCAAGACAATAGTACCCCTATAATACTTGCTCTAATATCTTTGATTCTCACGGTTGAGTTCATTCAGGCTCTGGACATCATCTTGTATTCATAAGTGTTTACATTTGAAGTAGCCAGTCTTCACACTTATATAGGTGATATTCTATACTTTACTTAACTTAGTATAGGAATAATTAAAAGCTTATAGCTTACTCTCTACCCTTTTGCTAACATCACTAAATGTCACAGGAACAAGGAGTAAAACTCCAAGTGCTTTCCAAAATCTTTATAACTTAGTTGTCTCATTGAATCAAGATCTTGTGATCTTCACACAACAAGATTGAGTTACTACTATAAAGATTTAATTGTCGGATTTATTCCTATTTCCCTCGACAAACAATATCCTTTATCTCCATAGAGGCATTTAAATAATGAATCAACTAGATTCTTTTGACTTGATATAGTTAATGAATGTAATTCCATTAGAGATTTGTTGTCTCATGGTATTATATCTTCGACATATATGTCTAGATTTACCATTATACTATTACTTTGTGCCCTTCTTATAGTCGACTGACTATCAGAATATATGACAATTGCAGACACTTGCTTTTTTCAGTAAGAAATATCTTCCCAGAAATTATCAAGCCAATCAGTTTCTCCAACTTTATTTAAAACCCACATTAAAACGAGCTATACAAGTTTATTTTGAGGTCTTCCAAGATGTTGCACCACCTCTATTGGTGAAGACATAACCATTTGAGAACTTAGTGTTTTCAGTATCAGATATCCAATTTGACATTAATTTGTTGATTGAATAGGCATTATCATCATGAGTGTATTTCACGATTTACATTAATTTACCAATTGTTCTTGAATATTCAATTTGATATTCGTGTTCACCTTGATTCTTTGTTAAGTGTAGATTTCGATCCATTAGGAGTCTTAGTAGGTGGACTGTCATAAATATTAAATTTTATTTTTTTAGTACAGTCTTAACATAATAAGACTATGATAAGACAAGTTTATCAAACATTTTAGAGATCTTAATCTCTAATACTGCGTCAGTTAAACCTTATGTCTTTCATATCCAAATATTTTGTAAATACTTTCTTGGTAGTTAAAATAATGTCATTTTTCCTTTATCAACATGTCATCTACATTTAGACAGACTATGACAAAGGAGCTGGAAGTGCCTTTAACATCGACAAGTTTATTACACTCATTGACCTTGAAGTCATTGGACAATATTGTTTTGTTAAATTTTTTATGCCATTATTTGGGAGCTTGTTTGAGTTTTTACAACAACTTTACAGACCTTCTTTATTGACTAAGAATGACAACCCTTTAGATTGTTCTATGTAGATCTCTTAATCTAATTTGCCTTTTGAGATAACTTATGTCCGTTTGTAGTTTTCCTCTAAGAATTCCCAAAAAATTTGCAATCTTTGTTCAATGTATCACAATTCATTGAGGATGTAATTTTGCATATAAAATCCCTATGTTCCATGTATCCAAAACAACCCTCTTTTGGGCATTAGTCTCCCCTTCTGAACTAACGAGAGCTCTCTTCACTTTAAGAACATTACTATGTTTGAACGTAGTGAGGCAGAACAACACCTTTTGATACAATCTCTAAAGTCATTGTCGGGGAATTTTTTCGGCCTGTACCGTTGGTTAGTAATTGGCTATACCATGGTTCGGTGGACAACCACAGAAACTGAATTCACAACCATCAATTCAAAGACTTTCTAATACACCATTGTCCTAAACTTATTGGAGAAATAAGGGATATGTGAGAGTTGTGTATTACTAAGTCAAGGTAAGAGTTGGACTATTTATTTTTAAAATAATTATTGTCCTACTCTGTTGCTAAGGAAAGCGGCAATTTGTCTACTAAGATACATGACCTATAATTTTAAAGTAGCAGCACTAAAAACTTTGAAAAACGATAAACCAAATAGTACATTAGAACTCTTTTACTAAAACTATACTTGAAAAATGATTTTATTGCTTAAGAGTGTTATGGCATAAATTGAATCAAAATGAAGTGAATAGGGGTATTTATTTATAGAAGTTGAAAATGTATCATTCAATGGACATGCCCAATCATAAAAGATGCATTTGAAAAGTTAGAACCTTTCATCTGATGGACGCGTCATTTCGTCTAAAGGACATACCATTTTACCCAAATGGATGCATCGTTTTATAGAAGACATCATTTTATTCAAAGGACACACATATTTGATTGATTAGACACGGTTGGATGATGATTGGAAACCATCAACCATCATACACGTATTACGAGCTTGTTATGTATGGCACATCCTAACCAATCACTTTTTATGAGCTTGTTATTGCCGTCACACGTCTTAAATTGCTACATTTTAAAAAGCATAGGGGGTAAATGAGATAAATCTAGTTTATTGATCTATTAGATAAATTTGAACCTTAGATTGAAATCAAAATTCAAGGGTCTTTAAATAAGGGTATAAATGTCATTTTATATTTTAAATTAAAAAATTAAAAAGATGCGTATAATTCGCACAACGTGTCAGGGGGCATTTTGCTTTATTTTTAGGGTAAATTATATTTTGCCATCCGAATTATGCCCGTTTTTACACTTTGGCATCTAAACTTTTTTTTGTGTCAACTTGTCATCTCAACTTTGCGAAATTTGTAGTTTACCATATGATCGTCTTTTTGGTGATTTTTTTATCGGAAAAACATCATATGTTGTCCATATGTAAAAAATATCACATCAAATGACCTTTAAATATTACATGTGCATTGAATATGATGTTTTTTTTAACAAAAAAACTTGGTCAAAAATAGTTATAAATAGTAAAGTGTAAAATTTCGTAAAGTTCAGATGGTAAGTAGACACAAAAAAAGTTTAGATGCCAAAGTGTAAAAACGGTTATAGTTCGAATGGCAAAATATAATTTACCCTATTTTTTATAACACAAGGGGACAAATTACTGCTTTATTTTTCACATGGAGTAAATTGCATTTAACCCTGCCAAATAATCCAAACACCTCCTTGACAGAAGTTGTATCCAAGTGAGCTTCATAATATGATAAATGACCACTGGTAATCTACATAGTAGGATAACGTATATAAAACATACTAGAAATCTGAACAAAAAGCAAGGCATGCTTATGATATTTGGAGGGTGTGCAGAACGAAGATACAGGTCCAATCACTCCCTACACACTGCAACGCTTAGCCTAATAATACTAATTCTTTTTTAAAAAATCTTACGTTTTTTCAGCTATTACTTAAGAAATTGAAGCTTACCTGGTCTTTGAACTGTATATATATCACACCCGAAAATGGAGGCCATCAAGCTCAGAATGCACTCATTTGAAGACGCTCCACCAGTTGCAATTATTCTCCTCGGAGGAGAAGGCATTCCAATTTTCTCCGCATGAGCACGCATGGATAGTAACTGGCCCTCAATTAGAGCTCGAACCTGCAGGTTTACGTATGCATATAAATAGATAGCACAGCACGTCTCAACAGGTCTCAATCAAACCAGTTGAATGAGTGTATGAGTGTATAGGGTTACAAACCTCGGAAGGGGCATCGAACTCATCAACTGTACACTCCCTTAGTCCGTCGAGAGAGTCGTTCTCAAAATTTTCAAGAACATAACGATGCTCACCAACTGAATATGTAACATGAAAGGGTCTTCATAAATTAAAACAAATACAAAAATACATGAGCAAGGTAGTCTACTTTTCGTTGTTTCTTTCTAGTAGTTGAAATCTTTTGTGTGCAAGACGAACCAACGACTATTTCTCAGTCTCGTACGTAGCAATTCAAATGTATCGCGAAAAATGGGAGGAAACAATTTGTGTCTAATGGTTGATAATCGACACACTAGTTTCAGTAATATATTGGGATAAGTACACTCATGTCCCTAAGGTTTGGTGTAATTACACTATGGTTTGAGAAATTACATCTAGCACCCTTAAAATTTGCTTTCGCCTAATAAATAAGTCCCTCGATTAATCAAAATTCACCAAATTTGCTGATATTAACCAAAAAAACTGAATAAAAATTGATATTTACCATCGATTGACTTATTACAGGTCAAATAATTTTTTTCAAACTAAACTATCCTTATAACAATAAAGATATACCTCCTCGCATGCATTAACGCGTGAAGACGTATGAGAGAAATTTGGTCATAAAAATATTTATTTGACCTACAATAAATCAGCAATAAGTCAATCGAAGGTAAATGTAAATTTGTTTCCAATTTTTTTTTTAATATCAACAAAATCGGTAATTTTTTACTAACAGGTGAACTTATTTATTAGATAAAAACAAATCTTGAAGGTACTAGATATAATTTTTAAATCACAGAGATTCTATGTGTAATCATGCCAAATCTTAAAGGGATAATATAATTATCCCTAATATATTTGATGTAACCTCACCTGGGAGTGGTGGAAGAATTTCGTGCTCCTTGTAGTAAAACCCTATCTTTCCGCCTATAGCACGCGAACAAAGATAAGCAACATGTAAGAAAATTTCAGTTCTATATCGTAATATAAACTTCCACGTACTAACCATTTAGAGGTGGTGTTTGCTGCAGATATGTATTGAAAACTTCCCACGATTTATTAGCACATCTGTTGCGAATATCTATCAAATTTGTAATCGTATTATCAGTACGAACCCTAATTTGTTATCTTGAAACGACACATCACATATAAGCATTCGTACCTTCACGGGTGAGGGACCCATTTTTGTAGACCAACATTACCATATACTCTTCTGCATCCACAGGATCAGGAAAGATATGTCCTTGGAGGCTGGGTTTGTGTTCATTGGATATCCCGAATACCTGAGACATTACGAGGATTAATCAAGATACTTGCAATTAAACTGAAGCCAAATTATTTTATTCTTACATACAGATAAGAAATTAAGACAGAAGTTAACATATTTTTAGGCATCATGTTCTTTTGCAGTTCATTCCCAGTCCCCTCCTAGAATCCTATTAAGATAGTAAACATTAAATAATTTTCCTTCCCAATATGTTAAATTTTCAGATGTAATGATCCTTTAATTAATATGGTATCAAATTCATATCAAATAAGAAGTTTTGTATTCGAATTTTATTGTCACCTATCTTTAGACACTACAAAAAAACAACATTTAACCATGGTTAATTGTCATGTTTAAGGGGAAATAGCATTTTTGGTCCCATAAGTTAGACCCTTTTCACTTTTGGTCCCATTCGTTACGAAATTAGCACTTTTGGTCCCGTAACTTAGAAAAATTAGCAATTTTGGTCCACCGTCACTTTTCTGCTAACTTTTTAACGGAGACAGCCACGTGCCGAGCACGTGGCCGTTAATTTTTTTTTTCTGGAGGGAAAAATGGCGCCATTTATTGCTTAGTATCATTTTGGGGGGAATATAACCACAATTGAGGGCCAAAAACACAAATTGAAGAAAATTAGGGCAAAGAATTGTGATTTCTCTCCTCTTTCACAAAAAATACTCCCCACCTTCCCAATTGTTGAAATCAAAAGTGAAATAGAAATGTGATTTCTCTCCTCTGTCACAAAACTAGTGTGGTTTGATTTAATGGGAAAAAAATTTGAGAAAAATTTGTTGATATTAACAAAAAAATTTGAGAAAAATTTATATTAATCTCTTCTAATATAAATTTTCTCAAATTTTTTTTTAATATCAACAAATTTTTCTCAAATTTTTTTCCATTAAATCAAACCACACTAGTTTTGTGACAGAGGAGAGAAATCACATTTCTATTTCACTTTTGATTTCAACAATTGGAAGGTGGGAGTATTTTTTGTGAAAGAGGAGAGAAATCACAATTCTTTGCCCTAATTTTCTTCAATTTGTGTTTTTTGGCCCTCAATTGTGGTTATATTCCCCCCAAAATGATACTAAGCAATAAATGGCGCCATTTTTCCCTCCAGAAAAAAAAATTAACGGCCACGTGCTCGGCACGTGGCTGTCTCCGTTAAAAAGTTAGCAGAAAAGTGACGGTGGACCAAAATTGCTAATTTTTCTAAGTTACGGGACCAAAAGTGCTAATTTCGTAACGAATGGGACCAAAAGTGAAAAGGGTCTAACTTATGGGACCAAAAATGCTATTTCCCCTCATGTTTAAAAACAAGAAAACTATAGCAAATAGTTATTAACAACGGCCATGCAACGGTTGTGGCCGTGGTATCTAAGGGTGGCTAAAAGTATTTGTCATGACCAAAAATCATGGCAAATAATTTTTTTTTGTAGTGGAAAACCTATGTTTTTATATCGGTTTATTTAGCCGTGGTAATAGAAATTATTTACTACGGTTTTTAATCCATAACTATTAAAGTTGTAGTCAATAGTCATTTTTTTTTCTAGTGAGAGGAAGGGTTTCACGTGCACAGTTTGTAAAACATTATATGATTATTATCTCTAACAGTTTAAATATTTAGATGAAGCGGTCATTTAAATAAGCTCAAATGCATTTTTGATTCATAATTTAGGTTATTTGACGTTTCTGTCCTTTAACATTTTAGAGTAGTATTTTATGCTTGCATTTCTTTAATTTTGTAATTTTAGCTTCTTTTTCCGCAAAGTTCACCTCCTCCGACGAGAAGGGTGGCCCAATGGAAAAAAGGACGAAATCAAGAAAATTAAAAAAAAATGCAGGACCAAAATTCTATTTTAAAAATCTAAAGATTGAAAATGTCAAATAACCTAAATTACGGCATCAAAGATGCATTTAATGCTTTAACAAATCCCCCAAGATTTTTTACTAGGTTAGCCTCCTATGACTTCTGGGTTTAAAGAAAAGAAATAAGAAATAAGGATAAGCCGAAGTGCAATAAGGTTACCCAAGTTGAAGTAGTCAAATTAAAAGAAAAAGATTTCCTTGAATCTATAGAAGAGTAGAGGCTATTTATGTGCTTTAGTGGGAAAATTGCTTTTTGGTCTCATATAATCGTTTAATTTTCAATTTAGTCCTATTTGTTAAACTTTTTTTATATTTAGTCCCATATATTTTAAAAAATTCTCAATATTAGTCTAAAATCACTTTTCCATCTAATTTTTAACGAAAAAGTCACTTTTTCATCCAATTCGCGTCAATTTTCCGTTAAAATTTGGACGGTAAAATGACTTGTGACTAACATTGAGAATTTTTTAAAACAAATGAAACTATATATGAGAAAAAAATTAACAAATAGGACTAAATTGAAAATGGGTTTAATATATGAAACGAAAAATACGATTTTCCCTCCTTTAATGTTGATGTCCATGAGAAAGAAGCTAACATGCATACCCATTGTACATGTTTTCAAGATTAAATTCACAATTTTTTTCTCAACTTACAGTGTCGCTGGTGCCAAGGCTTATTGCAAGATCTCCCGGAGCATTGAGGGTCAACCCTACAAGTTACAAATGTTTTGTAAATCAATAAATAATTGCGTGTTCAAAATTCTTATCTTTACGGTCTTATGAATAAGCAAAATCAATGTCATGAATGAAAGATCATGTGTCCAAACATGATTATATATAGGAATAATAACAACAACAAAACAATCCTTATACTCCACGGATAAACATCATAGAATAGTAAAAGAGTAAATTGCAATCTACCTATCTGTATTAAGGAGAATAGGCAAATTGTTCCCTTATGAAAAATAAAATAGTAATTCACCTCTCCGTGTTTCTCAAGATGTAGCAATTTAACTCCATGCGTTTTTAAAATTAAAGCAATTTACCTTCTTAGGCAGAGAGGTAAATTGCTTTATTTTTTAAAACACATGGGGATAAATTGTTCATTGGGGTAATTTGCCCATTTTCAATATCATAGAAGGTGTAAATTGCTATTCAACCGAATAGTAAATAATGCTGTAATAGAAGTTTTTTGATTGGGAAAGAATTAAGACCTATTGTAATTTGAAAAGGGCGTGAATAACCTATTTATCTTGTAAATCATCTTTTGTAACATGTATTTGATTTTGGCAAAGTACAACACAACTCATTAGACTCCTGGCTGGCCTCTAGCGAAAATAATCCGATGCCTAAACTGGTCTCGGTTATAGAGAAAATGAGATCAAAGTGCTAGAAATAGTGATCATAAATGCATAATTGTCTAGAGTAAATGTTCAAACAACTATTTACTTAAAGATATTGGAGTTCATTTGCCTTTAATTTCACACATAAAGTTAATCATTTTGTCATTTGGAATTACGAAAAGACTGCTCCGGTTGGCAAATTCTATATAACAATCAATCATAGGTCAAGTGATCACTATTATTCAATACCATTATTTAAGTTGTGGAAATTTTTGTATGGACTTAGTTCGGTCCAATCTGAATCAATTAAATGGCAAGTGCAATACACTTGCTATGTGATTGGTGTACAATTCAGGAAAAGTGATCAATCATATAGGAAGTGTATTTATAATTGATTTGATTCAACTAAACCTGATTTGGACAATAATTTTCTTTTAAGTTGTAGAGCATTGCGGAAAGAAGTTGACAAGGCTAAAAACCTGAAGACAACTCCAGATTGCATTTGGTGGATTTAAGGGAAATTCGCATATTTATCAGGCTCGTTGGGGTTTGAGACGTTATATAGTTCAGAGACAAACTTCTCAAACCCCAACAGATTGCATTTGTTGGATTCGGAGGCATATCTTGCATTAGGCACGGCACCTATGCTATGGTCATATTCTATTGGAACAGAATCTTATCTAATTGAAAGTCCAGACTCCAGAATATAAAAACTAAGCACATATCATTTATAGTCGAGGTAAATTCTTTTTGTCTCTGTGTTATTCAAAAAGATTAAAAAAAAATCTATAAAAAAATCAAATATCAGTTTTTCCTCATGTGTCACAAATAATAGATCACATGGTCCCCCGATCAAAGGAAGACTAATTTTACAGGGACAATGACTAAAATGCTCCTTCTAGTCAATTTGGTCAACCTAGGCCTATTAAAATATACCTATAATATATAAAAATTATGTAGAAAAAGTTTTATATAGAAAAAATATTTATACAAAAAATTTTATATAGAAAAAGAATATCTATTAAAATATACCTATAAAATTATTTATATTTAAATATTATTAAAAAAACTTATTTTTCTTAATTCGTTAAATATGCTCAATATTAATTTTAGTCCGATAATTACCCCATTTTTATAAATTCATTAAATTTAAAATTGATGGAATTTAGTCTTTCAGTGGCCGAAATTTTAATTTTGACCAAAAAAAAACATGGCATGTTATATTAATTTTAATCTAATAATTTAAAATTAGAAATAATTTTATTATTTAGAAATAGTAATTTAGTTAGAAATAACAGAAATTTTAATTAAAATTAATAATTTAGAAATTAGAAATAATTTTATAAAAATATTATTTTAAAAAATAATTTACAATATTATGTATAAATTATGCTTATTATATTATATATGTTACTATAATTTATAGAAATAAAAAATATTATTTTAGAAAAATAATAATCACCCACCCCTACCTCCTCCACCCACCCCGCTCCCCTTCCAGCGGGTCCCCCATCTGGGCGACAGCGTCACCCTCAACGGATGGGCGACCAACGTCGCCTAGGGATGAGGTGGGCAGCCTCCTCCACAGCGCGGCGGTGAATTTTTAAAAAAATAATTTTAATTATTCAAATAATTAATTAAAAATATTATATTAAAAAATATTAATATATTTATAAATAAAGTATATTTTATTATTAATAAAGTATTTATATATTATTTTGAGATTTATTAAATTATATATATTATATAATATTATATTATGAAGAGGTAAGGGCAAAATTATCAAAATATATGTATTTTCAAATCCATACTTCCAAGTCAACGTGAGTGTACTACACTCTCTGGCCTCATAGGGGTTTTTAATTTTTTTTCATATCACAGAGGATGTAATTGATACTTTATTTTTTACAGAATTTTTTTTAAATATTTCTAATATCACATGTACTCCTTAGATTTTTCCCATTTTGTAATCACATGTAAAGTGGTAATCCATCCATCAAGTTAAATCTTATTAGGATGCAACTCAAGCAATACTATTTGTAGTAAATTATTGCAGGAAGTAGAGTTTTGCATGGTATTAGAAATGGATTAGGAAAGTATTAGTGACTGCACTAACTAGACTTCAAATTGATTCAGTATTGAACTAATTTTTTGGGATTATAAGATCAGGAACTTGGGGGGGGGGGGGGGGGGGGGGGGGAAGATTAGGACGGCCATCTAGGGCCATACATCTGAGGATGAGCTAATGAGGGACATTCATTGCACATTTTATCTGAACTTGGAGACTTTATAATAAGCATATTTATTACTTGAAAGCTCAAGTTTCTTATATCTAATATTTTTCGGGCAAAATATTTTTTTAGCCCCATGACATAGGGACAAAATTTGTTTTGATACCACAATTATAACATGTGTCGCTTTTATTCCCATAAAACTCATGCAATAAGCATTTATCAAATATACTAGGTATAAATCACGCTTTTAGTCCCATATCATTTTTGGTTTCATTCATTACGGGATTAGCACTTTTAGTCTCATAACTTACAAAAATTAATAATTTTGGTCCTCATGCACTTTTCCATCTACAATTTAACGATATAGGTTATGTGCCTAGCACGTTGCCGTTAAGTACTTTTGTTTGGAGGAAAAATCAGTCATTTTTTCAATAGTAGCATATGAGTGATTCATTTGGCCTATCTGATTCATTTGTACAAGATATTGTATTGCTTCTACTTGACTTCAACTTATAAAAATATACAAAGGTTAGGATTCAATTTTGTGAAAGAAGAGAGAAATCGCCATGATTTTTGCCCTAATTTTCTTCAAAATTTATTTTCCCCCTCAAATGTAGTTAAATTTTTTTTCCCAAAAATGATCATTTTTTCTCTTCAGTTAAAAATACTTAATGATCACATGCTAGACATGTGAACTACACCGTTAAATTGTAGATGAAAAAATGAATGAGGACCAAAAGTGCTCATTTTTATAAGTTACGGGACTAAAAGTGCTAATCCCGTAATGAATGAAATCAAAAGTGAAAGGAACCTAACTTATAGGACCAAAAATGTTATTTCCCCGCTATTTTAGTATCATCTATGTTAGAATATTAAACAGTAAGTCAGTGCTATCTATTATAGACATCTCTATAATAGTGATATCTAATTTAGTAACATCGAACATGACAACATATAATATTAAGAGATTCTGAGTTTTATGGGACTAAAAATATCACCTGTCATAATTATGATACCAAAAAGACTTTACATTTATTTTATGGGACTAAAAATATATTTTGCCCAATATTTTCCACTACTAGTGTCACAAATTAATGTCTGCTTCTCACAATGAGAATTAACTTCACGGAAAGAAACTATCCTACAAGTTCCATCAAATAATTCATAAATATATTTTCAGCTTTTGCATTGGTATCAACCATTACATATTTAAGCATTAATAGGATTACAACATGAATTTACCGATGCCTAAGAAAGAGAAATATATCATATCTTACAGTTTAATTTTAATTTCAGTAATAAGATTATGACTTTATTGTATATTTCATCAATATTGGCAGGCAAAAAGAGCAAGGCACCTAGAATAGATCTAGTGACTTCTGATGAAGGATACAAGTGTTGAGCCATACCGACTGATTAAACTAAAATAATGGTTTTAAGTTAAAGGTAAATTACAACGTTCTCTTTTGTAATTTGATATAATTATGAATACCCCTCGTTGTTTGAAAAATTATAAATACCGCCGTGATGTTTGATGAAATTATGTAATCTTTGGATGGAGGTATGAAATTATCAACTTTGCCCTTCCGGTATTTCTTTAATTTTTTTAAATTAAAAACTTGTAAAAAAAATCAACGGGGTGAATGGAAAATTTTTAAGAATTATAGAAAAATTATCCATTCAGCCTATAAAAAAAAAAAAATTTTAAAAAATAAAAAAAAATTATAATTTTTCATCCACATGGGTATTTTGGTCAGTTCATTATAAAAATAAATGAAAATATAACGAATTGAATTAATTGTTAGACGATCGTTAACATTAGAGGGATACTGATAATTTTTTAATTAATGAGAAATATTCGTAATTATGTCAAATTTCATGAGAGGTGGTCGTGATTTCCCCTTTTAAGTTATATGGACAATTTCATAAAAGAAAGGATGATGATGAAAGTAGAGTTAGTAAGCATTGGGGATCAACTTTAAAGTGGATTAGTTCAAACAATGTCAAGATCACCAGAGGGGAAATTTTTTTTAAGTTAATTAATTTGGTTCTCGTTCAATTTTAATTTATTAATTATAATAATTATCACATTTTATATAATTATAAGTATTTATAAAATGATAATTATCTACAATGTTATGGGTTTATATATTTTTTGGTCGATAATATATTTTTTTAAGCTGATATGTTGAGTGGTATATTTTATTTTAATTTATAATACGTTTTAAAGTGTGTAAGATTATTTTTATATGCATGTATAGACGACGTATCACGGAAACTAGTATAAAATATAAATTCAAAAAGTTTTATTTTATGCAATTTGATATTTTTTTTAATTTAAGTGTTTATGTGGGAGAGTGGAGATAAAAAAATATTCATTTGAGCCAATGTATTTTTTAGTGCCACATGAGACAAATTAAAATCATGGTAAAAATTAGTGGACCAAAAAATATAATTACTCAAGAAAATAAGTCTACCTCATCTGCCACGTCAAATTAATTTTAATGCTACGTGGGATAAAAAATTCTCAAATTGAAGCAATTCAGGCGAAAATTAAAAGAATCAGCTATCGAAGTACCTAATTACAGATTTTTTTCAATTAAAATATTATAATTATCATAATTAGTGAATTAAAATTGAACGAGAGCCAAATTAATGGTTTAAAAAAGTTATTTTCCCTATCACGAGATGATTGACGGCTGAGTTGCATAGACTTGAGATAGGGAAAGGATGGAAAGAAACAAAGAAAGGAGGTTGGATGGGCAATTCCACGTAGAAAGAAAGGGATGAAGTCACCTGCTAAGCTGTTGGGGTTGTCTCCAGACCACTGAACAACAACACAAGTACTCTTGAAGTTATATCTGAAAAAATAAGTTAACTGTATCACCAACTGATGCATTTGAATGTGGGGAAGTTTTCTAATGAATATAAAATAAACTGCTAAATTATCTTTTTGATATCATAAAGAAGGAATTTTTTTATTTTTAGTCCCACGTTTTACGCGATTTTCAATTTGATCTCATTTTTAATCAAAAAGTATCCAAGTTAGTTTCGAACGCCAAACACTAAGTTGCTGTTAAGATTGGAGGGAGTGATTGTTACATTCCAGCCCCAAATCGTTATGTTCATTCGTCCACTTAGAACCCTAAAATTGCGATCGTCTATTTTCTTGAGAAAACACAAAACATCAAGATTGATTGCTAATTCAAATTTGAGAAAAAAATACAAGAACTCAAGTTGCGATAGAGCTTCAAACTAATTTGTGAGAATGTCCTTGCGGCCCAGCCAACCGTTAAAAAATTGATGGAAATTGGCGTCCGGGGCTAACTTGGGCACTTTTTGATTAAAAATGAGATAAAATCAAAAATCGCGTAAAACGTGGGACTAAAATGAAAAAATCCCTTTTTTAATGGACCAAAAAGATAATTTAGCCTAAATAATATTATGCTTGTGCCTTTTGATTGGCCTTGGTGTTTTTTTAGTCTTTCCAACTTAAGAACGCTACCGCTAGAGTGTTTCTAGATCAAAGGGCATCACCACATCTAGAAAAAATATAAGAATCTTAAAAAATCCCAAGTTATTCATAAAGTTGTAATAGTAAAGAACAAATAAAACATATCATTATATAAATTAACTATAATAATAATAATACTACTAATAATTGACATAGATTAATGTATTTAAATTCCCATCACTATAATATGCCATCATTTAATTTGCACGTGATTAACAACTCATAAAAATTCAGCTTTAAAACAAAAGCATTAAAAATACGAAAAAAATCTCAAGCCAATCATACTATCAGTATAGGCAGAGGGTTAATTACACATAGATTCCCTAGAAAAATATGAAATTCCAATTTTCTCAAAAGAATTTAAAAATTGGAAGGTTTTAAGTTTTTTCCTTTTTTTTTTTTTTTTTTGGGGGGGCGGGGGGGGGGGCGGGTGTAATTCTATATTTTTAGAGGGGATTTTGGTGCGACTAACCCTATACATAGAATATTAATTGGTTATATAACACCAAGACTAATTAAGCTTGTGGGTATAATATTGATTATCTAACAGCAAGAACTTGAGAAGCGCAAAGTTTATGAAAATATATATATAGCAGATAATAATGCATTACCAACCTTTCCACATAGTAGTTAGAAATGAGTCCAGCAACAGCATGCGCCGGTGCTAAATTCCCAAGTTTTTCCTCCAAATCTGGGGCTGTGGCCTACAAAAATCCCAAAATATTAACATATACAAACTAGAAACATAAGAATAATGGGTGAATAGCAATTTATCCTTGCTGAAATATTAAAAATGAGCAAATTATCTCTATACGAAAAAAATAGCAATTTATTCCCTATATTTTTTAAAATGAAGCAATTTACCTTTCTATCTACGAAGGTAGATTGCTTCATTTTAAAAAATATAAGGAGATAAATTGTTGCATTTTAAAAAGCATAATGAGGTAAATTACTAATAATTTTTTATAAGGGGATAATTTGCTCATTTATAATATTACAGGGGTTGCTTGCATTTTCCCCTAAGAATTTCCCCTAAGAATAATAGCTTAAGCCCATCAAAGACATTATGTGGTGAAAAATGACGAGAGAAATGAAATAAGCCTAAAATATAGGGTGAATAACAATTTACCCTTCTGTGATATTGAAAAAGGACAAATTATCCCCTTCTGAAAAAAAAAAAAGCAATTTGCCGTCTTGTGTTTTAAAAAATGAAGCAATTTACTTCCCTGCCTAAGGAGGTAAATTGCTTCAATTTTAAAAACATAGGAAAGTAAATTGCTATATTTTGAGAAGGATGAATTGCAATTTTATTTTTCATAAGGGACTATTTGTCTATTTTTCCTAACACAGATAAGTAGATTGCAGTTTACCCCTAAAATATATACAGCAAAATGCATGAAACAAACCTCTAAAGCTTTCTTAGACCAAGCTCTTAGCTTAATATCCATCAGATTCATTCCCGCCCCATCCGTATGATCTATACAAGCATGACCCCCAATGAGAAGAGACGCCATAAAAGAACTAATAAGCGAGATCCTCTCCGTATTCTTATACACTTCCGGCTGTGTCTCAAACACCTTCCGAATCTGCGGTCCTGCGTATCGCTCATGTGCGCAAGAACCCGTCAGCTTCGACAGCTCCAATGCACCTCCCACAGCTTTCTCAATGGCTCTGCACTGCTCGGTGCTGCTGCAGTCCATCCAAATAGGCGAGTCCTTGACGGAGAACGCATCGCCAAGCTGATCCACCAATGGTTTCTTGGAGTCCAATGATGCTAACACCACTGAACTCCCTCTCTTCCAATACACACTGCCGTGCTGCTGTGCACTGCCTGAAACAGCAACAATCTTTCCGAAATCCAATTTGGACATGTCGAGTCTTTGCATTATGAGGTCCAGAGCCTCCACCCACATCAAAGTGGGTGAAACGATCCTCCCGTTGATCGACAGATCCCGGTAAACACCATCTTTAGTTTTGTAATGGGGCAGTTCACTGTCGAAGTTCACAACCGCCGTAGCAAATATTTTGAGGTTTGCATCTAATACAGTTGCTTTCAGTGACCTAATGAAGCCATCAAAACCATATCGGTAAATGATTCAACCTTTGAAACAAATTATCAGAAGGCCAAACTTCTGGATAACATCTAGTAAAGTAGCAACCTAAAGAATTATAAGCTTAGGCACAAGAGAAAAATGGGGAAAGTAACATTTTTTGTCCTATAAATTAGGCCCGTTTCACTTTTGATTCCATTCGCTATGGGTTTGGTACTTTTAGTCCCGTAACTTACAAAAATTAGCACTTTTGGTTCTTATTCACTTTTTTGTCTACAATTTAATGGTATAGCTCAAGTACCCAGCATGTGATCGTTAAATATTTTTGGCTGGAGAGAAAATTGGTTTGTTTTCCAACTTGGAACCATTTTTGGGGAAGAATAAAACTACATTTGAGGGAAAAAAGATAAATCTTCGGAGAAATTTAAGGCAAAAAACACAACGAGTTCTCTCTTCTCTCACAAAAATTAAATCACACCCTTCCCATATTTCTATAAGTTGAAGCCAAAGAGAAGCAACATAAAGAATCATGTGTCTCACAAGTAAATCAAGTAGGTCAAATGAAGCACTCACATGCTACTATTGGAAAAAAGGTCAATTTTTCCTCTAACAAAAATTATTTAACGGCAATGCGCTATGCACAGGACCTACATCATTAAATTGTAGATAAAAAAGTGCATAACGACTAAAAGTGCTAATTTTTGTATGTTATGGAACTAAAAATACTAATCCCATAATAAAATGAACCAAAAGCGACATGGACCTAACTTATGGGACTAAAAATGCTATATCCCCAGAAAAATGCAAACCCATCATTCCCAGGTGTAGACAGTTCTATTGACAGCATATATTTGTTAAATTTAAGTAAAACTCAGAAGCAACCTCAAACTATACCAGTTCTTAAGTTGGGAAATGGGTAGTTGAAAGTGGTTTTTTCTACTTGATTAAGTACAAATTAACAGGAGGCATAAGGAGGAGTTACTCACTGTGTAGAACAGTCGAAACCAAGGAACAAAGCGTCCTGAGGTAGAGAGCAGTTCTCCATTTAGAGCAAGCAAAATTCTGAAAATCTAATAGAACTACAACACAATATATACATAGTCAGTTGTCAATAGCAAAACATTTCTTAGTAAATTACAATGAATCTACATTTTATATTTATATTATATACATGCACGTGGTTCGTATGATTCTATTAAAATAATATTATTACTTTAAAATTTTATATAACATACATTTATTTTAATAAAAAGAAATGAATTATGAAGAGGGTGGTCAACTTGAAACAAGTCCCAATATATAGAAAAACTTAAATAAATTTATATTAATAAATTTAAATAAAAATAGGCATAAATATCTTGTCATCTTCATTTGTCGTTCTCTTTTTGTCATCTTGATTCCTGGTAGCGTACTCTTCTTGCTTCTTTAAATAGATTTTGTCTCTTGATCTCATTTTAAATTGTATAGAGTTTCTTCGTCATTACTTGAGATTTATATCTCAAATTGTTTTGTTCTTTTTTTCTTACGCAGTCCTCTATTTTTGCTTTCACTTTCTTTAGTTGAGATCTCCTCATCTTTGTCGTCGATTTCAGTTGATGTGTTGCCTGTCTTACTCATAAGTTATGTTTTGGTCGATGATCCTGTATTGCTTTAGTTGATGTCTTTTTTTTTTTTTTTCTTATTTTTTGTAGATTTTTTTTTCAGTTACCTCTGCTATAACATTCAACTTGCCATTGATCGCATCTACCTTTTCGTTGACTGCAGTGAAAAATCAGAACTCTATAAAAGTTTGTAGGCTTAGTCCTCTATATAACTTTTACTGATGTTCTTCCTAGAATAATTAATATATTACATTGCATGATCCTTAGTTTATTTACAAGTAATTCATGGAAAATGGTTCCTCCAAGATTGTCATTTTATAATAATGAGTGTAATAATAATAAAAAAAAAAAAAAAAAAAGCATTGTAGTAAAAATTTACATGTTCATTTGATATTAGATATCAATCGATCTACAGGGCATCCCACATATTCGACTATTGCTTCCTCCAACATCGTAATCAATGCATTGCCAGCTCCTTGGATGATATTTATCAATAATCTATATCTATAAATAATTGAATACTATTTAATGTTTAGATACAAGAATACACGATAGAGTTTTAAATTGATTAAAATTATAATTTGCATTTGTACTTTGGTATCGTTTGTATGTCATCTTCACTGCACTTTTTATAACTTACTCCGCTTCCACTTTTGAAAACTGCTGCAACATATTTTTTCATAAACCATACAAAATTGATAATTTTTTTTTTTTTTGGAATAGATGACTAAAAAACCAATGAGTTGGCCCCTTGTGCTTTACTTACATTGCCTATTATGCATGTCATGTACAAAGCTCAATGACCTTTCATAACCAATAAAGTTGGGTTGCGCATATGATGACGGCTATAAAAACGATTTCCGGGGGATGGTCTGAAATTCCAACTCGAGAACCTTCAAGACAGGGCATCAAAGATTATATAAAGACTTGTACTAAGTAATGCATCTATTTGATGTGTCAAAGTTTCATCAGCGACAAGCATGCGACGTCTATGCACTTTTAGTAGGTAGATGACAAATGGTTGTCGGGTTGACTGAACTGACTCACAAAGAGTTATCATATGGAAGCCCATGGACATTATCAATATGACTTGAACTCTCAGGTCACGATAGTACATGATTTAGTTCTATTGATAATTATATTTACACCCCTTCACTTATTACCATTTTACAGAAGAGGAAGAAGGCTAAGACAACATCAACTGTTGCTAGCACTTTGAGTGTTGTTCTTATTACACCACAAGGAGCGAGTAAAGGAAATAGTAAAAGGGTTCAGCAGTCGAGGAACGCAAAAGATGTTTGCATCAATTGCCGTTAAAAAAAGGCATTAGAAAAAGGAGTGTCCAAAACTCCTCTCTAATCAAGGTACAATTTGTTATTGAGCTTTAATATGATTTCTATTCTATCTTCTTGGGTACTGGATATACCAGCTGTAGAGCTCATATCTATGGTTATAGGACTAGGTAGGATTAGCTATTTGTGGTCATGTTAAGATAGAGTTGATAGGATATAGTTGTGTAATCTAACATGATCAAATTATATTTTTTTATTATTCGATAATTTGGATTACATGTTTTTTATCAATGAAAGTTATTCATTTGACAAAAAGTGATTATTCATGTATGCTAAGTTGTTTACATAATTATTTTCAATGCTATCCCATAATGATTATGAATGCATAAAATAATGATAAAAATGGATAATCATGATAAACTCACAAATCTAGCATGTAAAGTTAGGTAACTTTCATCTAGTTAGGATGAGGAGTTTGGTGGACTTAAAAAGTCTAGAAATAGATAATTTGAGTCTACTAGCTTACATGTCCTTCCTGAGCAGGAAGAGGACCGAGAAGCTCTTTCTGGAACAAAGTATGCTTGCCTGTAGACTATTAGATTGGATCAATTGAGGCATCTGTGGGTCACTAAATACACAAGCCAGAAGGGGTTCACAAGTCTAAGGACCTTTGAAAAATTAGGAGAATTACACTTGAAGTGGAGAACCAAACTGGTTGTATAATTAAATCCTTTGATTAGATCAAGGTTGTGTGTATTTAGTGAGAGTTCTTGAAGTATCTAGTGTGAATGGAATTGTCACTCAGTAGGAGTTTTTCTTGGAGTGACACAATTGAACGACGTCTCTAATAAGAGAAGCGTCAAACCTTGTTGGGTTTGGTTCGATTATAGTTTCACCTAACTACCTTAGCCAATGTGGCATCGCAAACCAGTTTCCTACAAAGTACGTGAGTATATGGAATGGTCCTGCATACGTCAAAAGAGTAGTGAGAGATAAACTAAATTTCTACAGGTTCATTTGTTATCCCAAGAGAAATTGGATTATATTGGATAACCGACGTGAGGAGTAGCTCATTGAGGAATGAAGTGGATGAACACCTTAGTAGAATATAGCAAATACTATTTGAAATTGAATTTTCCCACTAGTCATATTCTAGTCTTCTAAGCGATGATCAGAACACCTTAGCTACCTGAGAGGTACGGGTTTTTTAGTCTAACCAATTAATTGGATTACGATCCAAAGACATAAGGAGCCATGTTGGACATCGACTCAAATGAATGGATTGGATCCATGAGATTCAAGATGGAGTTAAAACTAGGTTTGAAACTTCCTGTATTTGGAATATTCTTTTTTCACAAGGTCATACGGTATATGGCTCTTTCAAATACGAGCTTGACTCTTTTATATGCAAGAAATTCAGTGAGAGTATCGTATTCCTACTATACGTAAATATGTAGAAAAACACTAAAACATGAACACTATTGTCGCAATTCTCTATGAAGGAATCAGACTCCTACTTATAGAGATAAGTTGTCCAAGACCGAGTCCTCGAGGACTAATGAGGAGCTTAGCCAGATGTTTGACATATCGTCCCCTGATAGTAGTATCTGCTATACGCTCTGAGACCCATTTAAGCTCTTAGAATATGTGGTCATAGTGACTGATTGAATGGGATAGGATTTTTCGTGTCAATCAGTAGGGTAAACGGAACTTGAGTTATAAGTATAGATATCCAATCCAAGATGGGAACCAACGCCTAATTGAATACCCCAGACTAAAGTCGAGAAATGGTTGATGGAAGAACGGTACTCGTATGAAACTCAGAGCTGAAATGTCCGTGCCACTATTCACCTAATCTCTAGTATCATGACCTATTTTTAGATGGACACCCATAGTAATGGGTTATTTCTGATTATTGATTAATAAAAAATAATTAATTAGATTAGATTAATTAATTATATTTGTCAGACACTCCCAAGTTTAGTTGGGAGTGAACCTAAAGAGTCCCACACTTGCCATTTGAATGTGATGGAATTAATTTAGAATTAATTTTAAAATAAATGAATTAATTTAATTGGCGTAAATTAATTTCTTGGAGAGTATTAATGATTGGATCATTTATTCAAAAATTCATAGGTTAGATTTTTCCAAATATTAACTAATTGGATTAATTAATTTTGGGTCGAACCTTTTAAATTAATTCAATTGGGCTTGATTTAATTTGTAAATTGGATTTTATAAAATAAGAGGAGATTGAATAAGAGGAGATTGGGCATGGATCTTTTATTGGATTGAATGTCATGAATTTAATGATGGGTTTAGAATTAAATTAGATTTAATTTAAGAACATTGGACTTTGGCTTGATTTATTTAAATCAAGACCTAGTCCATTTAAAACCAATCCCATGACCCAGTTTGATATAGTTTAGGTCAAAAGAGAAGGTGTCTTCTCATATGTAAGGTTGGCCAAATTTTTGACATAGCAAACTCCTAGAATCCAACCAGTATGATATGGAACCACCTTGGATAAAGATCAAGTGCATATAAAAACTAGATCTAGTATATAGTTGTATATTTATCCCACACACACTAAATTTTTTTTTAAACACACGTATTCTCGGTTCTCTCTCAACCTCTCTCTCTCTCTCTCTCTCTCTCTCTCTCATGATCAAACATCCTCTCCAAGAAAAATCCTAGTTCTTTCTTGGTTATGAATCAAACAAAGACCAAAAGATGATCAATTCATTAATTTAATAACGTGATTTTGATCTTTCGTTCTTTCTGTTTCTTTTCTTGCTAATTAAATTAAATTTAATTAGGGTAAATTACATCTACCTCCCCTGAGGTTTGGCATAATTACAAATACCCCCTCGTTGTTTGAAAAATTACAAATACCCCCCTAATTTTAAGGACCGCCTAACAATTACCCCAATCTATGCATTTTTTATTGTGAACTGACCAAAATACCCTTATGAATTAAAATTTATAATTTTATTTATTTTTTTAAAAAAAATATTTTTTTATCAACTAAGGCGATAATCTTTTTTATAATTTTTAAATTTTTTTCATCCATCCCATTCAATATTTTTATAAGATTTTAATTTTTTTTAAAAAAATAAAAAATATTGTAAGGGCAAAGTTGACATTTCTATACCTCCATCCAATGATTACATAATTTTATCAAATATTAGGGGGGTATTTGTAATTTTTCAAACAACGAGGGGGTATTTGTAATTATGCCAAACCTCAGGGGAGGTAGATGTAATTTACCCAATTTAATTAATTACTTTTGATTATTCCATAACCAGAAATGCTTGTAATCATGGGTGGCATTCTAGAAACAATCTATGGCAGTAGAGATAACATGAATATTGGCATGAACTTTTTTTTATCCGAGCTCTATAGGGGTACAGTCCTACTATCAACCATGTCCTGACCTAGTATAGAGCATGGAACTGGGTGTCAGTTCTCATCCTTGACTAGACAACTATGTTTCATACTCGAAATGTGTTTACTCTATTGATCCGATCTACAAAACTATACATAATAGATCCATTGCTTTGGCCAAAGACTTTGAGAGTCTAAATAATTTCACAGCGGAAAGGAGAACTACATAGGGACAGATTCTCTCTTGAAATTTTATAATCCTCGATACAGACCCCGACTACACTGGACAAGGCTTATGATGACCATGTCTTACGATACAATCGTTGTTCACTAAATGCAAGATGTAGTTTTCATATGCAAACATCTACCATGATTCCTCAAGTTCAAGGACTAATTCTATAGTATTGGAATCGAGAATCCCAATCATATCGACCGAGCCTTTAAGGCTTTCATATGAAGATTCCAACGAGTCAGTCCAATCAATTGGCTACCTTGCTAACCAAACCATTAAAATTGCATAGACAGACCTATGTATCTCGCTAATGAAACATGACACTATAATACTTAGTGCAAGTCTCTATAGGATTCTCGATGCCCTATTTGTGGTCCTCGACTTGGAATATTTTGAACCAACCCTCAAAAGTTGGCTTCATAGCTGCTAACCTATGTGCAACCCAACTCTACGGATTGAACCTTTTAGTCTGTAGGTACTTTTTGTGACATTAAAATACCGTTCAATGTAAGTATAAAGCACAACAAGAATTTGAGTCAATAATGAATACTTATTCTATTCATCTGAATAACATTCCTTTGATAAATATTGATGAATAGTTTAACTAATCTATTGACTTCCTCGTCACATATTCAAACAATCTCCTACTTGACCCTAAGCCAATTACCCATGTTACTCAAAAACTTTTGAGTATAAGCAATCTGCGATACCAACTCGGTCTCACGGGTTTTCTATATTTTCCTACCAAAATAACATGGTACAACCACGTGTCACCTCTTTCTACCATTTCTACCTTCATATCGTGGTTGTCTAAGAATTTTTCGTGGACCCTGTGATGAGATAATAGGCCCTGTAGCATTTGCCATAGCTTAGTCGTCAGCCTCCAAGGCAACTACTGGCTCAGCCGTGCTAGGTACCACATTCATCCAATAGGTGCAGTTTTCAATCCAAACTAGTTTCTAGAAACGATTTTGAAAATCGTTCGCCATATATTCAAATTTTCATGGTTAAACATCATGGTATCTACCTTGAAATCTTTTCAAGTCGCCACACTCACCATTAAAATCTGAATGTATATAGATATTGAGGACTTACTCATTATTCACATAAATTTAAAAGCTAGTACCATTTTAGCCTTCGAAAATCAACTCTCCACAAATCATGCATCAAAAACTACTTATTTAATCCTTATTCAGGTAAAAAATTACTCCTGCCAACTATCTATAGCCTCCTCGGTGCATTCTTGATATCCATTTTGTCATGCCCCAAAGCATATACAACATCAGGTCTAATGCATCAAATAATATTTTCATGCTGCCTACAGCAAAGACATAGGGAATGTCAAATATCTAAGCTTTCACATCAATCTCTCTTAACTAAGTCTTGAACAACTTAACCCCTTTATTTAGGAATCCAATTCCTTTCATGGAGAATTATGCGAACAATGCTCATGTTTCAGTGTTTCCTAATATCTTAACCTCATTATAAATTAGTACAAGGTTACACACTAAACACTCGAAATACAATCAAAGTCCTACTAACCTTTTAGCTTGTTGTTGACAGAGTCATAGCTCGTATGATCTTGTCAAAACGAATACTCCAGCTATGAGGTTCCCAACTTAGTTTGAACTCCATGTCAAATTGTAAGGCTCTAAGCCATTGATTTAGACCAATATCCTACATTGCTACTCCTCATATCCTATTAGATCGTAATCTAATTGATCAAAGATACAAGGATTGAAATATAATCATTGAGAAAAAGTACGATTACAAATGATATTTGCAATATCCTGTAATAATTCTGCACAAGCCAGACTTCCACTAGTCCCTTCATGTATGCAAGATTATCCCATAAACTTAAGTATAGGACAAAGGCTTGCCATGCAATCTAGGCCACGATAGTTTAGTGAAACACCAATCTTAAAAAATCCAATTAAGTTCGATTTCTCCATTATCAAAGACAGTTCAACCATGATCCTTCTAGAAAGAATTTCAGTAATTGAGAATCCATTCTCATTTAGATATTTATGAACTTGCACTAAAAAACACACCCTCTCGATCCAATCAAAAGATAACCAGTTCGGTTCACCACTTCAAGTCTAATTATGAACAACTTTTAAAAACACACCCTCACATATTATGACCAACTTTTATCCAATACCAATGAAGTAGAATAGTATTCATGTTAAAGGTCAAAACAAGTATACCTTCATTGGAGAGGAGCTTAGAACACTCCCTCTTCCAATGTCTCTTTTCCTGACATAATACGCATACATCATTTGCAATCCTTGATTGCCGAACCCTCTTCCTCTTTCCTTTACATCCACCGCCCCTGTTGTGCAACACGAGCACTTAAAATGCTAGCAACAGTTGATGATGTCTCAAAATTGTTCTTCTTTCGACGTTTGGCATTCAAACCTTTCGCATTAGAGGTTGAAGCCTCTCTCATAGATTTTTCAATCGTTGTTTCGCACTGAAACAACATAATTATCAACTCATGAAAACTTTTATCAAGCCCATTCATATTCTAGTTGACAATAAATGGGTCGAATGAGGAAGAAAGAGACTGAAGGATCACGTTAATGTATGTCTCTATTTCAATATCAGTTTGGAGGTCTTTGAGTTTCTCCACAAGGGATAGCAACATCATTCCATGCTATTGTATAGACTACCGTTATGATATTTTAGCGCTGAAGAATGCCTTCGCGCGACATATCTAACATGACGGTCCAGTACCGCATTAATATCTTTCATGCAAACATTATAAACTTAACATCCTTATGCCTTTTGTACTATTTATTAATCTCATTAGTTATCGAGGCCAGTAGGATGCTGCAGACTTTTCACTTTCCCTCACGACACTTATCAAATTTCAAATGTTCTTCAATCATGGACCCCTCCTACAAAGTCCAAAGATGAGAGCTATCCAGAACATAGGCTTAGTTCTCGAAATCAAGGACTATCCATAGATTTCCCAACCAATTATTGTAGTTGGTTCCATCAATTTTTTTTGCCTCAGGTATTGTGGTTAGTGGATTCTTAGACATCTACAAGTAAACATTAAAATATTTAAGTAGATTATAGTAATATTAGATTAAGTTAAGATTTGGTCTTTGTCCTTAACCCCTCCTACTATTCCAACAAAAGCCCATCACTCTCAAATGGAGTTCCAGAAAAATTCATTCCTAGTGGGCTTGGGGTCAATAAGTGCAATTCTCCATGCCCCATTTTTATGATTCACATGAAAAAAAAGTCTTGTAGGAGGTAACCTATACCATTCTCATCTAATGAAATCCGCAAGGTATTTTTCCTTGCCTCTTCACATGATCCCTAGGACTCCAAGTGAATCATGTTACTCGGGGTTAGTCTCGATTCATCTACCAAATCATACCTTAACTGTTGCCTCCTACCACTCGTGAAATAGAGAAATAGGAGCGTATTATTTTGTTCATAACAATAGCTAGCTTTCTTCTTTGTTCTGAACCCATAGTTAATCTATGGTCAATCTAGGATAGGACTATGCTATTACAAGAATTTTAACCTATTATCAATCTAATTAGTCTTGTATCCCCTCTTTATTCTCTTGGGCTCTCCATTATGGGCTCCATCGGACCTCTTTTCAATGAATCCTCTGTGGGCCATCCAATAGCCTCCTCCATGGGCCTCCATCACTTAGGCTTGCCTTTTCATATTTTATTTATAAAAATAAAAATCTCTCACCTCCTATCTACTCTCATTACAATATAAAAAAAAAAAAAAAAATCCAATGAAAAGTTGAGGGAGTACAAAAGGAGAGAGAAAGCAAACCTTAATATAAACAAAGCTAAAAATGAGAGAGAAGAATTTAAGAGCCACATATAGAAATTAAACCATACACATAGTCAATGGGCTTTGCGATGATCTCTTGTTAATTCAATTGATAATATAGCACATTTATATTAAAAACAAACATACACCACATATAATACAAAGCACGCATAGCAGAATGATATCTAATATCACAAATATTAATTAATGCAATATGCAGAAAAATACACATTTAGTAATTCAATTAAAAAATGGATATCCCCCCGCACATCTTACGTACTAACTTTTTTTTAAAATTATTTTCAAGAATAATCTATGGAAATTTATTATTTGAAAAAATCTAATTTAACCGAAAAAATTAGTCATGATTAGAACTTTCAGAAAATGCAAAAAAAAAAAAAAAAAAAAAAAAAAAAAAAAAAAAAAAGGAGAAAAAATCTAATTATTTTGATAAAAGGGAGAAAAATAGTCAGTCAGCCGCACGTAGGAAGGCTAGTACGCACGGCTAGCGCTCAACAATGGCATAGAAGCATAGTCTCGCGCCCTTGCGTGCACATGCTACGCAGGCACCCTGCTGCCGATACCTGTTGCTGCGTTGTTTTTTTCAAAAAGCTAAAAACTTTTTCTGTAGAAATGAAATCATAAATTTCAAGAAAATTCAATTTTTAAAATAAAAAAAATATCCAAAATTTTATTACACAAAATTAAATATGTATGTTAAAATACATAATCATGCAAATAATTAAATCATGCTTTCCAAAAATATTAAACCACGTTAAACATGTTACAAACACATAATACATATTAAATTCAATGCCGCAAGCATCGAGTGGTGCTCTAATACCACTTCAAGGGAGTGGATAGACCCGTGAACATGACAAAAGTGTGGAATACGGTAAATTAAAACGATAAGTGAATTAAAACCTAATGAAAGGGTTGTATCCTTTGGTCATTCCAGAAAAATTTATATATATTAAATATAATTTATACTATCCAAATTAATGTTTAATAGATAAATTTTATGAGTTTGAGTATTTAAATTTTTATTAAATATCATATTTAGCTTAAGAATATTAAGGTTGGATAATTAAGTTATTTAGCTTTAGATTTAATCACTACTATTGTAACGCCCATGAACTCCTTTTATAGAATCCTCGTTCATTTGCGTAAAGGATATGGCTATATAGAGGGGGCAAATCTATTAATATATATATATTTGAAGGCGGTCTTTGACCAAAATTTTTCAATTTTGACTCAAATTCTAATTTTCTAGAATTTTGAATTTTTTTAATTGTAAAATTTTTTATTTGGTAAGTAGGCATTAATGATATTATGTGTGTGTATATATATAACTTCCTTATATATTTAATGTAGCTTCAATGTTGACTTTATATATTATATATATATATATATATATATATATATATATATTAATAGATATATTAATATTATCTTTTTAAAATTTATAAGTTTTTAGTATGATTATCTTTATGCTAGCTAACACGTATTTTCAAAATTATAATATTTCTTTAAAAAATATAATATTTTTTGAATTGATATAATTTTTTAATTGAACATATCTATTATATATTTTCTATTATTATTTATATTTTACCTCAATTTTTTATTTTTTGCTAATTAATCGTATTTTGTAATTTAAATAATTATTAATTTAATGCATAATACATGTATTAACATTAGCTTAATTACTGCTTTTGAAAATTGGTAAAGTTTTCCATATTTTAAATTTCTATAAGTCTATTATGTTTGAATGGAAACAAATATTAATTTAACCTAATCAAATCCCTAATTACATTGCTAAACTTTTGTATATTAAATAAATATTAATTTAATGCATGATAATATATTTTTAGTAACTTAATTCCGGCTAATCTCAATTCCTGATTATATGGCTAAAGTTTTGCAGCATTTGTATGTGAATTGGTGAATTAGTATTAATCAATTGGGGCTTTGCAGCATCTCAATTCATGCTTGGTCAATTGGTTTTTCATCCTTAATCAAAAGGTACAGAATTTTTATTTTTCTTGAATTTTTAAATATTTTTCATAATCTTATTTTTTATATTTCATGTATATTATTTTTTGTATTGATTATAGATTTAAAATCAACAATACTCAAGTTGGTATGTAATTTCTTCTTTAGCTTGATTTGTAATATTTTTTTACTATCTGATTTTTCTTCATAGTTCATATATATGTTGTTCTTCGTGTGTTAATAGCATTTCAAGTCCACAAAAATAAAGAAAAGAAAGAAAATAACTCAAACAGGTACGATTTATATTTTTTTGTTTTATTTTTAATAATTTTTTATAATCTTATTTTAATTTATAGTTCATGTTATGTGATTTTTTTGTGTTAATAGGATATTTGAGTTCACAAAAAAAAAAAAAAATACTCAAGCAGGTATGAAATCATTTTTTCACTTCATTTTATTATATTATTTTATTTACCTTACATCTCAATTTAAAGTATATTATAAATTTATGTGTTGATAGGATCTTCAAGTTCCCAAAAGACAAAGAAAAAAAAAAAGAACTCAACCAGGTATGAATTATTTTTTTGCCATTTTACTTTAATATTTTTTTATTATCTTATTTTGTTTTATAGTTTTTTTATTATATTTTTATTTACCTTACATCTCAATTTAAAGTATATTATAAATCTCTTGCAAATTTATAATAATTTATTAACAAAAAGTACCCAACAAATACTATTTAATAACAAATGTTACTCAATAATTCATATCCAATATACATATAATTTAAAAGAAACAAAATTCTCAGAAACTAATTTTTCAGAAAATAAAAAAAATATAATCAGAAATTATTTTTAAAATGCCTACACATATTTTTAGAAAATTACGCAAAATTAGATCACAGCTTCAAAAAAATGCCTACAGTAGTATTTCAAATAAACCCAACAATTTAAAATATTTCGTATTCAATATACATGTTATTTAAAATAAAAAAGTATAGAAAATTCACAAAAATTAAAAAAACTACAGAATATTTTTAAAGAAACTATTATTTCAAAATATATCATTCTGAAATTACAGAAATTAAAAAATACAAAATAAGAAACAAAATTTAAAAATTACTTTTTCATGAATTAAAGAAATATATGCTATTTAGGAAATTTGAGAAGTAACTTTTCAGAAATTGTTTTTTTAGGTTATATTTATTTTCAGAAATTTACAAAAATTATTATTTTTAAAATTTTTCATAAAATACAAAAATTACACATATTTTCTGAAATATCCTAAAATTACACATATTTTTAAAATCATATAAAATTAAATCTCAATTTTTTAAAATAAATTAAATTATAACAATTACAGAAATTGAAATTAATTTTTTAGAAACTATTATTTTCAAAAATTACGTAAATATATATTTCTGGCAATTATATAAATTACATTATTTTTTTGAAAATACAACAAAATGCACAAAAAATTTAATATTTACAAGAAAAAAATAAGCAAACTTCATAGATGACTTTTTCAGGAATTACATAATGTATATTGTTTTAAGAAATTTGAGAAATATAAAATTTCAGAAATTTCAAAAATTAATAAAATTGTTAGAAATTATCTTTTTGAATTTTTTTGAAATTCTCAATTTTCAGTATGATAATCTTTATGTTACCCCAACCTTTTTCCTAATATTCATAAAACTACCATTTTTAGTAAATCAATGTATTTTTTTAGGAATTACAGAAGCTACATCTAATTTTCAGAAATTATTATTTTCAAAAGTACTTATTTTAAAAAAATTACAATAATTTTTCCTTAGTTTTAGAAAAACGCCTAACTCAATTACACCAATAATCTCAACTTCATTTACATCAAAATTTCATGCAAACCAAAATTCTGAAAAATGCCTACCTTATTATTTCAAATGATTTAGAAATTTGAGAAATATAAGTATTCAGAAATTATAGAAATTAAATAAATTATCAGAATTTTTTAAAGAAATACTTATATTTGGAAATTGAATTTAATAAATATTTAAGTTATGTGGAAATGCATTTATAATAAATTAAATTATGACAATTACAGTAGATCAAGTTATAAAACAACAACTATGTAAAATTAAAGTGATGTATAACAAATTTTCTAGCATAATCAAGTAATTGAATTAATTATATAGAATTTTTTTTTTTTTTAACTATATTGTTGGCTCTAATTAGTTTTTCTATTATATTGTTGCCTCCAATTTTTTAGCATGATCAATTACCACTTTTTGAAATTAACTTCATGAGTTTTACTAAAAATAAAAAAGACATTTATATTAAATGAGTTTAACAAAGGCAATTGATTTATGACATTATATCAATTCTTTTTATATTTATTTTATTAAGTTTTTAATTTTAAATTTATATACTTATATTAAATTATTATCGAAAAGGCACTCGAAAGAAAAAAATCTTATGAAATAATTAAAAATAGTTGAAAATCTATTAATATATATATTTGAAGGTGGTCTTTGACCCAAAACCTTCAATTTTGACCAAATTCTAATTTTCTAGAATTTTGAGTTTTTTTTAATTATCAAAATTCTCTATTTGGTAAGTATGCATTAATGACATATTTTCAATGCATTTAATATATTTAAGTAATGTCCCCTATTTGTTATTATATTGATAGATATTATTTATATTTATTTCATACTTTTGAAATTATTTTTTCAGAAACTATTATTTTCAAAAATTACATAAAAATTTATTTTTTGAAATTATAGAAATTACATAAATATTTTTGAAATAAAGCAAAATGCCCAAAAAATTAAAACGTTTTTTTTTTTAAAAAAGAAGCAAAATTACATAAATGTATTTTATTTTTAGAAATTTGAGAAATATAAATATTTAGAAATGGCAGAAATTAATAAAATTATTATAAACTATCTTTTTGAAATATTGAAATTCATAATATTCTGTATAATCATGTTTATTATACTTCCATGCGTATTTTTAAAATTAAAATATTTTTTTAATTGAACATATCTATTCTTTTAGAAATTACATAATTTTTTTTAAAATAGAGCAAAATGCACAAAAATTAAAAAATTTACAAAAAAAAAAAAAAAAGAAGCAAAATTTCAGAAATTACAGAAATGTATATTATTTTCATAATTGAGCAATTTTGACTCAGTTCTAATTTTTTAAAATTTTAATTATAAAAATTATCCATTTGGTAAGTAGACATTTATGGCATAAGTCATAATTTTCAATGCATTTGATATATTTAATTTGTGGTGTTGATAATATTATTCTAAGATATATATATATATATATATATATATATATATATATATATATATATACACACTCCAATACCCACATATATATATTTAGTGCATATATATATTAATTTTTTTTTTAATTTAAACTTTACACCGCATTCTAATTATTTTTCTTTAGTGTGAAGATAACTTCACTTTAGTTGATTATTTGAATTAAAAAATATAGTTTCTAATTAACTTTTTTTATATTTAGTAATATTATTTAATCTTAATTCATACTTTTGAAATTAACATTTTAGAAATTGTTATTTTCAAAAATTACACAAATATATACTTTTTGTAATTATAGAAATTACATAATGTTTTTTGAAAGTACAGTAAAATGCACAATAATTAAAAAAACTTACAAAAAAAAAAAAAAAAGAAACAAAATTTTTTATCATCTATTTTTGTCATTTTTAATTTTTTATATTCAAAATTTTCATTCATTTTTAAGTTTTTTATCATCTATTTTTGTTTGATGTGATCATGAAAGATCAATTTTTTCATTGCTTTTTACTTTTTTTATTATTAATTTTTATTTTATGAGTTCCTGAAATACATATATATATATATATATATGATTTTTTTGTTAATTATAATTATTTAATTTGTATTTATCTACCTTTTCAAATAATTTTATATTATTAGTTATTTTTTTTTTCATGAATTCATTGCCTTTTAATTTTTCATTAATAATTTTTGTTTCATGAGTTCATGACATATATATGATTTTTATGTTAAGTATAATTATTTTTATTTAATTTATGTTTATCTATCTTTTCAAATAATTTTATATTATGTTATTTTATTTCATGAGTTCATGAATATATTATATGTTTTATAAGTTAATAAAAATTTATTTTATTTTTTATTATCAATTAGTGTTTCATGATTTTATTATTGTGTTAATTATAATTATTTTTATTTAATTTAGAATTATCTATCTTTTTGGATTATATTATATTTATAGTTATTTTGTTATGGGTTCATGAACATATTATCATTTTTTATGACTTTATGAAATTTCTCATGTTCAATTTTTTTCAATGCTTTTTAATTTTATTATCATCAATTTTTATTTAATGATATCATGAAAGATAAAAAAAAATTCATTGTTGTTTTTTTTTTTTTTTCAAATTTTATTTCATGAGTTCATGGAATATATGATATTTGTGTTGATTATAATTATTTTTATTCAATTTGTATTTATCTATGTTTTTAAATAATAGAAGATATTCCAAGTCCCCAACAAACAGAAAAAGGAAATCACAAGTCAAGGAATTAATTTCTTTCCTTTTCTTGATTTTTAATGTTATTTTATTATTCATTATTTTATTTTATGAATTCATAAATATTTGGTCCTATGTGTTAATTATAGAATTTTTATTTAATTTATAGTTACTATCATTCGCATTTTAACTATTTTATTAATAATCATTGGTGAGAGATTGAATTCAATACTTTTACTGGGGAGAATTAATACAACATTGCAATTTTAATTTTATTATTATCAATTATTTTATTATTTGAGTTCATGAATTATACGATATATACAATGGCTTCAGAATATAAAAAGAAAAACTTAAAAGAATTGTATTATATATATTGAAAATATTTTTTTTAACTACTATGTAAGGACATGTTTCGCTTTTAATTTATACAACACACAAAAAATTCTATTGTAATTTTTTTTAATTTCATAATTGAGAACAATAATTTCAAAAAAATACATATTTAATCCAATTTTCTATTAAAATACCAATTTTACTGAAAAAATACTTTTTTTCTTTTTGCTTGGTCATAATACAAATGTTGTCATGCTGTATTTATCAAGGATTTATGCTATAATTTTTCATATATTTTTTTTAATTATTTTAATAATTTTCTTTTGGCTTTTTTTGTGACTAGATAAATAGAATTTTTAATAAATTTATAAACAAAATTCTCTCAGCCAAAAATGATGATTGAAATGTATTTTTTTTTTTTTTTTTTGTGCACAAACAATGGTATAATAGATCAAAGTATGAATATGCAATTTTATTTGATCCAAAAGTACATTGACATCCTTTGAGTGGCTTATTCAATTTTTCTCTTTTTTTTCGTGAATAATGCTACTGGTGATTGAACATAGGACTCTATTAGTTTTCTTAAATTATTACTAGCGATTATCACTACATTACTCCACATTTAGCATGTATTTTTATTTCCATAATAATTTTAATTGGGAGAAAATATTTGAATTAATTGGTATTTCCATAACGATTTGAATTGTTATTATTTTAATAGAAATTTGGTTAACTTTTTTTTTTTTATTATTGTCCTTAATAATAAAATTAAAATTTTTGGCGTGTTGAATAAAATGGCAATCAAACATACGGTCAACCAAACGAAGGGTACTTAGACGGATGAAAATTAAAAACTTTGGGTACCTAGTCTGATGACTCGGAAACTTGAGGTACTAAAATTAAAAAAGGAGTATACTTTAGATATAAAAAATGAATTTATCCCATATATGCATATATTAATTATTTGTTCCCCCTTCATTTTTACAAGTTTATATTTTAACCCCAAAATTTCTTTTTTTATAATACTCAAACGCCTACGATAATTTATCTCGTCTTGTTAATTATCTCACTAATCACAAATATTATATAACTAGCGTGTGCCCCGTGCCATGCACGGATTAAATTAATTAATAAGTAAAATATATTATATAAAAGTTTTATTACCCTATCAATTAAGTATTTTTATAATTAAAAAAAAATCCAAATTCTAAAAATTCATCATTTGGTCAAAATTGAAGAATCTTGGTCAAAAAAGCCTTAAAATATATATATTAAAAGATAGATAGGTTAATATACTTGATATATATATTTTTAGATAAATAATAAATAAATTTCGTTCTTCGAATGACAGTACATCAATATTGAAAAAAATTAAAATACATACAAAAAAGAGACATAAATTGAAATAATTAAGTATTACTTTTATAAATTAAAAGACAACCATTTTTATATATATTGAAGAAAATTACTAAGTATAACTTTAAGTATGAGTTTAATAATATATTAGCATACTATTCAGAATTTTGTGAATAAAATTTAGGCAAACTTTAAAGAAGATAAATTATAAATTAATTGATGATTTAAATAATTTAAGAATCACAGAGAACAATTAACAGATGATTTTTAATCTAATTAAAAATTTTAAATTAGGATAATAATTTAATCATTGATAAATTCCCACCTAAGTTTTCCTCCAAAATTGGGTTGATTATTAGTTTTAACGATCAACTTAACAGATAGTATTCAGGTGGATGAAACCGAAAAACTTTGGGTACTAAGTCAGATGACTTGAAAACTTGAGGATACTAAAATTAAAAAAAAAAAAAGTATAATTTGAGTATAAAAAGTGAAATAATCTCAACATATATATACACACACATACTCCACACTAAAGTTAGCAAAAAAAAATAAAAATAAGGATGAAAAAGTTGATGGGGCGGTCGAATAAATATAAGGAAGGAGCACACTCATCCTCACATCCTTATCATGTATATATATATCATATTATATTCATACATATATATATACACACCTACCAACTTATATATATAGAGGGGGAGAAGAAAAGAGAGAGAATTTTGTATGTTCTTTCATTACCATCAAGCTTAAAAAATTTCTACAACTGGATTGGTAAGTCTTGCTCATTTTCCTGTTTAGACTCGTTTAGGAGCTGGGTGTGAGTTGAATATGACGAAAATAAACCGTTAAAGATGGAAGGAAGACATCAGGAGAGACTTTGTTTCGATCAGTCTCTGTAAATCTTGCTTTTCAAGAGTTATATCAGTCAAAATCTAGTGATTGTTGAATTTAGGACAACCTTAGGATGTCTACTAAAATTTTATAGTTTTGATTAATAGATAAATATGTCGTTTGAATGGGTTAAAATAAGAAAATATTCGGTTGTGTTGTTTATGTGGGAAATCAGACAAGCTGTACTAAGAACCTTATTACTTGATCTATATAGGTTAAATTTGTATTATTCTTATGAATAATAAAATTAGAAACACAAAGATATTTGTATTTTATTACGACTTTTTAAAGAGTATATAATTTTTTAGAGGATTTTAAGTAGTACATCCGAATATGTTGCAGTATAAACCAAGGTGTACTAAAATTTAAAAACTCGTTATATAGAGATTCAACTCGTATGATTGTGGTTGGAAATAAAATTAGATAAAAATTAGAATAGATGGAGTAAGTATGGGGACTGTATTAGCTATACTTGAAGGGATTGGATCGACCCGGGAACACGACGGAAGCATAAAATATGGTAAAAATTAAAAATACTAAGGAAATTAAATTCATATCAAATGGGTGTACCCTTTGATCATTCCCTGGCATTTGGTGCAAATTAAAAGTAGAAATACTTATAAAACAAAGATGCATTCCATATGTGGCCAAGATAAATAAAAGCGAACATGAAAAATAACCACAAAAATATACCTTTTTCGTAGTTTTGATCAGCTACTCGAATTGATTCCAAATCCTTCTCCAAATACTTCACTTAGAAGGTGCAAATTTAGAACTCCTCTAAAGTAAGTTCACACCATATCGTGGGAAGACAGATCTAATCCTCTAACAAAAAAGAATTAGATCCGTAGAGAAAACAATTTCTCGAAACACCTCCTGATTTTTTTCGTTATCAACTTAAATCTAATTCAAGAATAACAAAAAGATGGAGGAGAAGGGTTTTCTACAGCACTTTCTTTTCAGAGAAAACAAAACCGAGAGCTTGGCATTGTAGAGGAGAGGGATGTTAGTGGAGAGTTACACACACAATAACTCATATAACAACTCTGTGTCTTTTCTGTGAGGATTAGAGAGAGTGGTTTTGAGAAAAAGTAGTGGTTGAATTGTGGAATCTAATCCCAAAACAAAATGCCATACAAAATCTCCCACCAAAGCATGGGACCCACTTTGCCACTAATTCTCTCTCACTGAACCATGTTGTGACTAGATTTCTACTATATATGGCTCGGGTTTATTTTCATTTAATTAAAAAATTAATTCAAGCATAATAATTAATTTATTCGGTTTATTATTTAATCTAATTAAATGAATATCCAATAATAAAATTATATAAAATATTAATTTAATTAAATATACAGAAGTCAAAATATACTTAATTAATAAATCTAATTTAGCAATCAAGCTCAAATTTATTCTAATAAATCTAATTTATCAATCAAGTCTAACTAATTCATTCCTAACCCATCTCCACTAGTTAATGAATTCAATCCATTAATTAGACAAGACCATTTACTAATTAATTAGTCCAACCAACTAATTAGTCTAAGCCTCTTTTAAATTAGCCAATCAATTTAAAAGACTAAACCCAAATTTGATTAACTTAAATTGGCTAAGTTGCAAAAAAAAACCCTGTATTTTAAAACTCAATCAAAAATCTCCTCTGATTTAAAAATAGGCAAAACACCCCTGTATTTTTTTTAATTCAACATACGCTCCCTCTTTTTGACCAAAGTGTAACGACGTTAAATTTTTATGCCGTTTGACCGTTAAACCCATATGCCTCCCCCCCCCTACCCCATCCCCATGTCCCATCGCCGTCGGCCCTGATCTGGCGACAACAACATGGCCCAGCAACAACAAGAAAGAGGACGACGGCCGGAAAGAGCGTAGTCGCCCTCCTGTGTGGGCGGCGGCCGTCGCCATCGCCCTAGGTTTTTCTTTTTTTTAATTACTTAATTATTAAATATATTTTTTGATAAATTAAAAATAATTTTAGATAATTATAATAATTATACATCTTATAATTTATTAACTTAACTAAATTTATAAATTATGATTTACTATAATTGTTTCAAATTTATATTCACGTACATATCAAAATGTGATAAGATAAAATCTAGTTTAATATTTTTTTATAATGTAATTTTTTTGTTTTTTGGTATTTTATATTTAATATAAATATATTTTTAAAATTTTTTAAATAAAAAATATCGTATAATTCTTATAAAATATTATATATTTAATATTTTTTTAATTATGTAATATATATTTAAATTAATAGATAATGTATAATTTTTATATTTTATTTAAGATATTTAAATTTTACAGTTCGATTGTAATTTAATTTTTTAATTTAAATTATTAATTATTAAAAAATTTATATAATATTTTCATATTTTTAAATAAATACATTAAAATGAAAAATTTTAATTTTTTAGAGAGATAAATGAAAAAAAAATTACTCAAAATAAGTTAAAAACAAGAAAATAAATTTTATAATAAAAATAAATGATCTAGTCATTTATTTTTCTCCATGAAATAATTTAATCTAATTAAATTAGTTCGTTTTTTCAAAATTAATCATAAATTAATTCCATCACTTCCACAATGATTTGTGTGTGATTTTTTAGACTCACCCTCAGCTAGACTTGGGGTTGTGACAAAAAAAATTAATTAAATCTATTTTTTAGTTAATTATTTCTGATTATTGCATAACTAGAAATGTCTATTACAATGTGACCGTTTAGCAATGGTCCATGGCACTAGAGACTAGGTGAATATTGGCGTGAACATTTAAGCTCCAACTCCCATAAGGGTACGGTACTATTGTCAATCGTCTCATGGCCTTAGTCTAGGGTATGGAGTTGAGCGTTGGTTCTCATCCTTGACTAGACAATTTTACTTCATACTCGATATGTGTTTACTCTATTGATTCGATCTAGGAAACTCATCCCTAATCGATCAATTGCTTTGACCAAAGACTTTGAGAGTCTAAACATTTCAAAGTGCATAAGAGAACTGTTGTCAAATACTGACAGGGGAAAGAATCTCTCTTGGAACCCACCGTCCTTGCTACATACTCCGATTACACTGAACAAGGATTATGATGACCATGTCTTACAGCACATCATCGCTCACCAGATCCAAGATATAGTCTTCGTATGCACACGATTGCCATGATTCCTCAGGTCTGAAAGCTAGTGGATCGGCCCAGGAACGCGGGGGAGAAATGCAAGCAAAGCTATAAAACTTGCAAATAAAATAAATTCGATCCAACCAAGTGGGGTACCCTTGGTATTCTTAGGTGTTTGATGTAGTATGAGAATTAAAAATAAAATAACAAATTCATACATAGTAGCCTATAGATAAATGGACAAAAGAGATAGTTATTTAAAATGAAAATTACCTCTTTTCATTTTAGTTTCAACCCACAAAACCATATTTGACCCGTTCACCATAGACTCCAAAAGAGAAGTCCTCTAGAGATAATCCACACACACCGAGAGGAGAACTACTTTGACCTCCTTGTTAGATGAAATCAAAGTCGGTTTTTCTTTTGAAGTGATCAAAAGAATCAGACTATGAATTGGTGTATTCACTTTTATCACAACTCTGTATACATCTACACTTGATGCTAGACCAAAGAGAGTTGGAGAATTTGTGGGATAGGGGGAGAGAAAGGGTTGCCGAATCCATGTGGTTGCAAGGTTCGAGTTTTGTATTTTCTATTAAGGTTAAAGGCAAAATTCGACCCGTAACTTTGGCCATTTCTCATTTTAGTCCCTTAACTTTGAGAGATTGTATTTTAGTCCCATAACTTTTCAAAAATGCTTGATTTTAGTCCTCCGACCAGATTTGGCAAGATCTGGACAAAATTTCGGACCATTTTACCCCTTTGCTACTTTAAAGTGCACTTTTTACTCCATTTTCACTACTCTTGCATTTTTATACATATTTTCACCCATGCTCGCCTATAATAGTATCAAAGCCTAGATTTATTGAAAAAATATGTATTTATATTACATCTAGATATTTTTCCGCTAACGCAGGAAACTCTTTAAGAATACTTTCAGACTCTGAACGCAGGTCGAAGATGAAATTTCTTTATGGAAATTCTAAAAGAGGGAGAAAGTTATCTCCAAATACCGAACGATAGTTCGACTAAAAATCAGGAGTATTTTCAGATCGTGGAAAGACAGAGAAAGAATTTCATCTACGAAATCCTAGATCGGGCCATGACGCCAACAAGGTGGGAGCCTGAGCTTTTCATCGAGGAGGAACAAGAAGAATGGTGGAGAATTCACCAGATCCAAAAAGAGCTACTAGGGAATACGGTAAATGATCTACAATCAACCGAAATCCATGGTAGAAGGCCAGCAAGGAAAATTAGACTTGGTAAATTCCTTTTCCAATAAAGCTCTTAAATTATGATTAGAGTAACTACTTGGAAAGAACTCGAGATAGATACATCGAAGATCTCCCAAAATCTGAGAGAAATTCAGAAGATAATCCAAGACTACGGACATAGGTTAATCAGTATACCTATGAAAGTAGATTCTTCGCGCCACAAGATGGATGAGATTCTTAAGATCCTTCCAGATCTACACAAGGATCTTACAGATCTGAAGACAGAAGTTACAGATCTAAAAATAAACTAACGGGAGAACCCTAAAACATCTAGATCCAAAGAAGATCGGATCAGCGACACCCTTGGGATAGTACCTCTTCTACATCAGAAGGGAAAGGCGAAGGAAATTCCTGAGCCAAAGATAAGAGATGAATGGATTCAAGAGGTCATTAGCGCCTTAAAATAATGGAGGTGATCCAAGCAGATATATCAGATTTACAAGAATTGACTGAGTCCTTTTCTCAACTCGAGATTATGAATTTGGTCAATGTTCAAACCAACAAGATTACTCCAACACTACCACCGCCAGAAGGAAGTACAAGTTCTAATGGTCCTCCTCAGGATCATCTAATTAGAGAAAGTGAAGATTCCCATACTAATGTGACACCAAATTTGTGGGATCTAGATTAAAAGAGAATCCAAGGAGAAATCCGAGAAAAGCGCCTGAAAACACACCTTGGGCAAGGAATATGCTCCAGCCCTTACATCCTTACGGCACTGTACTCAACCTGGATATTATTGACTTATGAAATGTCGAGAAATTGATAGATGAGTGGGTTGCAGCCATAAAAATAGCAGCAACTACCCTAGAGCTCGATCAAGAAAACTTCATCAAACTAGTTGAGTTGAGCCTGGAAGGTTCGATAAAGATCGGATGGGACAATACCTCAGAAGATACCAAAGCTAATATCTTTGCTGAAGATTCAAAGAATGCAAATAGCAGATCGGCTAGGAAGGCTCATCAAAATACACTTTATCGGAGATGGATACTTCGAAGGAAATGAAGCAGAAAATGCCAGAGAAAATGCACAAGCTCTTTTCGCCCTTAAGATAAGAAGTATTTGCGCAGTAGATGAATATATTTATTGGTTTGCAATTATTTGTTCCAGAGTGGAGTAGCAACAGAAGTAGTAGCTCTAATGTTTTTTGCAAAGATATGCAGTCCATGGAGGGAAATGTTGATCTAGTCATACAAAGTACCTGAAGGACAACTGGATTTAGTTGCAAGGAGAATGTCTTTCCTTAAAGACAAGCTGAAGGATAAGTGTTATCAAGCATCTATTCCGAAAAACATGAAGAGGTTGAGAGGTAAAATCAAACGAACCCCTCTCTGTTGTTATAACAATGATTTTCCTACAATAATAGGAAATATCTATGCAGGAAAGTTGATGTTTGATATTCATCCTAGGATTGCATACAACCTAGCAGGCCAAGATTTCAGTAGAGTCTTAACCATTCATCAGGATTTTAAAAGAAAAAATCTAATGAAAGAATGTAATAGACCATATTCTATAACATAGAATTGCATATGCTCTTTTCCAACAACATCATTCTAATCTATTTCTTAAGAAAGAGTACATTGAGATTCCTAGAATCTTCAAGGAATTCGCTAAGGTAATGGCACCGAATCAAATCAAGATACCAAGAATAGGTGGTGTCGACATTGTAATTAAGGATCACCCAGTTTTAGATCAAACACTTAGCTCTAGAACTGAGTTTAGTAGCAAATTGTCCTTTTCGAAAGATAGGATCATAAGCTACAAAGGAAAGAAGAAAGAGTTGCTAAAAGCTTTAACTCCTTAATAAATTAGGGTAGATAACGTAAAACTTAGATACCCTGAAGGATGAAAAGAGATACAAGTTATATTTGATATCACTAAGAAAGAAAACTTTTTTTTCATGTAATGACTTGAATCATTTGCAGCAATATGTTGTTGGCAGATATGAAGGCATACTAGAAATAGCGGGCCATGAAATTCTAGTTACAGGTGTTGCGAGGCGAGATAATGGAAGTATGACTTTGGGATTAAGTTTCCTCGAAAATCATAAACCATGGGGAAGAAAAGGTAATGGTATGGAATTCAGTCTTGATGGTGTTACCATAAGGATTGAATTACGAGCCCCTTTTCTATATACATATCTGTTGGTATGTTGTATGATCATATAGGATAGAATATTTTGCACCTTATATTGATTTAGGTTCAGGAATTTGCACTGCAAAATGGGGAGTTTTCCCTAAAGAAGCTATGGAAACCTTACCCGTTATTGCAGGAAGCAATTTTTCACAGAAAATCCTAATACTCAATAAGGGTATACGAGAAGCAAAAATCATGATCAGATGAGCATTTGGAACACCTCAGTACAAGGTGAAAACACCTCCTATCTACTTTCATGAGGTGTTGATATTTTGTTGGGAAACAATTTTATTCATATCTTTACAAAATATGTGCAAGATAACAACAGAAATATATTGATTTTTACTAACTGTGGTAGTGAGATAAGGATTATGCCAAGAGAAAATGCATTTAACAGGATAATGCCTATAAATTTTCGCAGCAAGCATGATGATTTCGATGTCAGATTAACTCATCCTAAAATGCAAGATAAGAGGAAATTTGGTAAAGTTATATTGTCTTTCAGGCAAAGGGACTCATTGATAACGATAGCTTCTATGAGGAATCTGAAAAAGAGATTAAGAACCTCAAAAAAGCATTGCAGGAGATGAAATCGCTAGATGTTAGCAAATAAAGCAGGCTCTCTCTTGAGAACGTCACGAGACTTATTCAGAGGAACTTTAGTGAAAACCCTTTGGCCTGGTGGATAGGAATAAGATCGAGGCTATTAAAGGTCAAAGAGGAATGTGAGTATGAGTATGTTCGATACAAGCCTATCCAGATGAATATAGAGGATAAGAAAGATATGCAAGGGATTATCAAGGAGCATATCAATCTTGGACTCATTGAGCCTGGAGACTTTGCTTACAGTAGCCCTGGTTTTCTGGTAAGAAACCATGGTGAGATAAAAAGATATAAACCCAAGCTGGTAATTAACTATCAAGGCATTAATAAAAATATTAAAATTTGATTGTTATTACATTCTTAGTAGAGAGAGCACTTTATTGACTGCATTAAAGGTGCAAAAGTATTTTCTGAATTCGACTGCAAATCTGGATTTTATTAGATTAAAATGGAGAATGAGTCAAAGAAATTTACTATGTTCTCTACACCACAAGGACAATATATCCAGAATGTGCTTTCAATGGGTTTAGCAAATGCACCTCATATATTTCAAAGGAAAATGGATAATCTTTTTAAAGATTATTTTGAATTTATGCTTGTCTACATTGACGATATCTTAATTGCATCTAAGAATAAGAAAGAGCATATCAAACATCTTGAAATATTTTTTTATGCATGCTTTAGAGAAGGATTAATACTTTCTGAAAAGAAAACTACTATAGTTGTCAATAAAATTGAATTTCTAAGAATTCTTATGACGAAACATGTATTAAGCTACAGGATCATATTGTGGAGAAACTCCGCAATTTCTCGGACGTGCTCAAGGATAAGAAACACTTACAGAGCTTCTTGGGAGTTGTTAATTTTGTAGGTATCTTTGTTAAGGATCTTGCGAAATATAGAAAGGATTTTCGACCACTTTTGAAGGAACACAGAAAGTTCAAAGTGGAAGTGAAAAGAAATCCACACTCAAAGGGTTCGTGAGCTAAAACAGGTTTGCAATAACCTGCCAAAGCTTGTTATACCACAAGATGAGGATGAATTGGTGGTCTACACAGACGCCAATGACTATAGATGGGTTGTAGTGCTCATGAAAGGACTACTACACGAGAAAAACCTTGTAGATATACATGAGGGTTCTTCTCGAAACAACAAGCCCAAGTTTGGCACATCAACGAGAACGAGTTCTTTATAGTTTGGAAGGTTTTTAAGAAATGACGTTTATTTGTACTTGCTAAAGAATTCACATTAAAAGTTGATAATACTAATGTTAAGACTTTCTTAAAACACAAAATAGAATCTAAAATTGTGAAAGCTCGTATTATCAGGTTGCAAGTTGAATGCCAATATTATTGTTATAATATTATTGTTATAAAATCTCATGAGAATATTCTTGTAGATTTCCTGACAAGAGATGGAGGCATCTGAAGCAAACTCCATCATGTTAAGACTTAGGCACCTCAGAGAAAATCTTGAGGATCTTAATAAGAAGTTTAGACGGCTAGCGGTGAATGCCCAAGTGGCCGGACAAATCTAAAGAGCTGATCTTGACACTGTCGCAATAAAAACTACCTTGGTGGCTTCAGCCACTATGAGACTAAGAACCAATTCGGAAGGCCTCCGGAGATGACCTAAGAAAGCAGGGCTCTAACCTGTATTTAGAGTACAAGACTCTAGACCTATAGCGTCGGATTCAAGTATCGATTGCACACATCGCCTCTGGTGAAATGGCAACAATTGGGTCACAGGAAGTGCTAACTCCTGATGATTCAAGTCAACCCAGAACCTCTAGGGAGGAAAGAGGATTAGCCAATGACAGACACTTTTAAGGTAAATACTAACAAGTTGATATCTTCCTCTTTTGCTTGGCAGGTTTACCGTGTGGGTTTTCTTGCAAAGGCGTCAATCCAGGCAAGACCATCATCGAAATATCCAGAAAATACAACAGAGTCTGGATGTTATAAGGATCCAAACCCGATGTCAGAGAATGGCATGATTTTAGGGCACTAGCTTTAGTTCATACTATGTCACCTAGTTTTTCGAAAATCTCAAAGCTTCTGGAGTGGATTAGTAAGGCAACCTATGATTCATGGCAAAACAACCCCTACTTAAAAAGAAGAGATAAATTCATATCAGTAGCTCCAAGAACTGCAGGAAAAGGTATTATCCAGCATTTTATTTGATGAAGTTGCAGAGGCCAGATATGGTAGCTTTCAACAAAATCAAAGTTGCCTCAAGAGAAGCTCCCTGCTATAAGCTATTAATGAAGACGATATCTCTACCAGAAGAGCTTGGTGATTATGGGTCTGTCTCACTGAGATGGACAAAGTCAATTATCCATTCAAAATTTTCTCAAACAAAATGAAATGATCATTCTTGTTAAATTCCATGACAGGAAAAAACACAGGGTTTGCTGAGAACTTATTCAAAAAGAAAAGAACGCTTATTTGGGAGAATAAGCTGCCAGCAATTGAAGCAACAATGATGAAGACATGCAACATGCTGCATGTTGGGCAATAGCATAACCATGTAAGACCTTGCTGCGAGAAATAAGAAAAACTCCTGTTCGGGACAAAAATTTGGGTCACACAAAAGAAACCCAAAATGAATCAGGACAAGGGTAAAAGAAAGAATTTTTACAAAACAAAGGATGTTAAAATTCGAGGATGAGACTATCGGCAGAAAAGCACGTGACCGACAAGCTATCATACCATCCAGCTGAAAAGGACGAGGGATGACGAACGCAATGACTTCATCAAAAATAAGTTTGAAATCCATGTTTGAAGTCCGCAGATGGTTATAAAAAAAGAAGCAGTGAAGCAGATGGGGATTATCAGAAATTTTTCCCTACTCGTCAAACCATAATAATTTGAGTTTTTCAAATCTTTGTAGTTTTCAACTTTTAGTTTTATGGGGGTTTCCCTAACAAGTCTAGCCCTCCTAATGAGAGGCTAAATAGTTGTCTCCTCCAATAGAAGAAGTAGTATCTATGTAATATCTCATATATTTCTTCAATAAAGAAAGATTTCTGTTCAATTTGTTTTCCAAAAATTTTATCAAGTCTCAGTTTTGAAGTATCTTTTACATCCTAAGGTAAGAAACGAAATAGGGTTGTGTTGTTTTGTTGTTGAATGAGCTAAGTGCCTGCGAACCATCTATTGCGGTAGTGTGGTTGGAGGAAGTTGTAAAATCAAGGAGTTGGAATACCCGAAAATAAGTCGGTCAAATCAAGAAATGAATTTACAAAGGCTTAATTTTATCTCGGGAGCATGTTGGGCCAAACTAGAGCATGTGTATGGACTATGTTGAGATTTTCATACAAGGAAAAAATGGTCACTAATTTGGCTAAAGGACCAAAACCGAGCTGATTTGAAAGATACAGGACCAAATTGGGAAGCTGAAAAGTTAGAGGACCAAATCGAGAAAATGCTAAAGATACGGGACCAAAATTGCTTTAAAGCCTTTTCTATTATGTAAGATATGATGTTCAAGAATGGATGTGAATGGTTTGCAGGTGGTGATGAGAAGTAGAAAAGCCAAAACAAGAAGGTCTTTAGGCTTAGCAATGGCGGGGCTTTTGTTGCGAACACTGGTATTAAGTTAGGCTTAGTAGTGATCATGTTAAGATAGTATTTACGTAACCTATCATGGTCGAAATAATGCTTTATTTTATTGTTAGACAATTGTAATTACATATTTTGATCAATAAAAGTTATTTATTTGACATTGAATGGGATTCATGTCTACTGGGTTGAATGTAAACTCATATTATCTCATAATTGAATTATGAATACATAAATAAAGAATAATAATGATAATCAAGAAGGAAACTTACAGTTATGGTTGGATAATCTCTTTTAATTAAGGATGAGAAAGATTGACGGACTTAAAGAGTACTAGAAATAGGCTATTTTGGATCTGTCTCCTTTCAAAACCTTTTTGAGAAAGAGAATGACTGCAAAAGCTCTTTTGTAGGACAAAATGAGCTTAACGGTTATACGTTGGATTGAATCTGATGTAACATCTGTAAGTTACTATAAGATCACTACGAGGTTCACAAGTTTAATGACGTTTGAAGGGTTCAAAGAATTAGACTTAAAGTGATGAACCAAACTGATTGGCTTTTGATTGGATCGAGAGGGTGTGCATTTAGTGGGAGTTCTTGAATATCTTGAATGAGAATGTGATTCTCACTCGGTGAAGTTCATTCCGAACGGATCACGGTCCAACGGTCATTGATAAAGAAGAAATCAAACTATGTTGGACTTTGTTTGATTGGTTTTTCACTAAAATAACTTGGCTCTTATCGTATGATAAACCTCGTCCTACAAAGCACTTAAGTTAATAGGTTGTTCCTATACACGTCAAGAAAATAGTAGGAGTTTGGTTTCATACAACTTCTCGAAACATCATTTGTGATTCCAATTTTTCTTTAACTGGCTGTATTTCAGTCCTTGTTTGTCAGAGTGATTGAATAATCCAATAGGACATAAGAAAGAGCGATGTGGGACATCGTTCAGAATAAATAGCTTGGAGCCTAATAATTTATCATGAAGTTCAAACTGGATTTGAGACTTCACATAATTGGAATATTCGATTTATCAAGATCATACCGGGGTATGACTTGATAAAACGAGCATAATGGTCAGTCAAAATTGGGTTGTGTTCCAAAGTGTTCAATGTATAAACGTCTATACTCATTTAGAATCAGGTTAAGATGTTGGGAAACACTGAGACACAACGTAATTGTTCACAAAATTCTCCATAAAAGGAATTAGATTCCTATATAAAAGGGATATGTTATTCAAGACTCAGTCACGGGTGACTGATGAGAAATCTCAAGCTGTTCAAGACTTAGTCATGGTTGACTGATGAGAATGCTTAAGCTTTTCAAGACTGAAACGCGTCACCTAATGAGAAAGTTTAGATGTTTCTAAGATCCCTTATGTTGTTGTTGTAAGCAGCACGAAAGTGTTGATTCGGTGAATTGGACTTAATGTTGTGTATGCTTTGGCCATGAACAATGTATATCAAGAATACACCAATGAGGCAGTAAACAATTGTCGAGAACAACTTTTAATAGTTGCATAAGAATTAAAGAAGTGTTCTTGACACACGATTGTGGAGAGTTGATTCTGGAAGGCTAAGCAATACTAGCTTCCAGATTCATTTGAATAATGCATAACTCATCAAAGTATGGGTAGGTTTGGACTTGATGGTGAGTATGGTAATTTGAAGGGATTTCAAGCAAACGTCCTATTTTAAAAGTCGAATGTATGACAACTTTTACAAATTAGTCTTGAAAAGTAGTTTGGATCGAAAAACCGCATTTATTGGATGGATGTGGTGCTTAGCATGGCCCATGAGACAGACGACAAGATTAGGGATGGTTCTCATCACAAGATCCAGAGAAAGTTCTTAGATGAACCACAATCTGCAAGCAATGATAGTGAACGAGGCATACGGTTGGACCGTGTAGCTCCAGCAGAAAATAAAATAGACCCACAAAACACCGAGCCGATATCGTATATTGCTCATAGTCGGAAGGTTCTGTGTGGCATGGGTAATTGGCTTAATGGTTAAGTGGGAGATTGTTGGAATAAGTGACCAAAAAGCCAATTGGATGGATTGTTTTCTATTCGCCAATCTTTATCGAATAATATTGAATTGATGAGTACGGTAAGAATTCATCAAGCGGGCATTGTGTTTTGTTGTGCTTACCACCTACATGGAACATGGTTTTAATATCACAACAAAATGTCATAGACCAAAAGGTTAAACCCATAAAGTTGGGATGCACATAGGTTTGATAGCTACGAAACCAAATTCAAAGGGTTGGCTTAAAATGTTCTAAATTGAGGACCTTAAGATAGGGCATCGAGAGTCTTATAAAGACTTTCCCTAAGTACTACAGACGTGTTTCGTCGGTAGGAGATGTAGGTTGTCTGTGCAATTTTAGAGGTTAGTTGAAAAGGTAGTCGACTGACTGAACTGAGTGCGAGAATTGTCATATGGAAGCCTTGAGGGCTTGGTCGGTATGACTGGGATTCTCGATTCCGACTGTACAAGATTAGCCTCAAACTTGAGGAATCATAGCAGTCGTTTGGACGGTGAGGATTGTATCTTGGATATGGCGAGCATTGTGTTATGAGGCGTGGTCATCATAAGCCTTATCCAGGGCACTCGGAGTATGTAGTGAGAACGGTGGATTTCAAGATAGAATCTGTCCCCTGTTAGTACTGTGACAACATCATCTTCTATATGCTTTGAGACCCGTTTATGCTCTCAAAATTTGTAGCCATGGTGACTGAATGAATAGGATATGTTTCTAAATTCAATTAGTAGGGTAAACGAGGACTCGAGTTATAAGTATAGATGCCTAGTCTAGGATGGGAACCGACATCCAATTCTATGTCCTAGACTAAGACTGGGAGACGGTTGTCAATATAACCTACTAGTACGAATTTGGAGCCTAAATATTTTAGTATCTAGTGCCATGAATTGTTGTTAGACGATCACCCATGATAATGGGCTATTTCTAGTTATGGGATAATAAAAAATTATTAATTAAGTTAGATTTAATCAATTGTGTTGGACAAACACACCCAAGTCTAGCTGAGGGTGAACCTAAATAGTCACACACTACCACTAGAAATGGGATGGAATTAATTTGAAATTAATTCAAGAAGAGTCAAATTGATTTAATTGGACTAAATTAATTCTTGAAGAGAATAAATGATTGAATCATTTATTTATACCAATTCATTGGATGGATGACTTCAAATTTAATTAATTGGATTAATTGAAATTTTAAAATTAATTGAATTAATTTTATTGGGTTTGGTTCAATTTATAAATTGAAAGAGAGAAAATGGGATTGGATCTTTTAAATGGATTAAAAGATATGGAGTTTAATGATGGGCTTATAATTAAATTAAATTTAAGTAAAGTCCAATTTAGATACGAGTTTGATTTAATTTTAATTAATTGAGTCTGATCCATTAAACACAAGCCCAAGGCATATATTTGTGTATATGACTAGGTCATATATATACCACACATAAAAAAAAACCCTAACAGTAGAGACAACATACACCAAATATCTACACTCAGTTTTCTCTCTTCCTTCCTCTCTCTACATAGTTTTTCTTGATCTTGGAGATTGAAGAAAAATCAAGAAGATCAAACACGTTAATTTGATAACGGTTACTGTGGTTGTTCTTGCTAGCACGAGCTACATCTTCATAGTGGGAACTCGGATATCTTTGTAGGATCTCTACGTAGAGATCTAAATTCGAGGAGGGAGTCAATGCTTGAATCCTGTTCAAGAAATCAATGAAGGTAATGTATTGGGTTATTTACTCGTTCTTTTCTTGTTATTCTTGATCTATGCAATTGGATTCCTTTTTAATACACCAAATATTCGGAAAAAGATTAAGGGTATACCCCTTGATCGGACTTTATATGTTTATATTTTCTTTTTTTTTATTAAATACGTTAATATTTTCTATTAATTTCAATTTGTTGGGTTTCCGCCGCGCTTCCCATACTGATCCCCTTCTTACTGTTTCCCCACCACTCTCCTTGATGACACCCCACTCTCCGACCATCCTCCCCCACCGCACCGGCCTCCCAACCCTGAGTATTGCCCCACCGCATTGGATTTCCTAAGCCAAACACCACACTTTAAAACCTCGTCTCCCCCTTCCACCTTGGACAACGCCTCCAACCGTGCCTCATAGTCCAATACAATGTGACCGAACAAACAACAATTGTAACAGAAATCCGGCAACCACTCGTATGTGCTCCTCTCGGCAACCCTTAACGCTCACTTCAAGGATTGACGTACATGCAAAGCAACCCAAATCTGGACCTTGGATCCACTTGTGAACTAAGCATGTGCATGGTTCGAATCCAAGAATATCCCCATAGCAATCCCAATAACCTCCGCAACCTCCCATGCCATCATGTGCAATGGTAACCCATGAATATGAATGTAAAATGGACACTAGTTGAGGTCTACATCCAATGGGTTTTCCTCCGCCTTTCACTCGATTAAGAATAATAATGTTCTTATCTAATATTCAGGTACATCTATCTAACACCTTATTTTGATTTGCCACATGATTGAATCGTAACAAAAATCTATTATGCTTCAGCAACTTAACCACCATTCCTTTAGTCAGACAAAGGTTGTTTGTCAGTGTCACTCAGAGTACGTCAAAACAATAAGGCTGCAGCATAAGTAACCTCCCAACAAGAATATACGCCTCCCCTACATTTTCCCCAGTCCGCGTCTCCTGCGACAATGTAAACCCGCCACCTTTATCCTCCATCAGCACGAGTGATTTACCTAAACGTTCTATGTTGAACTCCGTTGGCCTCATCATGAACAGGTGTTATCGACATCCTAACAACAACCAACACACTGCAAACCAACCCCGGGCCCCACTTGATTCGACAAAAGCAAACCGCTCTGTACCAACAAAAAAAGAAAGCAAAAAGAGCTACAGAGTTTCAACAATGGAAGAGGAAACAAGGGACACAATGCGAAAAAGAAGTATATGCTAGAAAGTCGGAACCAAACAGTAAACAAACAAAAACCCTATACTAAACGGAAACCAACAACCCCATCGAAGAAGACTGTAAAGAACCATGGCAAAGCGCATGATACAGCGAACTGGCACCCTCTAAGAAGACACTCAAACCTCACCAGAATGCTCCCACTACACTCATACCAGAGATAATCTTCCATTCATTCGAGAACTATGGGGAAATTAAATGTTTGTAGCTTCTGGAAAACAAATTATTAACCTTCTCATGATATTTAATTTTGTCAACTTTTTAAAAATTTAATTGCTCTGTAATATAATTCATTGGGAAAAATGCAAACAACCTCCTTATGGCAAATGAGCAAATTAATCATCGTGTATTTTCTAAAATACAGCAATTTACATCCCTATGGTTTACAAAATGAAGCAATTTACCTCCTTAGACAGGGAGATAAGTTGCTTCATTTTAAAAAAACAGGAGGTAAATTGCTAGTTTATTTTCATAGGGGGATAATTTGCTCGTTTACAAGATCACACAGGAGGGTAAATTGCTATTCATCCATAATTCATTTGACAACTTTTATTATGTATTAACAATTTTGCCAAAAAACTTTTCATGAACGATTTGACTCAAAGAACTAAAGAGGGATGTAATTTAAACAACAGGGACTTTTAAGGCAACAACTTATAATTTAGGGATTAAAATAATACAAAATTCAAATTCAAATTAAGTCAAAGTCAATGATCATTGCCCTTAATTTAAATATATATCTTACGTTGTTAAATGGAAAATTTGAATCCAATTCCATTATTATTGAACTAGAATTCATAATAGGGGTCATGACTGATTTACATAATAAACGTGACATATCCATACACTACAAAACAAAACAACTTTTTATCGTGGTTAAAATTAAAATAGTTATAGTAAATAGTCATTAATTGTGACTATGTAACGATTATTGTCCGTGGTATATGTGAGGGTGGCTAGAACATTTGTCATGACTAAAAGTCATGGAAATATTTTTACCATGGTTAAAAATCATGACAAATAATTCTTTTTTAGTGGAAAACCTATATTTTCTGTATTTGATTTATCTAATCGTGATTAATAAAAATTATTTATCATAATTTTTAGTTATAATTATAATTATAGAAAATAATCATTTTCCTTTTCTGGTGATACAATGATAATCCACATAATCAAACAGATTTGAGTAACTAAATTCAGGCAAGAAATTTCATTACATTCTCCCACTTCCTCGCATCTCAACACTTGTTCTTGCATACGTTTGATCTCAAAATTATTACAAAATCGTGAAAAATTCCAGTCCGGTCAAATTTGATTCGGGTTAGAATTCACCCCAACTGATCCCCTTTTTAACAGTTGTTTGTTGTCCCCATCTCCTCATTTTTCGCTTCTTCACTCCTATATATATTCTACCCTCCCTCATCTCATAAACCATTTCTCATAACCTCTCAAGAACACACACTACACACACAGAAATGGAAACGGAGTTGCAGAAAAGGCGCTCCTTGTACGTAGAACCCGCAACCAGCAGAGACGAACTAGAAAGTGGCGAAGCAAGCAAGACTTTCGACGAGGATGGCCGCGCCAAGAGAACTGGTATGCCATGCTCACCCTCCCCCCACACACACTTAAAAGCACACAGAGGGTTTTTTCTTCCATTATTTATAACCCTGAATTCGGCTGAGGGCCACATGTATTGGTTTGGTGATGTTGATATGAAGGGACGTTGCTTACTGCAAGTGCACATATCGTAACGGCGGTGATAGGGTCGGGAGTGCTGTCCCTGGCGTGGGCGTTAGCGCAGCTCGGATGGGTGGCTGGCCCGACGGTCCTCGTCATCTTTTCTTTGATCACATACTTCACTTCCACTCTACTCGCCGACACCTACCGCTTCCCCGGCCCTGTCCATGGCACCAGAAACTACACTTACATGGATGTTGTTCGTGCTCACTTAGGTAATTAACCTTCCTTAAAAATTGGAAAATTCTAACCCAAATCAGATCTCGAATAAACGGTGTGTTAGTGACTCGTCGAATTCTATTACATTTGATTTGAATAAGAATTTTTTTAATATTTGAATTTGAATTCTTCCCATCACTGATAAATCTTAATGGCATTTTTGCTGCCAATGAAAATATTATAGATATAATTAAGATCCCTTTTTAATTATAGAAGGGAAGTTCAATTCTTATAATTAAAAAATTAAAAAAACCCATTTATCTGGCATTAGAAAAAAAAAAACGTCGTCTTTTTCTTTATATTATGAATTTTTCCATCTATTAATACTTTGACGTGAGTTCTATAACTCAGAAAATATTGCAGAATTGTTGAAATAGTGGTGATGATGATGCCACGTAAAAAATGAGTTACCTCTGTGTAAAAAAAGTTAAAAAGTTTAGTATAAAATTAAATATAAAAAATCATCTTTATATTTTAAAAATAACTCAAGTAACCCGTGATCAATCTAGTCTAGAGAATTTTTGAATATTTTTTTATATCACAGATGTTTTATTTTTTCAGAGATTTTTTTAAAATAATCCCAATATCACATGTGGTGGGAGTTTTTGAATTTTTCTCAATAAAAAATTAAAAATACATAATTTTTTTTTATATTATATAAGTTATATTTCCAATAAATCTTGAATTAAGAAAACCCCAGTTCCAAGAATCAAATATTAATAAGCTCAGATTATGAAAGTCTGTTCCTGTGTTCAAAAAGGGTTTCAAATCGAATATATATATATATATATATATAATAGAGTAAAAAGCCTTTCTCTTCTCTTTTCTCTTCCACAGGGGGTTACAAAGTTCAGCTATGTGGTCTGGCTCAGTACGGCAATCTTGTTGGAGTTGGCATTGGATACACAATTACTGCTGCTATTAGTATGGTGTAAGTATATAAATACATTAACAAATATATTGAATTTTACAAATGAAAATGGAAAAAAAAATTGATTTAATTATACAACTGTATTTAAGGAAATACTGAAGAAAAAATGTATAAAATTGTTACACATTTTGACATGTGTAGGGCTGTGCTGAGGTCGAATTGTTTCCATGAGTACGGGCACCACGTTAAGTGCTTGAAATCGAACTACCCGTCGATGGCGATTTTCGCGGGAATTCAGATAATTTTGAGCCAAATACCGAATTTTCACGAGCTCTCGTGGCTCTCCATCGTTGCAGCTGTTATGTCTTTCACCTACTCGTTTATCGGCCTCGGTCTCTCCATAGCTAAGCTTATAGGTATATACATACTCCGTAAGATCTGGCGATCGATCAATGCTTCACTATTTATATATCTATATATTTAGAGATCTTTTGTTTTTGTTTACCTTTTCAAATTTTATGAAAAAAGTAAAATACATTTAAGGGTTAATTGTATTTTGCTTCTAGTGTCACAATTTTCTCTAAATAAAATATAAAATTAATATCTATGCAACCCCTAAATATTGGATTTAAAAAGCAAAAAAAAAAAAAAAAACCGTTCACAGAGTCAAGTGCTGACTTTTTTTTAATTAATAAAGGGATCTTTTATTTATTATTATTTACGAATGATTTTACTGTATTTAACTCCATAAATTTTCACTATTCGAATTAAGTATTTTCAGAGAAAGTAGCGACTCGTCTCTATATCATATCATCATATAATAATAAGTATATTTATAATGTTTATTGTTCTCCAAATAGTTTATTTTACATATGTTTTTATTAACAATTAATTTATTATTTATTTTGGATTTTCTGAAAAAAAAAAAAAAGGTGATGGACATGCGAAGACAAGTTTGACGGGGACGGTAGTAGGAGTGGACGTTACAGGATCTGAGAAGGTGTGGAGAAGCTTTCAAGCGATTGGAGACATAGCCTTCGCCTATGCTTATTCCACTGTCCTCATTGAGATCCAGGCAACTTTCTCTCTCTCACATGTCAATACATTTGCGATCATTTTTTTTAAATTGTATAACAATCACATAACAAATGTATTATATCTATTGTATAATTAATTTAAATTTAATCGAGATAAGTTTATATAAGATTTTTTCTAAAAAAATAAAGAGTATATGATTAATAAGTTGCTGACACGTGTTAATCCAGAGTCAAAAAAAATTCAAGACATTCGGCCCTTAGAGTTGGGACGTGTGCCGAATATATGAAGCTACATTTCTTGTAACATATGTGGTTCTCCCAGCTTATAATTTTTGCTGTCTGTCTATCTATATGCATAAGCGGTCAACATTTATCTATGTAATAAAGAAGAGTATATTTTTGGTATTTTTTTTCTTTTTGGTTTGTTTTTTTTAATTTTTTATTTTGTTTTGTTTATTCGTCTCATCACTTCTCACTCCTCCACTAGTTTTTATATTTACTTTCTTTTTTTTTCATGAATCTCTTCTTAACACTATTTTATTATAATTTAATATTTATTTATTAATTTGTATGTATTTTTTAATAATAAATATTTTTAAAAAAATATTTTTAAATAGTATTATGAAATTTACACATACATAGAGTATGCCACAAATACTAGTATATATTAAATTACAACCATGTCTTTTGAAATTTGTCTTATATATGAATATTTTTTATTATTTAAAAAATTACAAACACCCTCTAACATTAGATTAAATTATCAACTTTCGGGGTGGATGAAAAATTTTAAAAATTATAAAAAAATTATCCACTTATTTCATATAAAATATCAAATTTTTTTAAAAATATATAATTATGATTTTTAATCCATAAGGATATTTTGGTCAGTTCATCACAAAACCTAACAAATTTGACAAATTATTAGACGCCCGTTAAAATCAAATGAGTATCCGTAATTATATGAAAATCTCAAGAAAAATTATTGTAATTTGTCCTTTATATATATATGTGTGTGTGTGTGTGTGTGTGTGTGCGCGCGCGCGCGCGTGTGATACGTCTAAATGTGATTGGTTTTTTTTTTTTATTATACTAAGGCTTTATTTGCTTTAAGTTTTCATGAGTTGTAGTGTTATATCCTAAAAAAAAAAAAATCTTGTTGAGGAGGTAAAATCTTGATTTATTAAAAAAAAATATTTATAATTGATGTCGGATGATAAATTTTACTTGACTCATAAATTTTAAGTCTTTTGCTTATAAATAAAATTAGTGTAGAACCCGTGTCATGCAAGATTACATAATTTTTTTTTTCATAACGAACAATAGGTGGTATAATAGATATGGATGGCATTGTATGTGACGCTAATGTGTAAGAAAGTATGTGTTTGTTGTATGAGATGCGAGGTCTAGGATAAGGACGAAATGGATAGATAGCTATGTAGCTATTTAATGAGATATAAAAGGTTGGAGATTGAGATGCCATAATTCAATGTGCTCCTATCCTTAGTGTCTCTAAAAGACAAATGACTATTTATATCTCTATTTATATATTTATAATAATTTAAATTAAATACATATGGACTATATATTACATATCTTATTTACCTCATTACAAAAATAAATATACGAAGATTGTTTAATAATTTTGCACTTTAAGATTCAAATGAGTGGAAAAGAGAAGTGGAAGGGGAGAGGAAGTGAAAGGAGCAAATAATCACTAACAACGGTCATGCTACGGTTGTAGCTGTGGTATCTGGGAGGGTGACTAAAAATTATGGCAAATATTTCTACCATGACTCTTAGTCATGACAAATAACTTTTTTCGTAGTAGGAAACTATATTTTTGTATCGATTTTATTTAATCGTAGTTAATAGAAATTATTTACTACGATTTTTTAATTCATAACTATTAAAGTTGTAGTCAATAATTATTTTTTTTAATAATAAGTTAATATATATATATATATATATATACAAAATATTTACACACACATAGATAGATAGATAGTGGGAATTTAGAGAGTAATCCATGTCTAGTAAACTGTACCTTCTCTGGCTGCATTGAATGTCTTCTTGGTCCTCACAATATTTATATATCTTAATTACAATCAATCTCAATAATTATTACATTAATTTACTATTTGTTCAACAATATCTCTCCCTCTATCTCACAATAATAATAACTTGAGTTTTCTGCTAAATCTTGTGCAATTTTGTATTTTTGCCCCTGTGTTTTGAGAAAAATTTTAATTTTAGTTCTGTAACTATGTTCGAAAAGTTTAATTATGTATGCTATCCTGTAATTTAAAAAATGAAAGGGGATCATTTGCTATTTTAATTTTTACAGAATTTTTTTTTATTATTTCTCTTATCACAAGATGTAATTGCATTTTTTTTTCCATACAGTTAATAATAGGAATAATTATATTTTCACCCCTGCTATGGTCTATTACACAAGTCATTCATATATTTTGCATAATTACATAACCTACACCTGATATTAAAAAAATATGAGTAATTTATGTAATGATACTAACATATTTAGAATGTGTCTGTAATTTTTCAAAAAATAAGAAATAATTTGTGTAAATTATAATAATATTTTAATAAATATATCCATAATTATTTAAAAAATAAAATAATTTTATATAAACAGACAATAAATTAAAAAGTGTAAATTAATTATTTCTTCGTAATTAGTATTTGAAAGTGTTGAGCATCGGTCCTGCCCTAACTTTTTTCTTGAAGTACTGATACAAATTGGGAACTTCAAATCACAAGATCACATAAAGTGTAAAGGAGTAACGTGGCGTATCTTCTTGCGAGTAGTAGCTACAGTAGAATTAAGGTGATTTGGTCCATACATGCATCATCTGTGCAGTGAGTGAGTGGACAGCAGTCAGAGGAGGCCTAGGGGTAGGGGGACAATAGAATCAAAAGCCATGTTTTAAGCAACTTTAGAGTAAAGTCAATTAGGGCCACAAAGAGTTGTGGTGTCGTTGGACTGGAGTAGCGACTTTTGCAGTGTGCTGCAGGCTGCTTCAGATGGACCACAATTATTTATTACTGTTATTTTTGTTTTGCAACTCAAAGTCCTGCAGTTAAGATATCATCATCATCATATCTTTCATTTTTTGGAAGTTTTGGAGATGTGTCAAATCAACCGTATCACCTCCTTTTCTACATTATTCATCGCTTGAGAATTCTATGCTTTGTTACAAGGCAGAGGGGTTTTTGGTGTCACATTTTTTCTTTCTCAAAAATCTAAAGAATATTGAAAAATTTGAAAAAAAATATTGAAAAAAAAAAGTATAAATTACACTCTTTGTGATATAGAAAATATAAAAAAAAACCTTTGAGACCAGGTTGACCAGAGTTGTGTGAATTTAATAATAACATAAGGGTAATTTTTTATATTTAAATTTTCGTAGAGAGCTTTTTGAAATTTTTTATATCACATGGGATCAAAATAAATTTATATCTTTTTTTCCTGTTATTTTGTAGGTTTTTTAATATTTGATTTAATTTTTTATTTATTTGTCTAAATTCTCAACTCTCTCATTATCTTTTGGTAGTTTTTTTTATGCATTTTTCTCTCTAATATAATATTTTTTATCACCATTTCTTTATAGAATTAATATTAAATTATGATTATATATATATTATTTTTTAAATGATATTAAAAATTTACATACACATGTAAAGTGTGTTACAAATTACTAGTTAAAAGAAAATAAGATAGAGAGATCAATAAGTACGCAATTATTATACTATTTATACAAGTATGAGAGAATAGTAATTTATCCCCTATGATATTGAAAATGGGCAAATTATCCCATATAAAAAATAAATAGCAATTTGCCCCTTATATTTTAAAAAATGAAGTAATTTACCTTCCCTACCTGAGGATGTAAAAATATAAGGATGTAAAATGCTACATTTTAAAAAATTTAAGAATGTGAATTGCTATTTTATTTTTTTATATAAAAAAGCTGTTTGCCTATTTTATATAACACAAGTAGATAATTTGCAATTTACCCTATATATAGGAGATGGAGGACTACTACGGTACACTTAGAAAAGAAAGGATTAAAATGAGATAAAAAAGAATATAAGGGACTAGTATAGATATTTGACATATTTGTTCATTAGACATGCTATTGCTTGTGAAAATTTTCATTTCATTATTCTTTTATCTCATATTAATTCACATATTTTAAAAAAAAAATCTCATCTCAACTAAACCATTTCATCTCATTCTTTTTTGTTAACGATGAGATGAAATCACAAATAATTACAGTCTAATTTCTCATATTTACTTTTCATCTTATTTTAATCTTTTATATGTATAACTACAATATTATATATTAACAAAAAATGCAAATGCATACATAAGATTTTATTTAAAAAATTAATTATGCAGATATATCTGAGTATACCAAATACGTACATAGTATAGTGTATATATAAAACTTGTGTGAATAGCGATTTACCCCTGCAATCTTGTAAATGAGAAAATTACCCAGCTATGAAAATAAAATAACAATATACCCCTTTGTGCTTTCTAAAATAAAACAATTTACCTCCCTATTTAAGGAGGTAAATTGCTTCATTTTAAAAAACACAGGGAGGTAAATTGTTGTATTTTAGAAAATACATGGAGATAAATTGCTATATTTTCTTTCATAAAGGGATAATTTCTTCATTTATAATATCACAAGGGGTAGCTTGCATAAAAAATTATGATACTTGTTCATATTTAGAGTGTGTTCATTAAAATTATTTAAAATATTTTATAAATTTATACATCTTATGAAAAAATTATAAAATTGATAAGATATCGAATCTTATTCTAGAAATAAGCACTTTAAGTGCAACCTAATGACTATATATATTTGTTGTCATGATATATAGATTTATTACTAAGTGTTTATAGTGACAACTTTATATACAATTTTGATCACAAATAATTATATTATGAACAAATCAAAATTGTTATCGCTTAATTTATATTTATAGAGATAAATTTTAAAAACTGCCACTTGATATTTTGTCACTAAAATTATATTTTTTTTATAGTAAAATCATAAAATTTTTGGATTAATTAAAAAGAGATATTAAATAAATCACTTTGCATCTTTGAAAACAAGAGAATTTTCATTAATTAGCTATGCAGAGACATATATACACCATATATATACTATACTAAGTAAAGGGCTACATAGTACTATATCTATACTAATATAAAAAGAAACCCCTTGTACACTCACAAATGGAAGTTACGTGACACCGTCGCACCATGTTTTTGAAATACCAAAATTAGCCTTTTTATTATCTACTCTATCTATTTGTATTTATATCTTTTATATTTATATCTAAACTATATAAAAAAATGCCATTGAACTATCTATACTAATATAAAAAAAAGACCCCTTGTACACTCACAAATGGAATTTACGTGACACCGTCGTACCATTTTTTTGAAATACCAAAATTAGCCTTTTTTATTATCTACTCTATCTATTTGTATCTATATCTTCTATATTTATATCTAAACTATACAAAAAAAATGCCATTGAACTAATAATATAACTAACTTATTCAAGTTATTAAATTTTATTTTAACTGATAAATTAATTTCTTTTCTTTTCTTTTCTTTCTTTCTTTTTTTAAATTTAATATATTTGTTTATATATTAGGAAAAAAAAAAAAACGGATTGCATAAATGTATAGATTAAAATAAAATACTCGTAAATATACTTATTTTTCTACCATCTCTTTAAAATTATTTTGTTTTTTTATCAATAGTTTTTTTATTAATTTCATAACTTATGAATTTTATCTTCTTTACCTTTCATTTAATTAAATAAAAATAATAAGAATTTATATTCCACATATAATTAATGGTAAGTAGGAATTGTGATTGACAGGACACACTGAAGTCGGCACCCCCAGAGAACAAGGTTATGAAGAAGGCATCGTTGGCGGGAGTGATGATCACCACAGTGTTCTATGTGCTCTGCGGTTGCATTGGCTACGCTGCTTTCGGGAGTAATGCTCCCGGCAACTTCCTCACCGGTTTCGGCTTTTACGAGCCCTTTTGGCTCATCGACTTCGCCAATATATGCATTGCCGTCCACTTAGTTGGTGCTTATCAGGTAACCATATATTGAGTTAAATTTATTTTGATATCTTATATAAAAAAAATATTAAAAATTTATTATAAAATTTAAATATAAAAAATCACCCCTATTTATGAATAATGATTCACACAGTCTTTTGATCAACCTGGCTTCAAGGGGTTTTTTGAAGTTTTTTTTTTCATATCATAGGGAGTGTAATTGATACTTTATTTTTCTCATGATTTTTTTTAATATTATCAATATTAGAGGGGGTTCTTGAATTTTTCTTATATTATACTAGCCCGTGTGCCGCATATTTGAACGTATATGCATATTTAATTTTTCTTATATGCACATTTGACATATACAAATCATATATACAGATCATGTGAATAACTTTCTTTTTAAACAAAACAGATAATGTAACTTTTATGCAAATGACATGTATTTATTAAATAAAATGAAAGATATGATAAAATTATGCTAGAAAATCTAATTATATAATCTCTTGTCATTCTTCTGATAGTATCTCTCACTTTTCCAGTAAAATATCATCTCTCATTTTTAAAGTTACACGCTTATGTCACATTCATATGTATATTATATATATGCAAATTCACTTTTAAATTAAGGTAAAGCATAACAGATTTTTTTGAGATTTATCATAATTATAAATACACTCTCGTTATTTGAAAATTACAAATAGCCTCTTAAAATTACAAATAGCCTAATAAATACCATTTATGACAATTCATTATACAGGGTATTTCTTAGCGCATTTGTAATTTCAAGAAGGTAATTGTCATTTTCAAATAACGAGAGATATTTTGTAATTATGACAAACTCAAAAGAGCCCCTTGTAATTTACCCTTTAAATTATAAAATAGTTTATATTTTATTCTTTAACTTAAAGAATGTATACATCACACATTGATGTACTATAAATAAGTAACACTAAAATGTGATAGAAAATCCACAGTGCACTTTGTCTCCGTACTCCTCGGACGAAACAAAATCCTAAACACTTGTTACCGTTAAATTGGAACAGGTGTTCACCCAGCCTATATTCGGCTTCGTCGAGAGCCGCTCTTCGCAGAAATGGCCGGACAACAAATTCATAACGGCGGAACACGCAGTCAGAATCCCACTCTGTGGAGTGTTGAGCGTAAACCTGTTCAGAATGGTGTGGCGAACAATCTACGTGATAGTAACAACACTCATCGCCATGATATTTCCATTTTTCAACGACTTTCTGGGATTGATCGGAGCAGCATCCTTCTATCCACTGACAGTATATTTCCCTATAGAGATGCACATTGCGCAGGCCAAGATTCCCAGGTTCTCCTTCACATGGATGTGGCTCAAAATAATCAGCTGGACTTGTCTGATTGTGTCCCTAATTGCTGCTGCTGGATCCATACAAGGGCTTGCACATGATGTCCGGAGATACCAGCCATTCAAAACTCAATAATGCTTGCTAGCTATATGTATAACATGTTTTATGTAATAAATTTATTCAGAAATTTTACATATTTGTGCCCCTGATTAGTTCAAGATCCAGACATAGTAACATGTAGTTCATTTAATTAGCTAGAAGAACCTCCATGCTGATTTTGCTGCTTTGGTAGGTCAATTCTGGATTGAAGGTGGTGTAAATTTTCTCTCACATTTTTATGTCAAAATTGGTATTACATGAATAAGTGAAATCCGGTTCTTCTTAAATTAAAAAGAACAATTCAATTAATTACAATTTAAAAGTAGGCAATATTGTAATTTTCGTTCTGTATCTATAAGGGGTTCGGAATTTTTGGTGATCCTCTAATTTTTGAGGTGGCAATTTTGGTCCTATATCTTTCAAAAGTTCGCGATTTTGGTCCTTCAACCCATTTTATGACCATTTTGCTCTTCTTGCAAAAAATTAACCATAGTCCACCACATGCTTCAAGTTAGGCCCAACATGCTTCTGAAATAAATTAAGCATCCATAAATTCATATCTTTTTCGACCGTCTTGTTTCCGAGTATTCCAAGTCCTCAGTTTTACGGACTTCCTCCAATCACATAATTACAGCAGATTGTTCTCAGGAACTTGGCTTCGTTAGCAAGAAATATCACAACCCTATTTCGTTTCCTATCTTAGGGTGTAAAAGCACTCTGATATAGAGACTTAATATAATTTTGTACGAACAAGTTAAACAAAAGCCTTTAATTTATTAAAAAAATATAGGAAATATTACATAGATATTTGTTCCTCTCTTGCATGAGACAACTATTTAGCCTCTCATATAACTTTTCTTGTTGGGAAAATCCCCTTAAATTAAAAGTTTAAGACACAAGAATTTGAAAGACTCAAAATATTATCTATCAAAGAGTTGGAGAAGTTTTTTTATGTCCTCCATCTGATTCCTATGCTTCTTATATATAATAGCCCGCGGACTTCATTGACTACATGCTTGCCAGTTGGTTATCACTTATTTCTGACTGTTGGGTTATTTGTCTTTTTCTGCTGATAGTCCTTCTTTTGGTATTTTACATTCTGAGTGTTTTACCTCTTCTTGTAAAAATCCTTCTTTACTCTTGTGGAGTTTTGTTTCCGAATAGGGGCTTATCTTATTTTTGAAGCAAGGGCATACATGGTTATGCCATTGCCCCACATGCAAAATATTGCATGTCGTCATCCTCTTGGCCTGGGCTCCAGGCATCTTATTCTCCCATATAAGCATTCTTTTCTTCTTGAACAAAACTCTCCGTGAACTCGGTGCTCTTTCCTATCATGGAGTTTAACAGGAACGATATATTTAATTTGTTTGAAAATATCTTATATAGATACTTGACTTTGTCCATCTCGATGAGACAAATCCATAATTTTGAAGCTCTTTGGTAGAGATGTCATCCTCGCTAATAGATGATACCGAGGGAGCTTCTCATGTTGCAGTTTTGATTTTGTTGAAAGATACCATGTCTGCTCTTTGTAGCTTGATGAAGTAAAACGCTGGGTGAGACCCTTTTTTCTGCAATTTCTGGAGCAGCTAACCGTGAATCTCCTCATTTTAGGTAGGGCTTGTGCATGCGTCGTATACTGATCCACTAATCCATTCCGGAAGCTTTGAGATTTTTAAAAAACTTGGTGACATGTACAAACCGATGAAGAAACTCCGAAATCATACCATTCTCTGATATCTTCGGGTTTAGATCTCTCGAGCATTCAGACTCGGTTATATTTTTCGAATGGTTTGATTATGGTCTTGCCTAGGTTTACTCCTTTTTCGAAAAACTATTTTTTCCCATATTCGCTGGTCTACCTGCCAAGCAGACATGGAAGATATCAAACCGTTAATTAACCTTAGAAGTATCGATCATTGGCTTAAAGCTAATCTCTCTCTCTTTTACCCAAAGGTGCTGAGTTGACTTTATTCATCAGGAGTTTGCCCTTCCTGTGACTCAACTGTTGCCTTTTCACTAGAGTTTGCCGATGGCCTCGTGCAAGTAGTACTTAAATCTTCCGCTACAGGTGTAGAGTCTTGTACTCTAAGTGCATGTGTAGAGTCCTACTCTCTCAACTTGCGAGTTATTACCAAGGGGGATGCTTTCCGAATTGGTTCCATGAGGTCGTGCCATAGAGAGCTAGAATCCAACATGGTACTCCTAATTGCAATGTGGACAGTGTTAAGATCTGCTTGTTGGACTTGGCCAATTATTTCATCGTTAGCTGTCCAAACTTTTTTTCAAACTCCTTAAAATTTCCCCTGAGATGCCTGGGCCTTATGGTGACGGAGTTTGCTTCAGATGCCTCCATCTCTTATCAAGAAATCTACATGAACATTCCAAGCTGCAAAGAACTATTTCTCGTGATTGCCAAACTTGGGCTTGTTGTTCTATGAACAACTCTCCTGTCTATCTACATGGTTCTTCACCAATAGATGTTTTTTTTATAAGCATGTTCGCCCATCGATGGTCATTGGCGTTTGTATAGACGACCAATTGGTCCTCGTCCTGTGGGATAGCAAGTTTGGGTAGGTTGTCGCAAACCTGTTTTAGCTCAGGAAACCTTTGCTTGTAAATTTCCTTCCGTTTCCACTTTGAACTCTCCGTTTCTTTCAAGAGTGATTGGAAATCCTTCCCGTACTTCGCAAGATCCTTGATAAAGATTTTTGAAAACTTAACAACTCCCAAGAAGGTTTAAAGTAGCTTCTTTATCTTTCAAGATATCAGAACAATTGAGAATCTTTTCCATAATATGCTCATGTAACTTAATCACTGCTTCGTCAATAAGAATTCCTAAAAATTCAATTTTATTGACGACTATAGTTGTTTTCTTTTCAGAAAGTACTATACCTTCCTTATGACATGCATCATAAAATATTTCAAGGTATTTAATATGCTCCTTCATAGTTTCAGATGCAAACAAATTATCATCTGTGTAGACAAACATAAATTCAAGATAGTCTTTGAGAGATTATCCATTTTTTTTTTTAAATATCTGGGGTGCATTAGCTTGTCCCATTGAAGCACATTCCAGATATATTTGTAAGCAAATTAATTTTGCACCTAATTAAATAATGACAAATGTCATATAATATATTATTTATCAATTATATTATTTTCTATTTATATTTTGAAATTTCCTAAATTAATTTCAAGTATAAATAGTCAATTTAATTGATATTTTAATATATATTTTGTCATCAAATCAATGGTCGACAAGTGTTAAAATAAAGTATTTCGGCCAATCAAATAATGCTTCGCAGTCAAAGATTCCAGCCAATCAGATCGCGCCATGTGGAGCAATTGCATGTACGCTCCAGTCAAATCAAGACAAATACTTTTTATCTTTTTAAAAAATGAAATATTAAAGAGATAATATCAAATTGACCAATCATATTATTCTAAATATATGAGGTATTTATTTCTTTAAATTAAATTACAAAGAGATAATACAAAAAGGTGTTCAAATAGATCACAACTCTACCTCGTTGACACTTATATAAAGGGTGCACCCTCATTTGACACACAGAGCTCGAGAACGAAGAGCAAATGCAGAGAAAAATTGCAAATAATTCTCGTTACGCGGTTCTTCAAAGCTAAAAAAATTCAAAGGCGTTCAAGGCAAAGATCGAGTCTTTTGTCAAAGGTGCGCCACAAATTATAGCGTTTAATTCAGGATTATATGCACTAAATCCTCGAATTAATGTTATAAATATTCAAATATCTTCTCAAGAAGATCCAAGTGGTGAATCCACTTTCAAATCATCAAATTCCAGTCAATACTATATCGTTTAATTCAGGATTACAGACGAAAGCCCTCAAATTAACAATATAGACATTCAAATTCAAGTTCAAAGGAGATCTACGTGGAGATTACCCTTTGAATTAGTCAAATTTGTCAAAAATATATTTTTGAGGGAATAATCAAGGCATAGAATAGAGATTGTACTCACATATTTGAATTCAAATATTTTTATTTGTGATGCACTCACTTAGCTATGCAGGCGAAGGTGATGCAAATAAATCTCCTCCGTCCTCTCCTCGCTCCGTATCTTGCTCATTCACAACAAATGTGACTCCAGTTATGGTGACTAATGTTACAACTATAGATGACGAGAGCTATTGAGGGACTTACAAACCATGTCCAAGAGCAAGATGCACAGATTGCTCGGTTGATCAACAAGGCGGATAATATTGACACAAGTCATATCATGGGAAAATAAGTTGAAGGTCATGATGAGGCAGAAGCATCCACGAAGCAGCATAGTACTGAGAAGGATAGGTCTGCAAAGGAGCTTCAAATTTCTTCTGACGGGTTGATTCCTGTGGACCAACTGAAAGAATTCATTGAAGGAACCATTAGAAGTAAGATTAAGGGAAGCTCAAGGTCATCCCTTACTTACTCCAAGGATTGACAGCTTGAAGATGCCAATGGGTTATCAACAACAAAGTTTCAGTAATTCGATGGCAAGGGCAACCCTAAGTAGCACGTGGCTTACTTTATTGAAACATGCAATGATGCAGGGACATACATCGATCATCTAGTCAAGCAGTTTGTTCGATCGTTGAAAGATAATGTATTTGACTGATACACTGACTTGGAGACTGGCTCGATTGATGGATGGGAATAGATAGAGCAAGAATTTCTCAATCGCTTCTATAGCACACGGCGGACTTTCAGCACGGTCGAGCTTACAAGTTCTCGTTAATGGAAAGAAGAACCAATCGTCGACTACATCAATAGGTGGAGGAATTTGAGCCTTAATTGCGAAGAAAGATTAATTGAAGCTTCCGCCATTGAGATGTGCATTCAAGGCATTCATTGGGGCCTTCGTTACACTCTTCAAGGAATATTACCTAAATCTTTCGAAGAGTTAGCCACTAGAGCACATGAAATGGAGTTAAGTATAACAACAAGTGGAGTTGAGGGACCACCGGTTCAAGAGTCCCGTAGAATCAAGGAAAAATAAGAACTAAAGAAGGGGGCAAACCTTATTCAGAAGCTCCAAGTAAGGAATCAATGGCCATGAATATTGCACTGTTCAAGCTCAAAAGCACTACAAAAGATAGCGGGGCCCCAAAGAATAATATTTCTTATGAGAAGCTATAAAGAAAACCGACTTTAAAGGAAATGCAAGCCAAACAATATCCATTTCTTAACTCGATGTCTAGGGAATATTTGATGACCTATTGGAGGCTAACCTTATCAATTTGCCAGAAATGAAGCGACCTAAGAAAGTCGAACAGAGGGATGATCCAAAATATTGCAAATACCATCACTTAGTTAGGCATACAATACAAGATTGCTTTGTGTTCAAGGATAAAGTTATGCAATTGGCTCGCCAAGGTAAAATTTCTCTTGAAGAGGATTCTGCAGCAACAAATCTTGTGTTAACCAAGTGTGGATTTCATGCAATACCACATGTACAATCAACGAGGATAACTTACTCGAAAAGAAAGATTCCTCTAATGTCAATGAGTGTATGTCCACAATTACTTTCACAGATGAAGATTTGCTACTCGGATATAAGCCTCGTAACCATCCATTGTTCGTGGCTGGGTATGCTCGTGAACAAAAAGTGAACAGAATATTGATTGATGTAATCTTTGCAGTTAATATCTTACCTCTATGAACTTTGAAGGAATTAGGGATTTCCATTGATGAATTTTCAAATAGTCGCTTCATGATCCAAGGTTTTAACCAAGGAGGACAAAGAGCTATTGGTGTTATAAGAATATAATTGCTGATAGATAACATGATGTCTACCGCATTGTTTCACGTCATAGACACCAAAGCTTCTTATAACATGCTTCTACGTCGCCTTTGGCTACAAGAAAATTTCGTGGTTCCTTCAACATGGCTTCAGTGCTTCAAATATTGCCGCAACGGTATAGTGAGAAAGGTACTTGGTGATAGCAAACCTTTTACTGAAGTTGAGTCACATTTTGCCGATGCTAAGTACTATATCGAGGACGCCAAGAAAGGAAAAGAAGTTATGTACCCCAAAGAGCCAAGATCATACAATAGTCAAAGCATAAGAAAAAATGATTCATCCTCCATTAAAGTTGAACTATCAAAGGGTCTGACTTTACCATTGACTCAAATCAACATGAAGCAACTGTCTAAGCCACCACTCAAGGGATTTGTACCCTCAACCTGAGAAGAGGAAGGACGACATGAGGCACTGGCTATAGATGAAAAGGGATTCGATCCTAAAGCCTTCAAACTCCTTATTAAAGTCGGATACAACTCAAAAAAAAAAAAAATTGAAGCTTGGGAAACTTCCTCCTGAAGCCACCAGCAAGAAGCTCCGTGGACTCAACGCTACTCAAGTAATGTTAAAGGAAAATGGACATGCAATTCAAGATTCTCGATTAGGTCTGGGCTTTACTCTTCCTAAGCCTATTCGCATTGCTATAAAGATGACTAGCAGCAATTATGTCACCGAAGGATGTTCTTCAACTAAAGATGACAAGAAGAAAGAAAAATTGAGAGATTCTGTCTTCAATAGACTTGGCCCCCATGAAAGAATGATGCATGGAACAACCATCGTAAAAGAGCGGTGTATCAAAAGAAATGCATGTTTAAGGTGGCCACACATTCAAAGAATATCAAGTTTTCGCATACACAAAAGCTCAGAAGTTTGATTCTGTTTAGAATGATGCGCCAGACAACTTTAGCTATATAATGTGGAAAAGTCCTAAAGGTCAAAGCACAAACAATGATCTTCACGTAGGTTCAATACGATGAAGATGATAGGGAAAGTGTTGCATCATCTAACTATATTAGCAGTAGTGGTAATAACCATGATGAGTACAACGCATCTGACGGAGGACAAATTCTGATAAGAGTGGGATGGTCCGTGTGTTATGGTGCATACAAGTTGGTTGTTGAAGATGGTTTGAGAATTAGCGCGATCAATGAGAAGTTGTTGAAGTGATACTACGCTTGAGCAAACAAAAAAAAAAAAAAAAAAGAGAAAAAAGAAGAAAAACGAAAATAAAGAAAAACAAAAAAAACTCTTGGCCCGCATGAGTATAAACTGTGAATGACCTTCCCTTTTTGAAACAAATATTTTGTACTTTGAACTACGTGATGACTTAATCCTCTTGATGAGGTACGTAGGCAACTTAGACATTTATAAGTTTAGTCATAATATATAAAATGTCCTTATTTATCATATCAAGCTATTTACATGGGAAATATTAAGGTATGCTCAAAGATTGCAAGATAGAAGCAAGAAAAAAAAATTCTATTACATAATCAAATTCAAAACATAGGGGCAAAACAAAAGCGCGAAGGAAAAAAAAAAGAATGCAACAAGAGACAAAATCCTGAACAAATCTCAAGCAAAAGGGTTTAAACTTTTTAAGTCTTAGTTGAGTATCTCCAGACTTGCTCTCGAAGACTCCAAGGTCTCCACTATTGCATCATCTAGTGGGTTGGTACTCTCAAGTGCTGCAATGTCTTTCTCGACCTCATGAACTTTGGCTTGAGCATCATGGTTTAGTTGTTTTTTCCCCCTTCAAAGTGGCGCGCAAGCTCGTTCTTCATCACTTCGTCCCTTCAATGCTACGATCTATTTCTCAATATGCTCCAGCTCGTCCATAGCAAATTGGACCTTATAGACCTCTTTGCTTGTTTTAGCTTGAACATCTTGAAGACGAGCCTTAGCTTTTTTTAATTGTTGCTCACGAAGGCTTTAGGACAATTTCTCAGAAGATAAGGATCTCGCTTTGTCGTAAGCACCACCTTTGACAAAAAACGTGTTCGATGATTCCTCCACCTTCAAAATGTCAAACTTATGAAAACTCTTCATGGACTCAAGAATGAAATAGACATCGTCCTCAATTGATGAGAGAAAGTCAATCGGAGTATTTGATATTTGCACGAGAAGACCACTCCACAACTTTTGAAGAAATTCTTCTTGGTAGTTGAAAAGAAAGCTCTCATCTACAAATACTGACACCACAGCGGGATGTGGAGATTGTTTTCTTTTAAGTCCCATCCCAAGTGGAGGAGTTATAGTCGGCGAATGACTAGTCTCAAATTCTTCCCCAACGTCAATAGACTGGACTTTATTTTCTAACTAAAAGAGGAATGAAGGGACAACTTCAGTAAAAATAGTAGAAAAAGGAGAAGCTTAAACTTACTTGATCAAGGAAATACGACCTCTGCAACTAAGTCAGCCAAGGAAGATCGTGATGCACTTTCACTAGTCCTTGTTGCTTTCAAAGGCGTGAGCTCCTTCTTTTGCTTTTCCAAGTGATGATCCTTGTTGTTGATATCACTATTTGCCAAGTAATGTAAAGAACCTTTTCCTTTACTTGCCTCCGCAACCGCAGCTTGAGAATAACACTTGATCACAACAGGAGGAACAAGCGTATGTAGAGGATCGTTCTCGCCACCATCAACTTGCTTGTCCTCATCCTTTTTACGTTTGAGCGTAATATTAATTGACTTCTGGCTGATCAAACATGTAATGTTGTCATCAAGAAAAGTACCATGGACTTTAGTCCGCCATGCTTTATAAGCTTTCAAGCAGAGTTTCTTAGCATTAGTAAGCAGACAAGGGAACCAAGCTTTTGATGAAGACTTTGATAGAACACATAAGCGCCAATAACGGAGTTCTTCTTCTAAAAAGGCTGCACGTGTGTCATATTTGAGGGTTCCTGGTACGTCTTGATAGTAACCAAATTGACGCCCAAATCTATGGGGACTATATGGCTTAATAATGAATTTTCCACCTTGACTACGAGTAAGATAACTCGAACGAATTGCAACAAAGTAATTATGATCGAGCTCTTTGGCATTGCCATTATCAACAAACTTGAAAGGCTCATCTTTCACAAGCATATTGCAAACCCAAGAGACGAACTCAGCCTTATGAATTCTCTTGCGTGTTTCTTGTGGCACATAATACTTTGCACCTCCTTTACCAGAAAATCTCATCATCTTTGGACCACGCAACTCTGGCCAATCCGGGTAATGAGTCTTGAAGTAAGATACTAGCCATGCATAAACAAAGTGAATAGGAAAAGAAGGACTCCTACGAGCTGGTTTTGGAGAAAGCAGCAATAGTATTCAAACCCTCATATATACTCGTGAAGACGGGAATAACTAAGTTCACTCGTCGACCACTCGCCATCAAGGATGCCATCTTAAAGGTACTTGGACGAACGGAGTTGACATCATTACCAAAGAGATGAACATGCAAAGCCAACAAGCTAAGTAGGCCGCCAAATAAACTTCTTCCTTGAGACCCCTTTCAATGCATATCTTAGTAAATAAGGCGTCATCAGCAATCGACCACCTCTCGTGAATTGTAATATCACCAAGACGGTTATGAGTTGACTTAAGCTGAATTATTTTTTTCTCTTTACGAGGAGGATGCGGATGATACTTTGGAGTTTTCTTAGACCAAAGCTTCACCCATTTGTCGATGGATACGTGAGAGCATCGATTATCATCGGCATTTTAAAGCAAATGATAAGCAAAGCAAATACTTGTTGGAACGAGGAATAAATCTTTCTCTGTTTTCATCAGTGCCAGTAAGCTCAAGCGCACTTGGTACAACTTCGTCATAAAGACAACCCGTCATAGGAATTCCAGCAAGTTCATGTAAATCCCATAATGAGATGGACAATTCTCCAACGGAAGTAAGCAAAGTATTTGTAAGAGGGCACCACGCACGCTTCGCAAAACACTTTGATGATATCGGAAATCTGATCATAGGTAAACAGTGAAGCATAAACAACATCATATATTTTCAAATGGCGCAATCTATCTACATCGACTAAGCACATCCTCAATCCACTCCCAATATCCTTTGGTGTAGTGGAATTTTTCGGTACATCGAAGATCGCCATCCCACTTTGCATCACCTTCAATAATGGAATGGCCCAAAGTGCATAAAAGGCAATGTCATCTGATTGTTGGTGATGAGGAGGCTCATGGTGGGTAGCTCATAAAGTCCACGCTTTGATATTCTTGCTCAATGAAATTTCTTGACACCATTCGCCCAAATAAGAAGAATTAGTTAATCACGGCCACGAGTTCACGTTTCTACCACCAATGAGGGGTGCATAAACCGCTAACATTGTGCCTTTCTCCATGGGTTGATTTTGATTGTCAAGGATGATCAAATGGTGCTCACCGGAAGGGAAATATTTGTCTTTGAAGTAAACCATATTAAGAACTATAAAAAAAACAAAACAAAGAAAAAAAAAAGAGTTATGAAGCAACAAGGAAAAAGAACATGCTGAGAGCATTTTTTTTTCTTTTCTTTCTCTTTAATGTTGAGTCTTACTGCACTAAATGAATTCGAGGGAATTTGAACTTAGTGCTCATACAATCATATGAGAAATTCCATATGACTGGATTTTGACACAAGCTTGGAATTTCTATGTGGGCAAAGGACAAAGTTTACGTCTAAATGGGTTCAAATATGCTATTAGATATTTAAGCCATGTCATGCTACGTTGTTTTCCCCATGAGAAGCATTATTTTTGCAGACGAGAACAGAAGAAAGAAGGTTCAATAGTAAAATTGTCACAGTGGGACATGTAAAATCAAATATTGCTGATTATACATATATAAGGGCGTGTTAATTTTACATGCCAATCAAATAGTGAACATGTCTACATATATTTGTCCAACTAAATATAGTGTTTCCTCAAGACAAACTCTGATAAAAGGGGGAAATCACTTGAACATACCTTCAGTTAGTTGTTGGATAAGGACTTTGTTGCTCCTGTTGCTTCAAATTTGCCCCAAGAATTCGTTACAAATTCACACAAGTTGCGGTAGATGCAGAAATCGAATTCGAAAAACTTGATGAACCAAAGCAATAATCACGTCTTGTGGTACAAAAAAGCTTCAATAATGCTAAAGAAAAAAGCAACATTGAGAAAATTTTGCAACATTGAGGCATTAACATAAACACCTGGCGTGCGTGTTGAAGAATTGAGAAAAAAATATTTGGAGGATAAAACATACCACAAATTCGTCCCAACAATCAATTTCATGATACCAATGTGTCAGGAGCTGAAGGCTTTATATATATGCTTAATGAGTTAACTAAGTTCAATTAGAATTCATGATTTTGAGTTCTAGTTCAAAAACAAATTTGGTGATTTCTCGTTCAATTGAACTCAAATTCAAGCTGTGGAAGTTTAATGGAACTAGGACATTGGTTGATTCAATTTCAGTTCAAATACTTGAGCCGATTTGAACTTAACTTCTCCATTTATGTGGCTAAAGACCCGCGGCTTCAAAAGGAGTGTTGGAGTGCTGTGCGGCCGAAAGCAATACGAGCAACAAGAAATGGGATTCCAATTTTGAGATGTCTTCATGTTAATGTAATTGGTGGGACCCACCCATTAATTTCAAAATATATATGTATACATATGTATACGTATATTGATGTATGTAGCCTAAAAAAAATTGATTCATATTTTCGCGACTCATTCACTTCGAAAATTATATTTTCGAGTATATATTTGTGAATGAGTCTCGAGGGGGCATTTGCACGTAAATTAATTTTGCACCCAATTAAATAATGACAAATATCATATTAATATATTATTTATCAATTATAATATTTTCTATGCATATTTTAGAATTTACTAAATTAATTTCGAGTACAAAAAGTCAATTTAATTGATATTTTAATATATATTTTTTCATCAAATCAATGGTCAACAAGTGTCAAAATAAAGTATTTCGGCCAATCAAATAATGCTTCGCAGTCAAATATTCCAACCAATCAGACCGCGCATGTGTAACAATTGCATGTACGCTCCAATCAAATCAAGAAAAATATTTGTTATATTTATCTCTTTAAAAAATACAAATATTAAAGAGATAATGTCAAATTGACCAATCATATTATTTCAAATATATGATGTATTTATTTTTTAAATTAAATTATAAAGAGATAATACAAAAAGGTGTTCAAGTAGATCACAACTTTACCTCTTTGACACCTATATAAATGGGTTCTTGCACCCTCATTTGACACACATAGCTCGAGAACGAAGAACAAGTGCAGAGGAAAATTGCAAATAATTCTCTCTACGCGGTTCTTCAAAGCTAAACAATATTCAAAGGCGTTCAAGGTGAAGATCGAATCTTTTGTCAAAAGTGCGCCACAAATTATAGCGTTTAATTTGAGATTATATGCACTAAATCCTCAAATTAACGTTATAAATATTCAAATATCTTCTCAAGAAGATCCAAGTGGTGAATCTACTTTCAAATCATCAAATTCCAGTCTAGACCATATCGTTTAATTCGGAATTATAGGAGAAAACCCTCGAATTAACGTTATAGAAATTCAAATTCAAGTCCAAAGGAGATCTACGTGGAGATTACCCTTTGAATTAGTCAAATTTGTCAAAGATATATTTTGGAGGGAATAATCAAGGGATAGAATAGAGATTGTACTCACATTGATATTTTAATCTAAATATTTTTATTTGTGATAATTTATTTGTGTTTTGATTTTTCAGACACGATAAAATTAGCACTCACAATATTGTCTATGTGGTGTGAAGAATGCATTAAATTTCTTTGATTCATTCTCTATTTTAATATGATAAAATTCATATTTGCAATCGAATTTAGAAAAACACTTTTGCACATTTAAAAGATCCCTATTCTAAACCTAAATTGTCCTCCCCGTCAGCAGCATTGTTGTCGTGTGCATTGTCATTAGGGACCGGGGGATCAGTTGGGCTGCACATAGATTTGGCAGTCATGAAACCAACTCTTGAGGGTCGGTCTGTCGTTCCAAGTCGAGACTTC